>JAWMAG010000004.1:31190000-31347500 GCA_037013455.1 Ceratitis rosa
CTTCAACCTACTCCTTCAAAGTGAGGGTCCTTCGCAGAGAAAGTTCCTTTAAGTTGTCTGCAACTTCTACAGAAGTCATTAGATGAAACGCCCGATACCTCTCTGCGTGCCTGTCCAGTAGAATAAGCCCTGTAAGAAGACCTGTAACTGTAGATATCTCCGTACTCTTTAGTTCGATATGGCCACGTGACGCTTTTCATGCCCAAACTCTTCCATGATGGCGAAAGTGGTAGAGAAGTGCCCTTCTTTGTAAGCTCGCCCGCCATTTTTTTACCCGGTATGTTGTTGTGTCCAGTTACCCATACCAGGTTCAAAGAAAACTGCTTAACCATCACGTTAAGTGGTCTGCGGCAGTCCTTTGCGGTTTTAAGTTTTACTGTTACAGATTCCAGGGATCTTAATGCAGCCGTAAATATATGGATAAGATTTTCTGAGAGCACCATTGAGATAAGATAACTTACAATCTCATGTATAGCCCACAAATGCTGCCAGAAAAACACTACAGTGATCTGGTAAATAATATGTAGATACCAAGATACTTTGAGTAAGCTTCGCCTCCGACCCGACTATATAGTTTTGACCCGTCCGTATGAATGAATCCAGTCGGTGCTTGCTGGTATTATCCTGTCCCAACCAGATAACTACCTAGAAATCTATTAAGAAATCCATTTTTTTTGATAGACGGAACCCTCTTAAGATGTTAGTATACCCGTGGTTTATTATGCCTTACGCATCCTTTCTTCTGAGTTCTGTTACCAGCTTAATTTCCTATCCAGGCTCAGCAGTGTGGAGGTCCTTTTCTGAAAGCGTTGGTATGGAAAATTGAAAACACGATAGCCAAAGAGAAAATCCCGAGATGATTCACAATTTCTTGTTGATAAGGAAGGGTTTCTTTTATTGCAGGTACTAGTACTAAGGGCAATACACATGCATGTTAAATAAAACGTTTCAAAACTCAGTACAGTACTTAAGGTAAAAAGCTCTGTATAGCTATGAGACCGACGTAATTTTTTTTTTTAGAAGGAATCGGAACTTCACGAATGTTGATTTTCAGGTGCGCAAAAGTTAAAGTTTTGTCGGCATAAATAATATCTTTCGAGAGTCCCCATAAAAAAAGTACATCGTTGTCAAATCACACGACCTCGATGGCCAATCGACATCGCCAAGATGAGAGACTGCGCAGCTGGAAATTTCTCTAGCAATAAAGCCATATTCCCGCATGTTGTATGACGTGTGGAACCATCTTGTTGAAAGAACATATTGCCCAAGTCATGTTTTTCAATAGCAGGCTAGGAAAAGTTGGTTGACATATGACTATAATGCTTCGGAGTGACAGTGACACTCTCGTCGTAGCCGTTTTCACAGAAGTGATCTCAAATCACACGTCTGTACCAAAGAGCGCACCAGACAGTAATTTCTTTTGAGTATAGTGTTCTCCTTTAAATTATTTAAGGATTCTCGGAGTCCCAAATTTGATATTTTTGCATATTTATGTATTCCCCAAAGGAAGATATGTACTTCGTTGTTGAAGAAAATTTTGTTCGAAAAATCACCGTATAATGCTTGTGGTTCAAGCACACAGTCGACGTATGCATGACGTTTTGAATGTTCAGCTGTCAGTTGTCTGGTGAGTTTACCTTTTTTAATAGATATGGGTCTAAGTCCAAGTGCAAAATATGGCATAATGTGCTGTAAGAAAGTCTCGGCTTTTGAAAAAGACGAGAAATAGAAACTTTCGAGTCTAGAGCTACACTTTTTTTAAGTTGGAACGAGCAAAACGATGATGTATAGGCCTAAAAATATTTGTAACCGAACCAATTTCTTTAAATTTCATTACAATTTTATCAATTGCTTGAGTAGTTGGACGATTATGTGAACCCTAATATCCTCCAAAAGCACGAAACGTGGTCACGTTTAAATCGCTTAAATTAAAACAAGATGTATTTTCATAAATTCCTGAAAAACAAAACATGTTTCGATAGACACATATCCAAATACAGCTCCTTATTTTTGAAACAGCGAAATGGATAACCCTAAATATATCAGAAAGTATTGTAAGGTGTTAAAGTATGATAACTTTTCTACTCTCCGCATCTAGTTTTTCTTAAGATCGAAACAGAATTAAACCAGACTTGGTAGATATGGTACTTTTAGTAAAGACTTAAGTAATTCTAAAATGACTAACAAAAGTTTAGAAATATGTATACCTACCTCCCATATAACAGACCTTCAATTTTTGTCTGATCTGCAAACTAATTACAAAAATATCAGTCCAGTATATATTGTTCTTCTCCGGCCAAACTTTGTCTTCTTACTTGTTTCTTTTTTTTTTGTCTTTTTTTTATTTATCTTTGTTTTATAAAGACAATTTTTAAATCTTTCAGAGTGACTTTGTTACTCATTCGTGCCGTTATTCTGTTAATGTTTTTTATTTTTTATTTCTAAATCCTGTTGAGTTTTCAAAAGTAATCAACTCTTAAAAATTTATACATATATTATATTCGTTTAACCATATGTATGTAGACAAAATGTTATAAGTACTAGTATATAGGTATGTATTCATCTGCATATGTGGATTTGCACCCGACGGGAATAAAAATTACATCAACATCAGCAAAGTGACAATTGACAAATGTGTCGACATTTTGGAAGTAAATTCAGCAGCCAGGACAACAACAATAACAACAGAAAGTAACAAAAGCATAGGAAAAAGCATAAAATATACATTTTAAGTAAAGTAAAAAATGAGAAATACACAAAAAGCGACAAAATTCAGTGGTTTAGGGTGACAACGTGCAGACGAGAATATTTATTCTGATTTAAAGGATACTTTTTTATATAAGTAGTAGAGTGAAGAGAAAAAGAGTAATGAGAATGCAGCAAAAGAGTGAAAAATAATTCACCATTATTCTAGAGAATCAAGTAAAATTATAAGAATTTATTTTTTATTTAGTATTTATAGTAAAAATCCTTTTCAGTATTAGAAAAAACAACGGTTGCTACCATCACTCTGTAGACGCAAGAGCCAAGTGTTTAGAGGACAACGATACTACTCTTGCGTCCAGGTCGAACACCGTGGTCGTAAGCTACCCTGATGCAGGAGGTGGTAACCAGTCTGTGTGCAGCCTTCGGTCATGGCTAAAAGAGAGAAATCGTCAGTGAGGAAACTCCGACATTTTGGTTGAAATGTTCGCTGAAGTCTAATAGCAATGTCTGTAAACCACAGGTGCAGTTACGATTCCCAATCCAATAATTTGAAAGGTGGCACATACATCCCTCGGATGAGACACCCCCCCTTATGCTGACCTCCCCGCAAACATTTAAAAGATCATAATTTGAGGATATGCATCTGGAATATCCGGTCCATTAATTGGGAAGGTGCCTCTACTCAGCTGGTTGATGTCCGCTTAAGAATAAAGGCTGTGAAATCACCGCCGTCCAAGAAGTACGATAGACGGGGCAAGGTTCCTGTGACATTAACTACAGCGGCCATATAAAGGAACGCAAATTTTATGTTAGATTAGCGGTGAATCAGAGAGTCTTACACCGAGTATTGTCATTAACCACCCCACCGTGGGTGAGCTGATTTGCGCCCAAGCCCCAACGGATGAGAAAGATGATGTGACCAAGCGACTGGATCATACTCATGAGTTCTGCTACCGTCAGGATGTCAGAAATGAGCTTGGGGACTATAACTTCAAAGTGGACAACCTTAGCCTCAACAACGAAGCTTCCCAAATGAGCTAAACCCGGGGCCCGCTTAAAGAACAACAAGGCGGCTGGATCCGATGGCATACCCGCTGAGCTATTGAAACATGGCGACATTGACGTAGATAAGAATACTCTAGGCAGTGGAAACAGGGAAAAAGAAGACCTTCACCGACCTCCGTCATAAAGACCAGGTGGAGAAGGACAGACTCCATGGTAAAATAGATTGATTATAGGTCTCTTACCCTGTGGGGGGTTATAACTAAGATCCCTCGAATTATTCTCCTAACCAAGTTTTCTATTTCTCTTTTCTAATCTGCATTTCCGATTCATGTTGAAAATATGCTCATGAACTAAAAAGAATCATGCTGAGAACATTTTTGGGGAGGAAAAAAATATGTGCCACACCCCCCCACCACTAAATCGCTACGAGCCGGAAGCCATGCATCCGCATTTGTTGAATTGTCGTAATTTCGCGTTAAAAATGTAAAAATTCAAATTCATTTCAATTTTTCAACGCGCTGCACACAAAGAGAGTTCATCTCAATGTGTCAGCCAAGTCAGAGGCGAACCACCGAACGAATGATTGAGGAGGATGACAGCGGCGGCAGGAGCAACACACAAAGCGGGCGCGCGCGGTGAATGCATTGCAATGGATTGTGGCAACTCAGGCGATTGCATGCAGCATAAAAGTCAGCAGATGAAATATAGCAACAACGAATGGTGGGAGAGTGCCCGCACCAATAAAGGGAGGCCACCCAAACATGGTGAACAGGCAGTAACTTAAGATTCAGAGTTAAGGCAGAACGTGTGCAGTGGCAATGCCGGCAATGAAAGAATGAATGAATGAATGAGTGAATGAGTGAGTAGATGAGTGAGTAAATATATGTATGAGTAGTTTTGGCTGTGCGAGTGCGGGTGCATGAATGACTGCATTCTCCCATCACAACTGGCATTCGCAACGCTAACCGAGGCATCCAAAAGCGACAAGCGCGTCACGCAAGCAAATGAATAAAATCGCAACTACTGTTCCGCGTCACGGGTGGCATACGTAATAAATTTTCATGCTTGCACAAAACTAAAATTTTGTGTTCGGAACTGCGTTCTCGCACCCATGAGATGAGGCGGCGACGAAGGTGAGTGCACATGAATGAATAAATGAATAAAATTTTATTTTATATTTTATTTTTATTTTTTTAACTATAAATACATATAAATATTTATATGTATGCTATAATAAAAGATATTGCAAATGTGGAAGAAAATAAAATAAGAAAAAAGATCTTCAATGAATCCAAAATTTGTGCTTTTCCTCACGGATTCCGAAATTCATGTATTTTTTAGCCACATCAAGCCCCAAGCTTCAAATGCTGCCTTAACGATCATCAGTGGTGCGCTGAAGAGCACGCAAAGTGAGGCTCTGAATGGAACGGACGGATTAAAACTTAAGGAGAGAGTTTCGTAGGTTTCTTCCCAGGCAACCCTTCAATGGAACTCTCGTTCAGGCTACCTGACCGTAGCAGTATCTTCCAGGCGAAGATATCTGCTATAATAGAAGCAGCAAAGGAAATCGGAGCCAGATTTGAAGGTGAAGATATCTTTATTTTCAGTCAGGCAGCAATAAAAGCACTGAGCTCGCTTACATTAAATTCCAAAATAGTGTACAACTGTTGCGGATCTCTACAGGAAATGAACACGTGGGTCATGGTCACAGGGATATCAACGGAAACTGTAAAGCGAATGAACTTGCTATGGGAGGTACGACCGGCCAAGCAGATTCTTATCTGTTTAAGCGCCCGCTTAAACCAACCTAAGCATTTATTGTAACTGCCGTGCGCGTGGAATTACCCGTCCATTCCCACTATTTCCGGGTGTCCCATCACGCGCCAATTCCTCTATCCTTTGCCTTGAATTTCGTTAGCCGATCGACAGCTTAGCTGCGGCCGTTCGAGCTAACGAAAAATCAATCTAAAACCTACAGCCCTCGCTCGCGCACGCGCACGGTAGATTTGATTACGCGGACACTGCAGTGTAATTACCCAAAAGTAAAGTAGTGAAAAGAAATAAAATTGTAACAAAAATATTTTGAAATTTCATTTAAACAAAACCTTCTGTTAGCTTGAATTAAATTAGTTAATATTAATACCAGTTGGTGGAAAATAAACACCTTTGGTGGAAAATAAACACCTTTATCGGAAAATAAACAAATGCAAAATTTAATTAAATTGAAAAAGTGATTTTTCATTTAAAATTGGGCCCGCTCGACAGCCGGCATTCCTCTTATTCGCTCAAGTCCTTAACGGCTTGAATATTGGTCCTTCGAGGCTAAAAATGAGCCAAACTGCGGTTCACAGCCACTAACATTAAAAACAAATTATTTAAAAAAAAAAAAAAAAAAAAAAATTAAAAATTGTGTACGCAAAAACCTACGTACCCCCGTACGAGCGAAAAAACAAACTAAGTTGTACAAATTAATAATAATTGGTGGTGAAAAAATATAATATTTACAAACGAAGTGCTAGTGTACAAAACAAAGTGTACAAATACATACACATACATATAGGTATTGGTACACATCCATATATCAAAAAAAAACAAGTGGTGAAAACACAAAAAAAAAAAAAAATTCTATTAGAAAAAAAATAAATAAATAAAAAATATAAAATAGAGATATTGCTAAAAACAAAAAAATATATAGAATTACAAAAAAAACAGTGCCAAGAGTGTATACATACATACATACATAAAAAATACATAATTTCAAAAAGGTGTATGTGCTTGATACAAAAAAAAAAAAAAAAAAAAAAAAAGAGTACAATAACGTCTTACATACACACCAACAACATCTATCAACACGCAAGGACATTAAGAAGGAAGACACTACACCACAGGAACTTGCCACAACGAGCCCTGCAACACCAATTCAAAATAGCACTACAGCAACAAAAACAAGGGAAGTAAAGAGGCCATTAATTAGTAAGTAGGCAATCTTTTTAATTTCCTTAAAAAGAATTATCAATTGTATACTGCAATTAGTAGAAATTCATGCATATATATATATGTATTTAACAGCGGACTTTCTTCCCGCCAGAACCAAATTTTAAATAATAATAAAAAATTGCGGTTCCAAAAATCCGTTTAAAATTACGGCTTGTAATATTTTATTACAAATAAATAATTTCCAGTTTTAAACTCCCGCAAAAGAAGGGGTAAGCGATCAATCTCCTTGACCGTTAATTGCATAAACGCAAATACAGCATTCCTACTGTATACATTCCGTTTATGTACATACATACATAACAAAACTAAATCTAATTGCAGTTTCTTTAATTTGCCTACTTACGGCTCTTAGCAATTTCCCTATTGCAGATTCTAAGGTCATTGCCTTATTAACCTACTTGCAATAATAGGTCAAATCATTTGCATTGTCAGCCGTCCTCTATGGTTCAATGACCCTTAAAATAAAGCATAAAGACACAAGAGCAAAAAATTAATAAATATTCACCACTTTACTAAAAGATCGCAGCTTTAAAGAGCTAATATTAGTGCAAGTGATCGACTCACTGCATTTTTCCAATTTCCGCTTTGTGCGATATTCGCTCTCGACATTACAAGAGAAGCATATGTTGTGTGTATGTTTATCTTCTAAACATTGGGCACACACGCGCATCTAATTACTCTTTGATCTGCTCATATTGTTTTTCAACATATTATTGTTTTATGCGCTCTCTTCGTAGCGCGAGCAGCTGAGGTCAAAATATATGTTGACATATATATACACACATACGTATACCTATATCATAATTCAAACAGCTGTTGTATCTGTTTACATTGTCATATGCATACATACATATTTACATGTTCATGCTAAATTTTTGACAAGATACAAGATCGTTTAATAACCCAATAGGGAACTTTTCTGTTCGCTATTTTTAAACAAAATATATCATTTCGATATCATAATTAAATAATTAATAATTAAATAATTAATAATTAAATAATTAATAATTAAATAATTTTAATTTTTTTACAAATTTTATATAAATTATTTATTACATATTTATTACATTTACTTTTATTAATACGTATATAACCCACGTATATAAAAGTGAAAGTGTTTGTGATTTTTTTTTATATTTAATTTCTATTCGGAATAATTTCTTCCAGTGATTTAATTTTAAAATTAACTTAACGAAAAGTTGTGATTTCACAAAAAAAAAAAAAAAAAAAAAAAAAAAAAAAAAAAAAAAAAAAAAAAACACAAACACAGCCACAAATTTTTTTTTTTTTTTCAAATTTTTCTGTGGCATAAAGTGCATTGTTTTTCATCAATAAAGCACGAAGTGCGAACATTAGATTTTCATATAAACTCTATTCGAGTTTCACGGTTTTTCTTGCGACTATTTAAATACATTTTTTTTCTTTTAAATGCCAATTGGTCATAGTCCTACCAAAGGTACTAAGGAACACAAAATGTCTGATTCCGATACAAGAAAGGGAACTTCACTCGAAGCCCTTACCACAAAAAGAGAATCGTCACAAACGCGCAGATCTAAACAGATCGATCCTTCCGCGCAACTTTTAATTTCACTAAGTGACAATGTGATTCGATACTGTTCTCGATTCAGTGATTCCCCTATTCAGGATCACTCGGAGACGTATCTCCGAATCAAAGACAAATCACTAGATGAATGTTGGCAAGAATTTAAAACGGTCTATAGAGAGGTTTGTTCAAAGCCCGACGAATGTCTGCCCGAAAATTTCAAAATTTCAGCAGACAATAAATACTTCACGTGCCATGACACGTATGAATTGACTAAGATAAAGATAGCGGACCAGCTCGAATTAATTCGAGCAGCTACTCAGCCGAGTCCACCTTCCCGTGTGGAACGAATTTCAGAAGAAGCTTCTTCTTCAAATATATGCCTTAAAGTCCCAGCCTGCGACACAGAGACATTCTATGGTGGTTATGAAGAATGGCCAGCGTTTCGTGATATGTTCACGGCGGTCTACATAAACCACCCTAAGCTCTCCCGTGCGCAAAAATTGTATCATCTCCGGTACAAAACGGAAGGCAAAGCTGGCTCAATCGTCAAACAATATCCATTGAGCGATGATAACTTCGAGCTAGCATGGGAGGCATTACGGGCAAAATACGAAAACAAACGTATTCTAGTGGACAATCAAATAAAAGTCCTACTCTCGCTGTCCAACGTACAGACCGAAAATAGCGAGCAATTACAAAGACTACAAACGACAATAAATGACTGTCTGTCCGCCTTACATTCCCAAGGCGTATCGACAACTGCTCCTCGAAACTGCCTGAAACCACATTATCCTTGTGGGAACAATCTCTGGCATCTCGAAAAGAGCTGCCATCATGGTCGCAAATGAACGATTTCCTCACTTCCAGATATGAAGTGGTGGAGCGTCTAAACCGGCTTCATCCAAGCCAAAACAAACCAAAACCAGTCGCCACTCAAAACATCGCTCATAATAGATCCTTCAACAGGACACAATCATTTGTGGCGGAACAAAAAAGGGATAACACATGTCCGTGTTGCAATTCCCGACACCCAATTTCCCAATGCCAAAATTTCAAAAAAATGTCGGTATCAAACCGAATACATTTTGCGAAGCAGAATCAACTCTGCAAAAACTGCTTATCACGAGGTCATCGCAGTAATGATTGTACGAGCAGGTTTGCATGTGCACACTGTCAGTTACGACATCATTCCTTGCTGCACCTAAATGTAAAACCTAATGCTCAAACCGCCAGCAGCAGTTCTCACAACTCTACTGTGCAACACCCAACTGCCAAGTCAACTTCTCCAGTTCGACAAGCGCATACAAGCTCCAATCCAAGCGAGCAACCGTGCTGCTCTAAGCAAGCACACATACAATCATTACACGCGGGACACGATAGCAGAACTCTCCTTCCAACTGCCATTGTCGCAGTGGAACACCAAGGAGAATTGTTCCAACTCAGAGCCTTAGTTGACCAAGGCTCACAAAGAACTTTCATTTCCTCGAAAGTTCAGAAAAAGTTGCGACTTCCAGTCGAACATTCCAAGTTCGAAATTTCCGGAATGGGTGGACATATCGTCCAAAACTCATCCAAACTTTGTTCCTTGACTCTGGTATCATCCAAAACCAAGCAACGGATCAATGCCCAAGCCATCGTGCTACAAAAGCTAACGAGGCATTTGCCAACTTTTACCTTAAGTCGTAATACCTGGCAACAGTTCAAAATCCTTGAACTTGCTGACCCAAATTGCCATATACCAGCTCAAGCCGACATGGTAATCGGCAGTGACATACTTCCACAAATTCTCGTGGAAGGTGTACAAACAATTTGCGACACAGTACTTGCGCAAAACACAATATTCGGTTGGATCCTTAGCGGTCCGGTAACCGAAAAGGTGGTGTCATTCTCGACACAAGTAGAAGAGATCTCAACTGATACACTTGGTGATCAATTGAGAAAATTCTGGGAAGAGGAAGAAATTCCTCCAATTCCACAAATTTCAAATGAGGATCAAGCTTGCGAAAACATATACAAGCAAACCACGACTCGTGCCCCAAACGGTCGGTACATTGTGCGGCTTCCATTCAAGGAAGATTTCCCCGCAAAACTCCCTTTAGGCCATTCCCGGTCTGCAGCGCTTCAACAATTTTTCAGTATGGAGCGCACGCTTAAGAAAAAAGGAGAGTTAAATATGATGTACAATAATGTGTTGCAAGAATATCTTGACCTCGACCACATGGAGTTCACCTACCCGCGTGAAATAATCTCCAGTGGCAACTATCACTCATTCTACTTGCCACATCACGCCGTTGTAAAACCGGACAAAGTGACCACTAAAGTTCGAGTAGTATTTAACGCCTCGAGAAAATCGAGCTCAGGCAACTCACTCAACGATGTTTTGTATACTGGTCCTACTCTCCAACCAGACCTCATGCTGCTCATTCTTCAATGGCGCATGTATAAGTTTGTATTCAACGGAGATATAGAAAAAATGTATCGTCAGATATTAATTCACGACGATGATAAACAGTTTCAGCGAATTATATTTCGTAAATCGGCTGAATCTCCTGTCACCGATTACTGCCTGAAAACTGTTACATTTGGGGTCAATTGTGCACCATACCTTGCCATCCGTACGTTGCATCAACTTGCAACGGATACCGAGGCAATATATCCACTGGCTGCACCAATAATACGAGACCAAACATATGTCGATGACATCTTATCCGGTAGTCATGACGTAGACAGTGCTTCTGAATCACTTTTTCAAGTGGTCAACGCTCTGAAATCCGCTGGTTTCGTACTTAAAAAATTAACGGCAAATAACGCCACTATACTGCAACAATATCCCAAAGAGGATCTGCTCGATTCAAACTTTCTGAAATTCGAGAGTGCTTCTAAAACCAAAACTCTGGGTATCCAATGGAACGCTCTAACAGACAAGTTTACATATACAATCCTGCCAGCTACTTCAGCAAATGCGGTCACTAAGCGACAAATTTTATCGTCGGTTGCAAAACTTTTTGACCCGGCAGGATGGCTGTCGCCAGTTATGATTCAAGCAAAAATTCTGTTGCAAGAACTCTGGCTAGACGGCACTGATTGGGATGAATGTGCTAAGCCAACAGCTTTGTCAAAATGGCACACCTTTGCAGAAAATCTGCCTGCTATTTGCGCAATTGAAATACCACGCTGGGTTAATTTCGCTCCGGGGCAGGACACCCAAATCCACGGGTTTTGCGATGCTTCGGAAAAAGCATATTGTGCAACAATTTACATCCGCACACATGCTAACAATGAAATTACGTCCACCCTGCTGGTTGCAAAAGGAAAGGTTGCACCGTTGAAAACAGTAAGCTTACCACGTCTAGAGCTGTGTGGCGCATTACTATTAGCAAAACTGGTTGCAACCATTCAAAAACAACTCAGATTACAAGCGTGCAACATATTTCTATGGTCAGATTCCGAGATCGTATTGGCATGGCTTGAGAAGCCACCATGCACATGGAAGACCTATGTATCAAACCGCACCTCTCAAATCCGAGAATATGTTCCAAGCGGTACATGGCGTCATGTTGCAAGCGGAGATAATCCCGCAGATCTTGGTACACGCGGCTGCAAGCCGCAGGACTTAGCTGCCAATTCACTTTGGTGGCATGGACCGAAGTGGCTCTCCTGCCACGCAGATTCCTGGCCAAATTCAAAGGCCCGCAGCGCTTCTCCGCCAGAAAGGCGCAAAGTAGAAGCATATCACGCGCTTGAAGATGAGTCCGACTATCTAGATCGGTTTTCCTCATACTCTCGAGCGATTCGCGTGACTGCATACATGTTCCGTTTCGTGGACAACGTTCGAAATAAGTCCAATGGGCAAACATTAGTCACCTTGCCACATCTGACACATAGTGAATGCCAAGCCGCCAAGAAGCGCATCATCGACATTTCCCAAAAGCGCTATTTTCCTCGCGAAAAAGATGCTTTACGAGCTAAAACAGCTATTAACAAAAAGAGTACACTACTCACTCTGAACCCATTCTTGGATAAGGATGGACTGCTTCGTGTGAATGGTAGATTGGCACATTCCACGCTGAGTTACAACGAGAGACACCCAATCATCATCCCAACTAAATCGAGGTTCTGCCACCTATATTTGAAGTTTATGCACGAACTGCTTCTTCACGCAGAGACACGTTTGATGCTTCAAATGGTCAGACAAGAGTTCTTCATTCCGAAGCTCAAGCCTCTGATTAAAAAGTGCATTTTTCAATGTAAGGCATGTACGCTTTACAAGCAAAAGACACGCACGCAAATCATGGCCGCTCTACCCCCTGAGCGTTGCACATTCACACTCCCATTTACTACAACGGGAGTAGACTTTGCAGGGCCATTTCAAATAAAAGCTTCAGTCTTGAGGTCGAACACTTATTTCAAAGGCTACGTTGCAGTCTTCGTCTGCTTTGCAACGAAGGCCGTGCATCTCGAGCTCTGTTCAGATCTGACAACTGAGGCATTTCGAGCAGCGTTTGCACGTTTCGTCGGACGACGAGGATTTCCGTCCAAAATTATGAGCGACAACGGCAAAACGTTTATCGGCGCCCACCGCGCTATACAACGCGACTTCGTTAAATTCCTTAACGAATGCTCTGCCGACATAGTCCAAAAATATGCTCCTCAAGGCATAAATTGGCACTACATTCCTCCCAGCGCACCTCACATGGGTGGCTTATGGGAACCAGCAGTCAAAAGCTTTAAATTACATCTCAAAAAAACCGCTGCATCTCATAAGTTTACGTTTGAGGAATTTGCCACATTATTAGTGCGAATTGAGGCAGTTCTCAACTCGAGACCTCTGTCAGCTATTTCGCAAGACACCGCTGACCTCACTGCACTCACTCCTGGTCATTTTATCCGAGGTGCTCCGCTTATGGCCATCCCCGAGCCAAACGCAATAGACCTTTCAATGACCAATCGATGGGAGAAGATTAAAATCCTTCACCACGAATTCAGTCGACGCTGGAAGGAGGAATATCTCAAAGATCTTCAGAAGAGATACAAGTGGAAGAATCCACAGCGAGATCCTCAGCCAGGCGACTTGGTAGTAGTCAAAGAAGACCCACTACCACCCACCGAGTGGCGACTCGGTCGAATTGAAGATGTTCGCCGTGGACCGGATAACTACATTCGAGTTTTGGATGTACGCACCCAAAACGGGGTTATCACGCGCCCACTTGTCAAGTTATGCTTCTTTCCTAGTGAGAACTCTTAGCTCACCGGATAGCATAACAACCAATAAAACAAAAACTTCCATTTGTTTCAGGACAAAACTATATGTCTATCCAGTTTTTCCTAAAAGTCCGAACAATTCTCTGATCTTCTCGTTCCAGATAATGGCAACAAAAACGGCAGTACCCTTGGCCCCTACGGCAGAAACGGAAAACTGCCTCCAATGTAGGCTCTGCCACAGGTACCACCCTCTGCGCATGTGTGGCGCATTCCGGGCAATGAAGCCGCCACAACGACTAATAGTAGCCAGGGCGCAAGGCTACTGTATGAATTGTCTGGCGCTGACACACACGACGGGCGAGTGTGATTCAAACAGCAGCTGCAAACGCTGCCATAAAGCGCATCACACCTTGATGCACCAAGGTGTATCCACACCGCGCAAGACGCCGTCGCCAACTACAAAGCGCCAGGTAGTGGCGAAGAAGAAGAAAGGAGCAGCAACGACGCGCACAAAAACAGCGCGCCCTAAACGCCCTAAACAACGTGCACCTCCACCCAGCAAGGCTATGCAACGAAAAGCGGCAGCGACGTCAGTTCCAGCACCAGCGGGGCGACCGCAAAACAAGAAGACGCGCACCATATCGCGCACTGCTACGGGCTTGCAAACGCCCGCCTTCCGCAACCGGGCAGCACGAGGCGCAATCGGAGACGCTATCCGGGCCCTGCAAACGCTACAGGATGCGTTGGGCAACGCGTCCCTGCAGGGCGGGGAGCATGTTTAAGCGCCCGCTTAAACCAACCTAAGCATTTATTGTAACTGCCGTGCGCGTGGAATTACCCGTCCATTCCCACTATTTCCGGGTGTCCCATCACGCGCCAATTCCTCTATCCTTTGCCTTGAATTTCGTTAGCCGATCGACAGCTTAGCTGCGGCCGTTCGAGCTAACGAAAAATCAATCTAAAACCTACAGCCCTCGCTCGCGCACGCGCACGGTAGATTTGATTACGCGGACACTGCAGTGTAATTACCCAAAAGTAAAGTAGTGAAAAGAAATAAAATTGTAACAAAAATATTTTGAAATTTCATTTAAACAAAACCTTCTGTTAGCTTGAATTAAATTAGTTAATATTAATACCAGTTGGTGGAAAATAAACACCTTTGGTGGAAAATAAACACCTTTATCGGAAAATAAACAAATGCAAAATTTAATTAAATTGAAAAAGTGATTTTTCATTTAAAATTGGGCCCGCTCGACAGCCGGCATTCCTCTTATTCGCTCAAGTCCTTAACGGCTTGAATATTATCGATAAAGAACGCTTTGGTATGCCTTTTGCCACTTGACACCTGCATACTGCACACTTCAAGGAATTCACATATGAACAAAGAGAATGATGCTACTACCTGCCGCGAATCAGGGAAAATGCTAAACTGAGTTAAGAAGAGATCACGAGATATATACCCCTTAAAAGGAGGGAACATATCTCATGTAATATAAGTTCACTTGGTGATAGGACCACACGCGGAAAGACTAGAGGCCCCTATAGAAGATGCTACATGGATGAGGAGGTGGAGGAAAAAATGATCCCCCATCTCTCAAACGACTGTGCTGCTTTGAGCAGGTTTTGGATTTTTACCACTTTTGGATGGTCAATCTAAGATAGCCGACGCCAAAGCCATGGATCTAATGTGGTTCATCCGAGAATCAAAATGGTTGGATAATGAAGTCTGATGATCATCATGTGGCTTCAATGGGTCTTAATCAGGCCTAAGTGAAGTCGATACGATAGATCGGTAACCTAACCTAACCTAGTCACATCAAAGAAGATCTTTCGAAACTGTATCACAAGTGAAGAAAATGGTCTGGAGGAAATCTTTTGTAATGGCAGAAATGCTTGCTTATAATGGAGATGCAGACTTGGTGAAGAAAGTGTAACCCCCTACAGTAGTTGATTCTGAAACCTTTCTTATAGGTACTGATTAATTAAAATAACAAGCTAAAAAGCTCTATCCTTTGAACTTTCTCTTTTCTTAGTAATCTCGTCAGCTTCACTAAAATCTCCAAGATATGCAAACTCGTTCAAATCGCAACTTTCAGCTATCTACTCCCACGTTAGCCACCCTCACGGTACCCATGAGAACTAAAAGCATGACTAACCTATGATTTTCTACTTGTCCGTATCGCCAGCTGACTGCATTTTCTCATTACTGTCCTCCAAGATGTCTCATCTTACAGATATCGAATATCTGGGAAACACAGTCAACGATATCAAGTTCAATGTTTTCGCAGTTTATTGATTTTTTCTGGTTGGAGGAGCAGCCGATTCTTTCTTACCCACGAGAAGTCGCTTTGCTGACCTTTATTTCTACATAAAATTCCAAAGTCTCTCCTCAAAATGGGGAGTACAGAAGCATAGCAAGGTTAACGAAGAAACTCAGTGTTGGAACTTTCAGTTTAATGAGAGTTTAAATGATTTATTTTTTATAAATTTTATTTTATATTTCACCCCAAATTTTCTTGAATTATGACTATCTTTATTGAAATATTTCTTTGTATATATTTATTCATAATTCTCTTTTGTAAAATAAAATCAGAAAATATTTCTCATTTTCTCATAATTTCCAAATAAATATTTCTTATTTTTTCTATTCTTCAACTTTTCCACTTTATGACTTAATACTCTTTACAATCGTCTCGCTCGTGCAGTCCGCCTCACTCTCAGCACCATTCAACGCTTGTCAATTTCATTTTTAGGCACCAATGCACCATAAAAATGGCTGACTGGTTTTGCATAACCGAAAAGTTGAAAACCGACGAATGCCAATGCCAGTGGTTTGACGCTTCGAATATCTCTTTTGTTACTTGTAATATTGTATATTGACATCTCTGTTTTTCTTGACTGCAAGTGATTGACGTTTTTCGGTGAAAAGCATTGAATGACAGAAATTCAAGTAAAATTCTGGTTAATTAAGCAGATTTTTCAATTTCGGCATATTTTGAATAGGCAAGCGAGTGAGTGATTTGACAGGGAAAAGCGAAAAGCTTTTTAATGAATAGAGAATAAAAATATTTAAAAATGAAAATAAGACAAAAAATAAAACTGAAACTACTGTTTTGGAAAGAGCATATATATATATAAATATTTAGAACTTAAATTATATTATTAGCAGAATTTAAAAAAATAATTTCCGTGACGAAACTTTTATATTTGTCTTACAACTTTCAATGAAGCTTCCACGCTAAATAATGAAATCTTTTAAAAAACTTTTATTCAATTTCAAATAAATTTTCCAAAAATTTCAAGCACATCTGTTCATTTATGCATTCAAACGTATCATGTAGATACTTGCTGAAGCTTTCACTAGAGCTTTTTTCTGAAAAGAAAAAAAATACTCTTTCATTTTGTCAAACTAAACGCAGTAACCGCTGGAGTATAGCTACAAATTTTCCTTCCCTCAAAATATCTACATGCTAAGCTTTCATCTAAGCTTTCATACTGTCCGAAAAATATTTAAATTCAAATTGATTAAAAAATTAATTTATTAGATTCAATGACTGGCCTCTAAGAATAACTAGAACTATTTTTACAAATATAAGTACGAAAAGCTTTCACTTAAGCTTTTTATCAAATTCTCTAAATAGTTATTTTTTTAATGTTTTAAATTTCCTGCGCTAAGGTTTCACAGTTTATTACAATTTCTAGTATATACTTTACGCTTTTAACGCTTTTAAAGCTTTCAACAAGCTTTCATTATTACTTAGGAAGCTTTTGGGGAATGTTTTTATAATTTTTGAAATTTTATCAATGTATTTTTTTATCGAAATTCGTTCGTAAAAATTTTCAACTAAAGATCTTTAGAAAGGATTAGCTAAAACTTTAATAAATTTTCCTTTTTATTTTCATTGCTTTATAAGTAAGCAGTTGATCGCAAATGGTGAGTAATTACTCTGGATGAAATAATTAAATGAAAATCTTCATAGTCTATTATGAAAGCTTTTCCTTATGCTTCCGTCATTTTTGTAAAACTATCAAGAAAGCTCTATTAACTATTTAATTAAAATCGGTCATCTAATTTTGTAAAGAAAATAATTGAAGCTCTATAAAAAGAGCTTTCACTAAAGCTTTACTATTTTCAAGCGTTTTATATTATTTTTTTAGACATATAACTGAGCATTTGACTTGATTTCGCCGGATTATATAAAACACTATCCGAAAATTCTTGAAACTTTTTTACGCACATTCGATTTATTTTTATTTTCAAAAGAGCTCGCATAACATGCCTCACATTTCGCATGAGCGCCAACTTATCATTGAAAATACTTAACTTATCAATTTCGTAAGCATTCTTTCAGCTATTGTCTTTTCCAGTCAGTCATGTTACGAAGAAGTATGAAAATTACTTTGGGGGTTTGTGCGTTCACCTGTGTAAGCAAATCGTTTCAATCATAATTTTCCTTATTGACAAGACAAGCTTCACTTTCAGATGCAGTCAGTCAACATATCAAATTCTACATTCTTTTTTTTTCTATCTTCTGACTATTGATTGGAGGGTCCTTCTTTCACTCTCCTTTCTTTTAATTTAGCTAAATTTGCGTTTATTTTATGCTCTTTTTTCAGTCTGTGTATTGGTGTGTTTGCATTCTCTATGTCTTTTCACTGACTTGTCAAAAATTCTACTCCTTCTTCTTCTTCTTCCTCGTCTTCTTCTTCTAGTTCTTGACATTTTTATAATGATGCGTAAACGAGAAAATGTCAAAACGTAATTGACGGCGATGTAATAGTTAAAGTGAGCAGCAGGCAATACTGAGGTAGAAAAAAAGGGATAATGTGAGTATAATTTGGGTCCTCTTTATGGTAGATTGTGTGTGTGTGTGTGTTTGTAGTTGAGCTTGTAAGTGGGTGAAAAATGTGCTATTGTTAAGAAAAAAGATTGCATCAGACTCTTGGGCTTTCGGTTGACCCAAATATTTTGTGAAAAAATAAAAAATAAAAGAAACGGGCTCAAATGTTGGTCAAATAATTTGTAGATTGCAGGATTTTGCTGCCAGCGAAGGGTTAAAAAAAAATTGAATTATATTTTAAATATTTTATACTTATTTTAATAAGCTCTTTAATGATTTTCTTAAAGGGTGAACTTAAGAATATCAGTAAAACAGATTAAAGGTGCGCCTATTGCAGGCAACGTTTTATATATAGTATTTTTTGATTAATAATTAATTAAACTCTAAATAGTTATATCTTAATTAAAAAATTGTTCATACATTTCCTTGATTAGCAAAATTAAAATATCGTACAACGAAAAATTAATTAAATTGCATGGTTTTGTTGGCAGCGAACGGTTTAAAACAAAAAAATTGAATTGTTTTTTAACTATTCAAAGTATATTTTTAAAGCTCTTTAATGATTTTCTTTACGGGTGAATTTAAGAATATTAGTAAATCAGATTAAAGATTGCGCCTAATTGTAGGCAAAGTGTTATGTGTAGTGTTTTTTGGTTAGCAACTTAGAAATGCTAAAATGTAAATTAATTTTTAAATGTTTGTATTATAATTTAAAAACTTTTCAGACATTAAAATACCATTCAACGAAAAATTAATTACTAATAAATTTAGCACTCTCCTAATTTTAGGCAATATTTTTGTGCTAAATTTTTTTCTGTCTAAATAAATAGTATAAAGAAATCCAAAAAATATTTAATTATAATATTACTAACAATAATTAATATTTAAATTTTTTATATTATTTTTGTACAATATTTATATATTCTTTAGATCGGAAATTAAAGAGAGAATTAGTTTCTAATAAACTTAGCATTGCTCCCAATTGTAGGCAATATTTTATATAATGTCTAAATAAATAGTAGAAAAAACGCTAAAAAATATTTAATTATAATATTATTAACAAAAAATAATTTTTGAATTTTTTATACCTATTATTTTTGTTTTCAATAGAAAATTGATTTCTAATAAATTCAGCATTGCCCCAAATTATAGGCAAATTTTTTATTGTTAATATTTGAATTCGGAAAGGATCCAAACGAAACACAAAATGTACTTTAAGGAGATTTCAACATTGACAAGGGATATCCCATCTATGTGAAGAGAGAGCTCAGCTAGGTTGGGCATTGTTTCGCTACGGTTTGAAATTTTATCCAGCAATTCTGATATTGATCTTCATTAAATGATTTACTGGCGACTTCTGTTCCTTCTAGAGCAAAACAAGCGCCCCTTGAGTTGATCTCTAGCCGAGCTCCTCCTCCAATTTTTGCTTTTGCGTCTTAATGTTTTTCCAAAAACTAAAAGAGATTACACTTCCAGAAAACCCTGATCATACCAACGAGCCTCGAGTTGCTTTCTCCCTCTTCCACAACACCTTTTCAGCTGTAGATTTCAAAATTCCAAGATTATGGGGTGTTCACATTACTATCTGAGAGCTTATGTAGAGCGGTTGTAATCTTTTAATACTTTATAGAGAGAAATTTCACCACCAAGGGTTTCTTCAAATACTATTTTTGCAACTTTATTTCCGCAGTCAAAATCTTTTTAACTTTCACAGAACCGATCTATCAGCATCGGAACGTTAGGGGCCGCATTGACTCAGGTACCACTTAATATATGGGATACTCGGCTCCTTACCATATATCTATGAATATGCAGATCAGTAGTTCACCCAAGCATCGCCATATAGCTTCTTTCCTTCCGTTTCCATTTTACAGGGTACGAAACTCGAAAAACTTTTCGTTTAGCTTGAAACCTCATGAGAGAGTCGACGGTCTGACCTCAATAACTCCGCCGAAAGTTTTCTATAGGAAGGTTTTACCGCAGATTTATGGTTCTTTTGTCAACTCACGGCTACACACTTCAACTTAAACTTGGTGGTAAAAAGAGACTAGGTCAGCTGTCGAGCGTTACTTTTTCTTAAAAACACGAAGAACATGATTTTCAACAGAAGAGATTTACCCCAGCCATAAATAAACCCCGTGTGGACTCTCGTCTTTATTCCAATAACTTTGTATGGGGCGCAGTTCCGTGTGTCGATTACACCAGCAACACAAAATCGTGTCCATACGGGAATGATTTCTCTCATCCCTAATTGACGCAGTTCTGGTAATATCATACCACCCAAGAATCCAACAACAAAATTCCGTAAGCTATGACAACAGCCACTTATTGTTCTCTACTTACGCGGCTTATGCGTACCTTTTGTCTACGCTGAAACACGTTAAATGCGAGCGAGTAACGGTAAGTCGGCAAGTAGCTTTTGTTTTGTGCAGCTTCGCTCGCAGGCAAGGGAAAATGAAACCAAACAACACACATAATCTCCCTTTCCCCTTCATAACACACAATTCATAGAGCGAGCTACTCACAGGGAGTAACCCACAGGTGTGGGCGGTGTGTGTGGTGTGTGTATTTGTGTGAGTGAGAGGAGGTATAGGTTTGTATGTCGAGTGTGTGCTCATTAAAATCCATTCAATTTTGAAGCCTCTTCCTCTCTCTCCCCCTCTCCATCTCCATACCACTCATTTCACCTTTCACAAATTCATATTTTAAGCTCTTTAATCACTTTTGGTGGAAAAAAAAAATGTACGCAATTCGGTGGTTGTTTGGAAAAATATGAAATTAATAATTTTCCAGCAGAATTTGCCTGTGTTGTAATGCGAGCGATAATTAAAAGCGGATTATTTGCATCTGTTGTTTGACTGATGAGCTGATGAGATCGCTTGTTTCCAAAGAAGGAGTATTGTGGTTGGTTTTCTTTAAATGAATAGTTTTGTGTAGAAGTGGAGAAAGGACGTGGGAGATAAAGGTAACAGCTGCTTACAGGCTCATCATTTTCTAAAATTATTCTCCAAAAACACATTTCATGCTTCGTCTATTTTTGGCTTATTAGTTGTGAGATTCTCTTATTAGCGTTTAAAGGAAATTTTGATATTAACATACAATATATTCGAACACCAATAAGGCTTGCTTAGATGGATTAATAATAACGAAGATGATTAAGTATTTAAATTATTGGGTGATTTAAGAGACGCTTGTTTTTGCAGTGGAATCCTTAATAATCCTTCCACTTCGCTGCATTTCCAGCGGCAGTCATCAGTTTCTTTGAAACCATATGTCAGACTAAGTTGGGTCGTCGCCGGACGTCCCTTTTTTGAACTTCAGATTACCAGTTACCGGCAGGTCAAGTAAATAGCCATCGCTGAACAAACCAATATTATTCTAGGATTACAAGAGATGCGAGAATCAAGGTGCTTCAACCTCAAAAGCAGGTCAGTCAGGGAGAAGGTGCCGCGATATACCTAGGTAGGTAGCGCCTAGACTAATGTTCAGGAGTCAGTACCCTCATCAAGAGTGAATGATGTCGCTAGCATGTACCTCCTAATCCGCAGCTTAGACCAGTAGTAACTTGTGACTACGCACATACTGATACTCTCCAGACCACTAAAAATTCGTTTCAAGGCTAATCATTTTCGAAATAAAATCAGAGCATTTAGGGAGAGCGTTTTCAGCTTTAACAAAAGAGAAGCACAACTTGCAGAGAGCGAGGTCTCTGAGTGAGTCTTGAATGCACTTTGGGTGCATACACAAGTGTCATCAGAATCGTCTTCGTCCCTTCTGTGGTATACGTCTTGATGTTTTTCGAGCAAACCTTCTTCAAATAACTAATGGATTTTTAAGAAGCTTTTTTAATATCAGAAAAACATTCAGAGGAGTAGCTATTTCCTTGCGAAGTGCGCCCGCCAGCATTTTGAGAAACTTTTTCCAAAAATTTTGCATGTTGGTTTGCCTTGGATTTCAACCCAAGACTTTCCCCATAGTAACAGGCATTGATTTGACCTCAAGGTTCTCTTTATTTTTAGAAAAAAGGACAGGCAAGAGTTCAATCCTCGCTGCGTACTTACCAAACAGATAGTGATCAGTCAGAGCTATCACCAATAGCGAGAACTCCATATTAGTGAGCCCAAGAAGATGTCTTGCTCTCTCAAGATATACACCAAGCCAGATGAATTCTGCGAGCGTGAACTTAACATTATTAGCTACACATTCACTGGACTCATTGGATATTATTATACATGAAGACCAATATATTCTCCAGAAGAGAACTGGTAAAACATAATCGGACGCGTTCTTCTATGTTTAGCCCAGCTCCAAGGACTGTTCTTTTCCACAACTGGGCTCATATACCTTTTTTCCTTGCGTCGCACGCCTCAAGAGTTGAGCTCATTTGACTACTTTGTTGAAGCGTATAGTTTTTTAAGAAAGAAATCTTCACTTAAAAGCTCAAGGGTTATATATTTGATAGCTACCGAGGCAATTCGTTCCTCGCAAACCTTATTTTATACAACACTACCAAAACCAATCTTGCCCCAAAATGTAGGCAACGTTTAGAGAAACTTTTTCATTAATAAAAAAATTCGGCCCAAATGTAGGCAACGTTTTAATCTTGAGCGATAAGCAATTAATTGGCAAAAAAATATTAAAAACTAAAAAGAAATAAAAATAAATAATTAAATAAATAAATGCTTAGCAGTGCGTACTGCCAATCGGAATACCAGGGTTTGAGTCCAGTTCTAATTAATATGAAACTAATAGAAAATTAATTTAAAAAATGAAATTTAGTTAATTTTTCTAATTTCGGTCACCCCTGGGCACCATCAGCCATTCGGAGGCGGCTTAGTTTAAATGGATGCACCTACCCATTTGTTGGAGAAACATCAAGAGCTTGGCAGAAAATCCCTTCAGCGGTTACAAAGCGCCAATTATATATATAAATATATCCAAAAAAATTATATATATTTAAATATTAAAAAACCCAAACTTTAAATTTCTGCTCGAAATAAATTTTCACTTAACCCTCCAAGCGCCTAAAAGTGTGCTCCAAATAAAATATATACTCATCTCTAGAAACTTCAAGGCCTTATTTATTTATTTTTCTATTTTTTTTTCTTTTATAAAAAGTGTGATGCAGTACATACACATACACAACTGCACATACACACGCGCGCCCATTGTGTAACTGTGTGGGTGCATTCAACCAAAATGCCTGCATCTGAAATTCATACGCCATGTTGCACTACTATTTTGCATTCGCCAACAAAGTCACACACTTGCGCCTACGTTTGAGCTTTAACTACAGATATAAATACATATATAAATATGTACATATATGCATGTGCACCCCACATGTCACACAAAGGCCAAAACAATGAATTTTTTATTTAAAGGTGAATGGTAAATTGGCGACGAGCAATGTGGGTGAGTCGCGGCTGCTGGGCCTCAGCCCAAGTACACATACAAAAGCAAGGGACATTGAAGAGATGACGTACATATGTAAAATGGAGAGTAGATAGAGGAGGGAGAATACTCAAAAAAAAAAACGAAAAATGCAAGTAAACAATGGACCCGCAAGCAGCAGACCAGAACCAGAACCATAACTGGGTGAATGGAGTTGCTCGGGCTTAGTACCTTCATCACTGCCAAAAGCAATGAGCAACGCGCAACTGACGATAACAGCCTTTGAGTGATTATTAAACTTGTTGTTGCTGTAATTGCAATATTGTTCTTCGCCTCTTCATTGTCAGTGGGACAAGCCAGCCTACGAGCACAGAAAATTAACAAAGAAAAAAAAAATGGTCGCAATGAATGAATGAATGAGTGACAAAGTTTTGCAGGCGCAAAGGTGTAATCGAGTGCCTGTGCGTAAAACAATAGCTGGCAACAACAACAACAGCAAATGCAAAAGTTACCCTAAACAATATTTTTTGAAATGCCAAGTCAACAATAGCATCCACTCACCTTGCCCACCAGCTCATGACGCACCCAAGCGAGTCGCAAAAAATCTGAAGGGAAAATATGTGAGGTTGTGTTCTTAGTAGGCCGACAGCCACTTAAACACGAATGAATGCCTGGCTATTGTCCTAATTTTTATTCAAATAGCCTACCAAAATGCAGACCTACAGAATGCCAGTCGAAAACAATAAAAGCAACAAACAGCAATGAAAATAAAAAGTCAAGCAAGTGAGGGACTGAGGGACTAAAGAGGAGGAGAGGGCTTAAAAGGGGTTTAAAGTAAAAGGAGGAACATACTTTCGATCGAATAATATTTAACTTTAATTTCTTACTTTAACTCTAGGGTGGGTTAGGTTAAACTGACTGGCTCTTACGCCTTACATTATCAGCAGGTCCTTTGTAGCGTCAGTTGGAAGCTCAATTTAATACGAGCTGTAGTTCTTGTTCTGGCTCGATCAATATCCAAAATTATAAAACATTGATTTAAATAAAAAAAAATTAAGTTAGTTTTCTTAACTCCGGTCGCTACTCGATGGAGAGTGTCAATCCCTCTGAGCGTATTTCTTACATGAAATAAAAGCTCCTCATAAAAATCCACCGACCATTCCAATTCTAATTCCTGTAAACTATACCTCCATTTATTGGAAAACCATCAAGGCGCACATCAAAAATTTGGCGGATCCATTCCGAGGTTGTCTACTTTAAAAACAAAAAAATACAGAAAATTCAAATTTAATGTGGAATGTTTATTATCATTCGAAAGAACATTTTGAAGTTTATCTCTTTCAAATATTGACCGCGAATATGCCTCAGATCCATCCGTTCCATGCGTTGAGTCCAATTTTCGGTAACTCGTTCGAGCATTTCGACTGGTAACTGTTTCGCCTCAAGGCCTGAATCGAATCCGGATTGTCGACATAGACTTTAGACTTTACATATCTCCACAGGAAAAAGTGTAACCGTGTAGTATTACACGATATTGGTGCCCATTGGACCAAAATATGAAATTATCTGCTCACCAATAAATCTATTGACTGATGCGATGTGTGGGAAGTGGCGCCGTCTTGTTGAAACCAAATGCCCCGAGATCACGAGCTTCAATTTCAAGCATCAAATATTCGGTTATCATCGCGCGATAATGGTAGCCATGGACTGTTACGTTCTCACCGGAATCATTTTTGAAGAAATATGAACCAATGATTCCACCGGACCACAGACCACAACAAACCAGCGCTTTGTAATCGCTGAAGCGATTTTTGGCCGAGCTCCTCCTCCAATTTTGCGTTTTGATGTTTTCCCAACAAATGGAGGGACCTATGGTTTATACAAAGCCGCCTTCGAACGGCTGGAATGCTTTATTGAATGTCAGAAATACACTCGGAGGACCGCAACTATACAATTTAGCTTAATTTTTTTTTTTAATTTAATTTTCTATACCTTTTTGGATGTTAGTACTAGACTAGGATTTGAACCCGAGCCTTCTGAATGGCAATGATAACCACTCGGTTACCATGGCCGGGCCTCATCGCTGAACAAAATTTGGCTCGAAAACGTCAGATCTCCTTGGAACTTTTCAAGAGTTCATAGAGCGATGCGATGTCACTTGAGAAGATCCAGCGACTTCCGTTCTGGCACAAGCTGTAGTTTGTACGCTTTTAATTTAAAATCTCAACGTAAAATATGCCAAGTCAGTCCATACGTCAGTCCGAGATGCTACGAACGCCGGCGAATCGACTCTCCATGGTCTTAGTGTATACTCTCACCTACGACTGATATATATTTTTTTTACTGCGAGCTGGGCGTGGTCTATTTGGTCGAATATTGTCCAATAATTAATGCTGGGTCTCAAGATGGGTGATGGGGGATGGTTAGCGAATAGTACGCTCAGTTACAGTTGAATGTAGACGTTGTTCAGGCGTAAAACATAAGTCTTTCTACAATGGGATCTTAAACAATATGGAACAAAAACATGACTCACTCGGGATCTGTCAGAAAAGGGCTACTGAAAATAGTACCTCTACTTGGATCACCCATTTGTAGTCGCCGCCGCCGTAGGACTTCAACGCCTTTTGCGAAGGTTCAGGAAGTTTGTATATCCAACTTAGATACTTCAACTAGTCCTGGAGAACTAAAATGTGTTCTAGATAAAGCCGGACAGAAGCAGAGAAGGGACTCATGCCTTCCTCTCTGCAATTTCTACGTCCAGCAGTAATTCCGAGAGCTCGTGGGCAGATATCGGGTGTGTTTTCCTTCGTTGCCATTACAAATGATCGTGGTGGTCTTACATGGCGTTACGTTCTTCTATCTTACCCTGATTCATCTTTCAGCGGCATTCATATTTCCTGTACTGGTTCGGTAGCCAGACGGACCGCACTATTGGCATCTTTTAGTTTCCGATAATGACTCTTTGGCTTAGAATCCAGTGTATGTAAAGCTGTTTTTCTGTAGGCACCTTATCTATTGCATACTTTCTCAGATGACGAAGTATAAATTGATGTTTCTTATGTGGTTTCCAACATTATTAGCTCTCTCTACCGCGACGATCTCCGTCTGGGCAATACTTCTGTCTTCCGGAAGAAGCTCATTGTAACAGTTTCCATCGTCACTCCGTAGGCCGACGCCCACTTGATCAGACGGAAGGATACTGCAAGAGTTCAGTTGGCGGAGCTCATATTGCTGTGCCATCTGCCTTCTTTTACTGTGGGTTGAAAACCTTCTTTCTAGATAAGGTGTTGTAAGTAAGTAATCCGTTTTATCCACCATTTCCTTACTTATCGAGTTAAGTTCTCAGGTTTTTGGGAGGTTTATATATTGTCATCAGGTATGTTGTAATAGTACCACGTCAAAAGTGGTCATAAAATGTAGAAACAATCTCTCTTAAACTCTTAACTAAATGCCCTGGTATGGGTACCTTGATATAGTGACATCCCTGGCAATCGCATGGCAGACAAACTAGCGAGAGAAGAAACCCTTCTACCCACGATAAAACATGCACACGATGCTGGTTTACCTCTGTCCATGGCAAAATACATTCTTAAGCTGGCCTTTGCCAGGAAAGCTCAACTCAAGATGATTAAACGAGATCACGTACAACGTGACCAGACAGCTATGATCGAAGTTGGATGCAAAAAAATAAAAACATACTAATCATCTAGACCGATTCTCCATTAACATAACAACAGACATAATAACAGGCCACTGTTTAATCGGGGTTCACGGGAAAAGAGTGGAATATCAGCTGTAAGGATGTAGAAGAGGAGCACTAGCTCTACCACTGTTCAGCCTTGACTTCTGCGTGACACAAATTCCTCGGAAAACACTTCGGGGATTGGAAATCTCGTTGCCTTTATAAAGCACATGAAATGGTTCGATTATTTGAGAAAGTGAATCCAGGAGCCTCACAGAGGTATACCAATGGTTCTATTGGCCCAAGTGCGCTGGTAATGACCAGCAGACGCATAAAATCAACTCACCTCAGGTATGGTGACTGCACCATTGAGTTTTGGATGGAAGATTATAGTATGTAGCTGAGGATTTAAGTGGTTCGAAGCCGTCGATTATAGAAAGTACTTTCAGCCTTTCAGGTAGTTCATGAACCCACTAACCTACCGAAGATATTTAAGACTCCAACGCCGCATATGCCTATGTGGGAGATCTGTGTCTGTACTCTGGTTTATGACTGAAGTGTGTCCATATCAAAAGCACTGGCTGCTGCACTACCTCTTATTTATTTTTTATTTTTTCCAAAGCACCAACACTCATCAGTGTTAGGTGTCTGTTGTTCAACACCACTTCACAATGTCACTCAAGCGTTGAGCTTTCAATTCCAGTTCCTTTTTTGTTGTCTCTTCCTCTTAAGTGCGGATTTTTTATGATTATTTTTCTCTACACACCTTTTGGTTTTTGTTTTTATGCGATGGTAATGCGTGCCTTCTCCAATTATGACAAGCTAATACATACATATAACGACACTTTTTACATATTCTTCTACCTTTTTGTACCTTCAGTACAATGGCTGCTCATCCTCCGGCTTGTAAGCCACGACCACTTTGTCTCGGATCTTGATTTGCAGCGCAAACAATACCTTCAATTTTTGTAAAGTAACTCGTACTGCCATCTCAGCCTTCGCCAGCACTGCTCTCCCTCTCCTGTCTGTGCTGTACTTCTTTCCCATTCTCACATACAAACACTGCTTTACTGGCTTCTGTTGTCACTCTCACTCGCTACTCGTTGTTGGAATTTATCGAGTGTGAAATGAGATGAAGTGAATTAACCTGAAATCGGTGTCAATTACTACTTTCCACTTGCACAGGTGGAATTTTAAATATCTATGTATGTGCGTAAGTACAGTATTTGAGCTGGCGCCAAGCAGACGGCAGTCGATATGGCGTTGATGAGAGCACAAAGGCGCTGTGTTGAGGTGTCCTTCAAGGTTGATAGCGACATTTATTAGCGTGAAAGTATGTTGAAAAAGAAGGCTCTTTATTGATGTTTAAGTGTTTCGTTTAATGATTGGATTTACATGCAAATTTCGGGTGTAAAAATAAATATTTTTTCTTCGTTTAAATTTCATTTAAAATTAAAAAAGTGAAAATTAGAAACATAAAATTAAATGTGTTTAAGCAACGAAATGTCAGAGAAAGAACTTATGTTTTTGTTTCTTTCTTTCTTAGTAGTGTAGACACCACTTACGTGATTATAGCCGAATTAACAACAGCACGCCATTCATACTAAGTGTGGCCTGGTCCGCCTCCACCTAGTCTTTCCATTGCAATGAAGGTCTTCTTCTCTCTCTGCTTCCACCAGTGCGTACTCCCTCGAACACTTTCAAAGCTGTAGTATTCTTATTCATCTGGACCACAACGCAGCGCAGTCCCTGTCTCTTAATTCGATGCACAATGTAAATGTCGTTATATATTGTATCTCATACATCTTATCGTTCCATCCGCTGCGATATTCACCATTCCCAATGCGCAGAGGAGCATAAATCTTACGACAATCCTTTCTCTCGCAAACACCTAACGCCGATTCTACTGATTTCCTTGCCTCCCAAGTATGAAGGACAGCATTGAATAACATCTTCGCATTAAAAGTCTAGAACAGATACTAAAATGAGGGAAAAAGCTAATTGGATCAGCCAAGGCTGTCACCTGAAACTCCTTCAGATGCTACCTTCAAATGTTGTATAAATCAGTGGAGAATCACTATAGCACTTGGCGCCCTACCAACGCGTGTTGAGTCCCTAAATTATTACATGACAAAGTAGATTGAAGACTTGCCAAAGGTTACGCACACTAAAAAACGAAAGAGAAACCAGTATTACATACCTGCCAGAAACTGCTACCTCCTACTTTTGAGGTCCTAATTTCTCAACAAGATGAGGTGGAATCGGCTGAGTGCTGAGCATGTATGGAAGATGATGAAACCTGAGTATGAATTAAGAAGTTGGGTGTTGGATCAAAAAAAGTTATATACACAGCGATATCCTGAATCAGCCTATAATAACTTTAAGTAAATCAGACTATATTCTCCAAAGATTGATTTTTAATATTTGCTTTCAGGTGAGTATACTCTCTTGGCGAGGATCTCAGCCTACACTGAAGGACACAAAATGAGCTGCGAAACGGTTTGAACACAATAATGAAAAGGGATAGCAAGAATTTAAAGGTCTTACGATTAGTGTATCCAAATGTCTCATCTAGCACTTATTGATTCCACAAGGCTAGACTCTTACCTACCTACTTTTGTGAGTGTTTTTCGTTCAGCCGATTGGGACGTCATATCTTTCACTATGCCCTCAGTTCCATTCCAACCGAGCTGGGCACGCATAGTTGGACCTTTTTAACCAACTAACCAGCCAGGCAGTCCAAGAAATTATAATATTCTAACTTTAAAGTCGTCTCCAGTTGGTATGACGATTTATATCAACGATTACTTAAGGCTCTGAAGAAGATGGTGGTGCTCATATTCCGTGATTTAATAATTAACTAAAACTTTGAAATCACAGCAGAGAGGTTATCAACTTTTGGGCGCTCCAGAGAGTATTTTTGTATGTAATATATTAATTCAGTACAAATCTAAGCCTTATTTCCAAAAAGGGTGACCACAAAGATAAATATTGTCTTAATCCTGGAAATTGTGGAAATATGCAACTCACGTCACTGCAGACAAATAAATTTATTTTTATCTCTCACCCTCTCTTTCATACTCTCCCTCTCTACCTCTCTCTCCCTCTGCCTCTGCCTCTACATCTCTTTTCAAAGACTTCTGACATGTCTGTCAGTAAACTTTTATTATTTTTTTATTTATAAAACATTACAAAGTTTTAATTATTTCAATTTGATCAGAAAATTTTTCGAATAAAAAAAATAATTTTCAAGCACGACATTGTTAATTCCCTCCAGATGCCAGCATACTTTGCGATAAACCAAAAATTAAAAATCAAAAACGTAGAGAAATGTCTTGTCAATTAGTTAACAGTCAACATAAATGCCAGGAATACCATGTACTTTCCATGTCAGCCTACAAACGCCACTCAACCCACAGCGAGCTTAGGACGCCAACACGAGAAATTAGCTACTTTTTGCTTAAAATTCTATAAAACAAAAAACAGAATTTTCTAGCAAAAGTAAATCCCTTGAGCGTCAGCATACGTTAAACACTAGCAGAGAGCAGAGAGCGGTAGGGCAATCGATGATTTACGTTTAGCACACCTACACACTCACGTCGCCAGCACACGCGCGATGTTCTCTGCTCTATGGCAAACATTTTTGCTGCCATCATCTATTTTATGAATTTTTTATAAGCTACTCTACGCGCGAACAATGTGAGCTGTCAACACTCATCAACTGCATATGTTTTTTCTCTTTTCTCTCTCTTTTCAATAAGCACTGAGAATGCGCGATGGAGTGAGGGAGAAAGGTTGTAGATGACGTAGGATGTCGGACGTTGGACGTAGTACATAGAAACGTGCGCACCCACTCGTGCAATGTGACCGGTGAGCTTTTGACAACTGAATTGTTGCTGTTGTTGACATCAACTGCGTCATTTAACGCGCGAATGCGTTTCACTCACTGGCAACTCAACAGCGTCATTATCCTCAACCATTCGTCCTATCATCAGTTTGTAGCACTATTATATACTTCATACTCTTCTTCTTATTCTGCTCTTCTCAGTAGCTTAACAAAATTGTTGCGCAACTTTTGTTGCTTCTTTGAATTCAATAAATGAATGAGTAAATTTGATGTAGGACATTTTTGGCCAGGTCTTTGATAATTCATAGTAAATTCTAAGCTGGAGCGGAAGTAAGTAGGAGGAGCGCGAAAGAAGTAGCCTTCGCTCAGTAGCGGCCGAATGTGGGGTAAGTACTTATCATTATTTTTCGCGAGCTTTGAATAAATGATGTTGCGCGTAAAAGCTTTCTGCTGTTAGACTCGCTACGCGAACAGCGTGAAAGTAGTTTGTGACACAAAGCGAAAATGCCTAAATTGAATATTTGATTATTTAACGAGCAAAAAGAATGGATGGTAGACATTTTCTTTGAATTTTCTAGCATAAAATATTTGCTCTTTTGTTAACCGTGAGAAGTGAAGGTTTTTCTAGGTTAAATTTGAAATACTTTTGAGATCTAGTAAAGACCTGGTCTCCTTAGGGATGAGTAATAATCTATTATATCCTGGAAATGGAAGGGAATATTAAGACTGCTATCAATTTTCTCCCTGAGGGACCAGTTCTATCACAGATCAGACATAGAACAATTGGTCTGCATCAGATACCAAATCTTAAATGACTGATTAGTGAGTATGGCACCAAATAGTTAAATAATAAAATGGCGCAGCAAGACTTCAAAGGTCTTACGATTAGTGCATCAAAATAGCGCATCTAACACTGATTGAGCCCAGAAGGCTAGTCTTTTACCTACCAACCTACCCTTGTGTATGTTCCCAACTTACTTTTAATCTTCCTCTCCTTACGTATGGATCCCATTTAGATAAACCAATCTCCGACCTCACGGGCTACTGTGTTGACCCTTTGACAATATCTTTGAACCATAGAATTCTGAATTGGTATTCGGCTCCTTGGTTATCACAGGAGCTCCCCACCATCTCAAGCAATTTGAAGCGTTTTCCATATTCTAAAAACTATGCTCTCTTTCCACCATAACCTCGAAAGTATAGATCTTTTTTGAAGAACTTATACGCTGCTTACGTTGGCTCATTCCTATCAGAACCTCAGTTAGACAAGAGATCACAATACGCGCACAGAAGATTCCCTTGGGAAATACCAATCCAAGCTCCTAATGTGTGAAGAAGTTGGGATGCTGGAACCCCAAGAAGCTTTTTCCCTATCTCCACCTTATTGTACTCACTTTGGATGGGACAGAACTTGAGACATCGCAAGAGGAAGTGTTGTTTAAGCCTTAACTGACTTATGCAAGCGGAACGCACTTTGGTAGAGGAGCACTTTTTCATTCCTCATCCGCCAAGATCTCATCGACCTTACTACCCTCAGCGAATCCATACAAAGTGCGGACGATGTTTCTTTTAAACATTGTAGAAGGATCTTAGGACAGGGTTCACCGCTTAGTGGCCGCAATGAACGTTTACTCGTCCCACAGAAATTACTTCAAATAGAACTTCTAATGATTAAAATGGAGCAAATCATTACATTACTGAAGGTAGTGTTAGTCGCTCCAGAAAACGTTCACTTATTTTTATTGAAAATACGCTACGAAGAGCAATGCAGGTCTGTAAGCCTAACTCTTGCTCAGATGTTAGCCATCCATCAGCTTTCCTCCAGTAGATCTCCTCGCTAGAGCCCTCGCTTGAAGAAATTGATGACGGAGAAAGAGCCTGCTGTCGTCAGATCGAAAACGAAGGATCCCGCGAAAAAGTCAGATCTGTCGTGAAAAATTTTACAGCTCCTTTCCTCTACACAGAGTTACAGCGGAATCGCTGGGGAATAAAATGCTGATTAGCTTGCGCTTCGTAAATGCCTGACAATGCACAAAGGCCCACCTTGCTGTTAACATGCGGTCTGCTTTTGGCCTGGTGAGTTTTGGACCAACTCAGCGAGCGATGAGTTCACATATCTATATACGTGATTGTGCGATTCTTTGAACACGAGATGGAACTTGGAGGGAACAGAAAATGTTTTTTTTACGCCAAGAGCAAACCCCTCGCACAGAGTGGGATTGAGCATTTTCCAAGAGCAATTCAATCGGTATGGCTTCGGTAGTTGTCTGAATGAAGATTGAGGCCGAAAATTCTTGGATCGCATACGTCGGAGGACACACATAGACATAAGGTGTATTGCACAGATTTTGTAGCAACACAACAAATGCATCTTTGGGATCAGCTCCTTCAACCAACTGGTATATATGTAAACAAAAATTCAGCCCAGATACTCTTCCAAATCGTGATTTAAGCCTCTTGAATTTTTCCAACAAATTTCATGTCAGAAATATGCTTGGGAAGGGCTTGACATTTCCTGCCGAGGGTCGACCGGAGTTAGAAAAGTTTATTTTCTGCATCCAGAACTTCCACTGGGCCATTGCGGCCACCTTTTGGCTAGTGCTGCCTAACCTAACCTAATTCTTTATCACCAAGATGTTGTGAGATATGTGGGGATCTAATTTAGAGAGATTTTATGTGAGACTTAATCCCTGATCTTCCGCTATCTTCATAGTGGGATAATACTTACCGAATATATAGGTACACTATGAAAGCAGAGGGAGTTTTGTACAAGAAACACTAAACCCAGATAGGGATTAAGACTTCAAGACCCTGGAAATCATAACCTAAGATGGTCCCCTCTGCACTTTGTTGAATGAGGGTCACTTTGCTGCTTAGAAATTTTGCATTTTACGTCATCAAAAGCGTTTTTTGGGCGTCAAAGGTTTTCTTTCCACACACGCAACCCCCTACCCCACCAACATTTCCCCCTTTATAATGAGAATTTAACCTAAGCTGTCAAATGTCATAACCAACAGACACTCTGCTGGTTACAATCAAGCCACACGCCAAATGTCAAACACATACGCGCACATTTGTATGTTTGTATGTATGTATGTATGTATGTGTGATGAACAAGTACTCACTTAATAATTCAATTTCCAATAACAACACCTTTAATAATTCAATATTAATAATAATAATAACAATAGAACAACAAAATCACTCAATACTGACCGTACACGCGCTGTTTAGCTAACAACAACAACAACAACAAAAACAACTTAATTGAAAAATTCCACCAATTCAACCACTAATCAACGCTTTTGATTACCTAAATGACTTTCAGAGAAATACTCGTACATACAAACACCAAAACCAACAATACAACAACAACAACAACAACGGCAATAATACAACAACAACATAACTATGAAAACAATGAATGCCAGTCAATCAAATGGCGGCAGAGACCAGGTACCAGGCCAGCAGTACAACCATACGCCACGTGCTGGGCGAGAAACAAAAAAAAAAAATAGTTTTCAAAGTGTTGGACTGACAATTTGAAAATCAATAGCGGTCAGCGGCAGTGGTTGGCGTTGAACAAAGGCTCTGGATGGGCTAGACGGCTGGCTGGTCGGTTGTCGGCGTGCATTGCGTGTGGTTAATTGGCAACGAGGGTGCTAAATTCATACACATTACACTATTCATTAAAATGGCTGGCTGGAAATACTTGACTACTTGGCACAGGAACGGGGTGGACAGGAAGTGGTAAATTCCAAAAAAAAAACAAAAAAAAATTGCAGAGACCTACTTAAACACACGCATATATTGCATTTAAATAGCAAGTGTTGGTAACAAAATAAAAGAAAATTTGTGTGTTTGCCCCCATTTGTCTCGCCTGCAGCACATTTCGGTGGCCTGAATCCGCTAAAAAGTGTTACGTTCAAATTAATTGGTGACTAAAATCACTTAGAATCGTTAACAAATATGCATACTCACACACATGCTCTGCAATTAAGCGTACTAGTGGAAAACTAATTCAGAAGTGGTACGCCAAGAAAGTTCAACTAGTCCAAAAAGTACATTTTTTTCTATTATTTTCTATCCTTCCAACGGCTTCCTCTGAATATTTTCAAAGCTGGAGTGTTTTCATCCATTCGGACGACATGGCCTAGCCAGCGTAGCCGCTGTCTCTTCATTCGCTGAGCAATGTCAATATCATCGTATAGCTCATCCAGCTCATCGTTCCATCGTCTGCGGTATTCGCCGTTGCCAATGCGCAAAGGACCATAAATCGTTCGCAGAACTTTCCTCTCGAAGACCCCTAGAGCCGACTCATCAGATATTGATAACGTCCACGCTTCTGTGCCATATAGTAGGACCGGTATAATGAGCGACTTGTAGAGTTTGGTTTTCGTTCGTCGAGAGAGGACTTTACTTTTCAATTGCCTACTCAGCCCAAAGTAGCACCTGTTGGAAAGGCTGACATTGTTGTTGGTATTAATGCTGGTTCCTAGATAGACGAAATTATCTACGACCTAGAAGTTATGACTGTCAACAGTGACGTGGGAGCCGAGTTGCGAATGCGATGACTGTTTGTTTGATGACAGGAGATATTTCGTCTTGCCCTCATTCACTACCAGACCCATTTGCTTCGCTTCTTTATCAAGTCTGGACAAAGCAGAACTCACGGCGCGGTTGTTGAGGCCAATAATATCGATATCATCGGCGTACGCCAGCAGCTGTACACTCTTATAGAAAATTGTACCTTCTCTATTCAGCTCTGCAGCTCCTATTTTCACCAGTAATAAGTTAAAAAAGTCACGCGATTAGGAATCTCCCTATCTGAAGCCTTGTTTGGTATCCAACGGCTCGGAGAGGTTCTTCCCGATCCTGACGGAGCTTTTAGTGTTGCTTAAGGTCAGTTCACGTAGCCGCATAAGTTTTGCGGGGATAGCAAATTCAGACATATCGCCGTAAAGCCAGCTCCTTCTCGTGCTGTCGAAATCTGCTTTAAAATCGTCGAAGAGGTGGTGTGTGTCAGTTCACTTTTCACGGGTCTTTTCCACGATGCGGGGCTAATGAAAATCTGGTCGATGTTTGACTTACCAGGTCTAAAGCCACACTGATAAGGTCCATTCAGTTTGTTGACGATGGGCTTTAGTCTTTCACACAATACACTCGACAGGACCTTATATGCGAGGCTAAGAAAGCTTATCCCACGATAGTTGGCGCAGACTGCGGGATCCCCTTTTTTATGGATTGGGCAGAGCACACTTAGGTTCCGATCATCGGGGATGCTTTCATTCGACCACATTTTGCACAGAAGCTGATGCTTGCACCCAATCAGTTCTTCACCGCAGTATTTGAATAGTTCGGCCGGTAATCCATCGGTCCCCGCCGCCTTTTTGTTTTTTAAGCGGACGATTGCTATTCGGACTTCTTTTCCAACTGATAGGTCGTGGTTTGGAGTTTTTGAGATAAAGGTTTTCCATAAGATTTGTAGTCATTTGGCAACTGGAAATACCGCAGACGATAGAACGATGAGCTCAGCAGCTCAGCGTATCAAAAGACAAAGGAGGAGAAACCCATACAGTCGGTTATAAAGATTAGATAGAGAAGGACTTACTGTCTCCAATCGACGCTGATCTGCGAAGAAAAAATTACAGGCAGGCTGTTGTTATTACGGCAATAATAGCGTTAGCGGTGTCTATGTTAGTGAATCAAAAGAAGAATCCACGGGCCCTCTCTCCTCTTTCATTTGCTACTACCAGTACATCTTCAGTGCGGCAATTAGATTAAAAATACTTATGAGTACAGACTCTTTCTTTTACTAGATTTTCGCCTTCAATCCTACTACTGAATTAAAGTATTAGAATATAGTCCGTCTTCACTCCAAAGTCAGATACCCCAATAGCGAATCGCGTTTTCCGGGCGACTCTTCCTCCAGTATGAAGCTGATTCATCTAAAGGAGTTTTAGAAGCTGTATATCTAGCAATTCCGGCCTATTTTATAACGTGAAAATGCTCTCTTAACCTACCATTATCGCCTTCTCGTATCATCAAAAAGCTAAACCTCCTTCCTGGATCTCGCTTAAAGCATTCTTTCTCAAGCAGAGCTTAATAAGTAAGTGCCCGTGACCATAACTGCTCATTTTGCCCTGCAAAAATGTTAGGGGTTAGAGGAGTCTTGAATAAAATTGGCTTTAAACATTTCTATGCCTTACAGAGAAGATTATGATATCCCTCAAAACCTTTCAAAAATGAAGAACTCTCTCTATGAGAACCAAATAAAGCACTCAAAAAATATTTAAACCAAATCTTCCATTGAATTCAAAACTAAATTAAGCTATAAAAACTGAATTTACCACAAATTAATTTCACTTTATTGAACCAACTGGAGTCACTAAATGTAAAAACAGCAACAACAACAACAACAGCAACCATATCGAAGATAAATGCAATTGAATTAAATTTGCATAGCACAATTTGTTGCAAATACTAAATGCACACGCACACACACACCCAACCAAACACACTCATACATACAAACACACACCTACTTAATACGCAATCGTTTGGCGTAGCGACAGATAAGTTCGTGGTGACTGCAGAGAGAATTGGATTGTGGAAGGAAAACGTGGCTACAACAACAACAACAACAACAACAACGGCAGCAGAATTTGTATGAAAAATGTTCGACGCATATGTTTTGGGTGCGTTAATAAGCAAATCGAGATGACAACAACAACAAAATCAACACCAACAACAACAACAACAATCACAACAAAACCAACAACAACAACAACAACAATAATAATAATAATAATAATAATAATAATAATAATAATAATAACAACAACATCGACAACGACAACAACAACAACAACAACAACAACAACAACAAAAACTGCAAAAGAAGTAGCGCAAGCATTGACAACGCAAATAGTAAAAGCGAAAAGTTGCTATAGCAATTTAGCAAACATAGTATAAGCAACCATAAATATGTACATACCATATATACATACGCCCATACATACATTTGAAATAACTCCAGTTTAGCAATTGGCAATGTATTTTCATCGATCGCTCGCTCGCTCACTCGCACGATTTTAACGACATTTATGCCAAATTCGCATTGCGGTTGCTGCGACAATCTGTTGGCGTCACACGCACCAATAGCAACACCAACCAACAACAATATCAGCACTCTGCTGTATACATACTATACAAATAACATACATATCAAATTGACTTTACGAAAATCGACTTGGCATAAACGAATATTTATGTGGATGGATTTATGCATGTATTCATGTTTATATGCATGTGTGTATGTCGTGTATACCTATATGTATGTTTATCGTTCGGTCGGTTGGTCGGTTGTGCATATTTGCAACATCAAAAGCAATGCCAAATAAAATGACTAAAATGACAGCAGCAAATTTTTAGAGCGGAAAATTGAAATAACGCAGCAACAACAATAGTAACAGTAACCAGCAACAACAACAACACTATCAGCAATGTCATTTCACAATAGCATATGTTGCTGCTGCTGCTGCTCAGCGGGTGCTGCTCCGTTATGGCATATGCCACCCATAAATGCCATGTGCTCGCACACACACACACACTCGCACAAGGGCACACATGTATGCACACATGCAATTGCACCACTCAACGCCAATCATCTGTTTTCAGCGTCAATTGATTGCGGGAATTCCAATTGACTTCGATTTGTGCACCACTAATTAGGTTAAAATGCAATGTTTGCACTGCACTTGGTGCCGTCAAGCCTTGAAGCTTTTCCTACACGCATATATATACCATAGGCTCTCACCATGGCAGTGTGTGTGTAGTCTACAATAAATATTTGCTCTTCGTCGCCAAATAAGGAAAAAAAAATGTTGCTGGCTTTTATTGAAATTTAATGTTCAGTTATTCCAGAGAGTGAGAGAGACAGAGAGCGCACAGACCGTTGCAGTGAAGAGTGAAGACATCAATATATTTGGTAATTAGATCATCAACCGAGGCCAGTAACCTCGTTTCCTTCTCAAGTGGCGTACGCTTTGTTACACGATTAAAGCCGAATAAAGAATAGCACGCCAGTCGTTTTTTCTTTTCGCAATTCGTCATTGGTGGGTTCTTTTTTATCTGTCTTCTTTAATGGAGTGGAGGTCTTAGTTTTTCCTTGATTCCACCAGTGGCTACTGTATCAAATCCTCTAAAATTACTTAATTAGAGTTTTCTGATGTCACTTAAGGCGCTGATACATGACAAGGTCGCCGTATAACTTGTTTTATAGTCTGCATTATCCTTGTCCGCCACACGTAGAGATACACCAAGCCTTCCTCTCGTAGACTCCTAATGCCAGCTCAACAGATATGGTCAACGTCCAGGCCTCGGCACCATAAAGTACAGCGGCACTGATGAGGGACTTTTAGAAGCTTCTGCCGGGTAGGAGTTCAAGAATTTGCCCACGGTTAGGCATACCTGTCGTAAGAGACGACTAGGTAAAATATAAAAGTTCCGGCGCCAGTCGGATCTTTTTACCGGAACAACCCGCATTTTTATCCGGCCAAGGGCTGCCACTCTCACCATATTCCCCAGAATAAACTTTGTGTAAATTTTTTTCGCCTACAACAGAAACAACAGTGACTTCTAGAGTTCCGACGCTTATATTGGTACAGTTTATGACCTGCTGGACGATTGTCTTGCAAAAATGAGGATTTGAGAACACGGCAACAGTGCACACTGTGGGGAAGCCAGTAATGTTGGTGGGGTAGCCCTTCTATTTTCAAGAAATGTCATTAATTCCTTCGTCCAACATCAATATCTAACATTAATCTATACTCGAAATAAGAGAAACTCCTTTCCACAGTTGAGATGGTTTTGAGATTTGAACATTAAGTAAAAGTCATGGAATGTCATCACTATGTGGGACTCCCTGGATCTGGAGACATTTATGGCAACTAGTAGGGTCGGCTTCTTTTTTAGATCAGTTCAGAATTACAAAATTAAGTATGGTGCTCCTTTCTCCTAAAGTTAAAGTGGGTCAGATGTTGTATAACAGTTGAAATAAGCCCTCAACTGACGTCTCGTACACGAGTGGTATGACTTCATCCTATCAGCCAGTCCCACTGGTTTCAGTGATAGGAGCAGTCTACTCAATTTCCTCGTATCTTTCTTAGAGTTCTTGTAGTAAAAAAATTACGAGGTGTTGTTTCGTAGGGCTTGTAAAAGACTAAATTGCCCATAGGTTAGTTGTATCAGAGGACGGACTATATAGCAGCAGGTGTTCTTCCTTAGGTTGGGATTCTAGCCATGAATGAATGGAAGACTTATAGACATTTGCAACGGCGAATACGAAATATACGACGACGGCGACATTGCCTACATCAGCGAAGTAAGAGAGCGGCTACCATGACTATGGCATGTCGTCCCCAGAATTTGTTCAGATGGAGTGCGACCTGGTTTCACTTAATGTTTCCAACTGATACCGAATGGCTGAATGAGAAATGACACGAATGGCGCGCTGTAATCGGCTATAATCGAGTAAGCAGAGTCTACACGAATAAAAAAAGTAGAAGAAGAAGAAGAAGAAGAAGAGGAAAAAGAAGAGGAAGAAGAACAAGAACAAGAAGAATAAGAAAAATAAGCAGATGAGTTTCTCTAGGTTCCAGAAGATCATGTCTTAAGGCTCAAGCTGTGACATCAAACTGACAACTACGAGTGGAAACAGACCGTCACATGAGCACTTATATAATTGCTGAGGAACTAAAGATAAGCCAGAAACCTGTTTGGAACCATTTGCATAACCTTGGATTCAAAAAGAAGCTCGAAATTTGGGTGCCACACGAACTAACGCAAAAAAACATGATGGACCGAATTTCCATCTGCGATTCGCTGCCGAATCGCAACAAAATCGACCCATTTCTGAAGCGTTTGGTGACTGGCGATGAAAAGTGGATCACTTACGACAACGTCAAGCGAAACGGTGGCCAAGCCAGGATTGACGGCCAGTGAGGTTTTGCTGTGTGTTTGGCGGGATTAGCAAGGAATCATCTACTACGAGCTGCTCCCCTATGGCCAAACGCTCAATTCGGCCTTCTACTGCCCACAACTGGACCGCTTGAAGGCTGCACTCATCCAGAAGAGGCCATCTTTGATCAACAGAGGCCGAATTGTGTTCCATCAGGACAACGCCAGGCCACACATGTCTTTGGTGACGCGCCAGAAGCTCCAGGTGCTCGGATGGGAGGTCTTAATACACCCACCTTATAGTCCGGATCTGGCACCAAGTGATTATCATCTGCCAATAGGGAGGCAGCATTCTACGAGAGGGGTACAGTGAAGTTAGCATCTTGTTGGCAAGAAGTTTACGAACAAAATGGCGCAAAACGGCCCTCCGACCAAATCGCAAACATAAAAAGCAAATATTTTAGAAAAATATTCGACAATTGAATAAGCGCTTAAACGCCACAAACGCATGTGGAATGCTACAAATGCTACAAAATTGCTGAAATCAATGAAATAAAAGCCGGAAAAGGCGGAATTGGCAACCCACATGCACACACACACACACACACACGCACATACATACACGCACATATAGAGTAGTTCAAAGTGCTTAGAATATTTGTTGCAGCAGCAAAGGGGGCGTAGCAGAGGCGTTGGCGAACATTTACGCTTCATTTCAACACCAACAATGCAAATGGAAAACCATGTGGGATTTGCATACTCGCAGCTTGCAATATATTTGGTTGCAATTGTTGAATTCGAGTTGAGATTAGTCGCTTAGTTGGTTGGTTGGTTGGTTACTGGTTTGGCTTGCCCAGAGCGGTTATGGTATGTGTATGCATATGTGTTAGTGTGCGTGTTTGTCTAGTGCAGACAGTAAGTCAAAGAGCAATAACAACAACAATTACTTCAACAACATTGCCACAGTGCAACAACAAGAAAGCGAATAAGTTAGCTAAATGATATGGATGTGTGTTTGTGTGCGTGTGTGTGTGTGTGGGTGGATGAGCAATAAAAAATGCGCCAATATTTCTAAGCGATTTGGATTCCAAAATTTTTGTACGGAAAAATACTCGTAAAAGCAAATCACTACTCTGGAAATTGAGAATTTTAACACATTTTTACATACATACATACATATGACTGTACAAAAGTAGAAATTTTGCTACATTTATACTCACTTACGTGTATATATGACTTTCCGGTTTCCTCTCTTTTTATTTTTTTATTTTTTTCTTTTCTAAAATTTCGCCTGCAAAAAAATTTTCAAAACCATCAAATATTCGTTCGAAATCGACTGTCTGTCTGTCGGTTTGCTTTCTTGGTGATGTTTTTTTCGCCCGCCTAAAAATAAATGCAACTGACAACGCAACAACCACATTACAGCAACAACAACAATAACAACAAACACATCTCTGCATATCATTTCAATAGAATTTGTTGCAATAAAACCGTTAAAAGTCATGCAGCGAACGCACTGAAACGCACAGCATAGCAGTGAGGGAAAGAGAGGGAGAGTGGCCACAAATGCGAGTGAGAGAAACGCATAAGCAAAGTGAAATGACATTGAATGCAATGCAAATTCTCCTCGATTCAATTTCAATTCACATTTTGCTATTGGAAATTTTTATATATTTTTCTAGTTTTTTCAAACTTTCTTTGCGCTTCCTGCAATCGTATAAATGCAATTCCACTGAAAGGAGGGTAAACTCATGAAAATACGATATGTATGTATATTCAGTACGTGAACTAAGCGTTAGTTGCAACTACATGTCATGACTACACAATGTTTAAACCGTTATTGCGTAAATACACGCCAATGATTGTAAAAGCGCTGGCAAATAGTGGAAAAAGGCATTGAGAGGGGAGAGAGTAAATATATTATTCCATCGCTTGAAACCTGTTTATATAATTTTAAATACTTATTGGAGGAGAGCACATGTTGAAAGCAGGGTCAGTAAAGCGATTCGAGCTTAGAAAACCTTTAGAAAGGCTTATACCAAGTGTCCCAAGGGTAAGTGTCGCAAGACCAATACTGACTTATAAAACACAGCATGCTAATGAAGGAAAAATACGCCATTAAACCTCTGGAACAAGTGGCAATCACGAGAGAGCGTTTTTTTTTTGTTGCCGGAAGGGAGGTTAAAGATGAGAATAATAAAAAAACGAAATTATGTTTTTCTTTTTTTTTTTGATATAAAAGTAGTCCGAGCTCGTCCGGGAATTCCAACCCCTCCGAGTGTATTTCTGACAAGAAATGAAAGCTCCACATAAAAAACCGTCAGCCGTTCGGTGGCGGCTTAGTATGAATTGTACAATAGGTCCATTTGTTGGGAAAACATCAAACGCAAAATCACAAATTGGAGGAGGAGCTCGGCCGAAAATCGCTTCAACGGTTACAAAACGCCAATTATATGGTTATTAAGACTTTATTGTGAAAAAATTATTATACATTTAATGTTCAAAGTATTGCCCATCGGAAGCTACGATGTTTGCCCATCTTTCTGGCACTTTGTGGATCCCATCCCAAAAGAACTTCTCCGGCTTGGAGGTCAAGAAAGAATCGAGCCAATTTGTGATACCCTGTTCTGAAGTGAAGCGTACTCCGGTGAGGGCATTCTGCATTGATCTGAAGAAGTGGTAATCGGAAGGTGCTATGTCTGGGCTATAAGGCGGGGAGGTAGAACTTCCCACCAACAGTTTTCCAAATAGTTTTTAACTGGCCTTGCAACATGTGGCCGAGCGCAGTCATGATGAAAAATTATTGATTCGTGTCTAGTCGCATATTCTGGTCGTTTTCAAACGAATCAATTGTTTTCGGTAGGGGTCGGTCCCCATTGATCGTCTGACCCGATTTCAATAGCTCATAATAGAGCACACCCTTGTGGTCCCACCAAATACATAGCATAACCTTGGCACCATGGATATTCGTCTTTGCCGTGGATGTCGATGTTTGGCCGGGCTTTACATACGATCTCTTGCACTTTAGGTTATTATAATGAATCCATTTTTCATCGCCAGTGACAATCCGATGCAAAAATGACTTCTTTTGGTCGCGATGAAGCAACATTTCCGACATGCAGAATCGACGTTCGACGTCTCTTGCCTCTAATTCATAAGGCACCCAATTTCCAAGCTTCTGGATGAATCCTAATGATTTTAATCGTCTGGAAACGGTTGCTTGATCAACTTCTAATACTTTTGCACTATTTGGATTGGATTTGTAGAGAATAACTTGGCGCATTTTACAACGAGATCTTAAATTGAAAACATACAAAATACAGCTCGTTTAAGGACTGAAGCCGCTCGACCTTCCCAAGCGACATCGCTTCGCTCTACATGTCCTTGAAATTTCCAAGAAGATGGTTTTTGACCCAAATTTTGTTCAGCGATGAGGGCCATTTCTGTCTCAATGGGTATGTAAACAAGAAATTTGCCGCATTAGGGGCGAAGAACATCCTTAAGAGATTCAAGAGCTGCCATTTCATCCAGAAAAAACAACAGTTTAGTGTGGTTAGAAAGCCGGTGAAATCCTCGGTCCATATTTCTTCAAAAGTGATGCCGGTGCGACCGTAACCGTCAATGGCGACCGTTATCGCACCATGATAACCGACTATTTAATAGCTGAGATTGAAGCTCGCGATCTGGGTTACATTTGGTTTCAACAAGACGGCGCAACATCCCACACACCGCATCAACCAATGGATTTATTGAGAGAACACTTCGGTGAGCAAATAACTTCACGTTTTGGGCCGATCGATTGGCCACCAAGATCGTGTGATATCACACCGTTAGACTCCTTCCTGTGGGGATATGTAAAGTCTAAAGTCTATGCGGACTACCGCACTTCGATTCAGGCCTTGGAGCAAAACATCACGCGCCTCATTCGCTAGTTACTAGTCGAAATACTCGAACGAGTCATCGAAAATCGGACTCAACGGCTGGGCCATCTGAGACTTGGCCGCGGCCAACATTTGAAAGAGAAAATTTTCAAAAATTAAATGCCAAAGAATGTTCTTTCAAATGATAATAAACATTCCCAATAAAGTTTTTTTTTAAGAGCTTTGGAGACCTTAAAATGGATAATTTTTTACATAGAAACTCCATTTATGGGTGCCACGGGAATTAACGAGAATTTATTACTGAATCGTAAAAAAATCGAACTATTTGTGGAGCGGATGCTGAAGGCAAGGAATTATCATCTATGACCTGTACTGGCGAGTGCACCATCTGAAGAAAACAATAGCCCAGATGAGCCCAGCTTTGGCCCACAGGAAGGGGATTGTGTTTCAACGCCGGACCATACACATTGATAGTGACAGATGCCAGAAGCACCGAGTGCTTGGTCATGCAGTTCTTATGAATCCACCTTAAAGTCCGGACCTCACACAATAAGGTGGGTGATTCTAAATATTGGAGCCCAACTTTTGCAGAGCAGCTATGACTCTAAGAAGCCATTAAAGAGAAAAACCGGGAAAAATTGTCGAAAGGTATTCTGATTGTGTATGGCTGATTAATGGGTTCTTTGAATCGCGTAGCGTTATCTTATCCTTTCGAGTCTCCCGAGACCATGATCATGAGTTTCCCAACTAACTGTGACACCTTAAACTTCTGACAGAGTGATGCTATTGCATGGAGTCTTCGATTTTTCCCCATGTTAACCTTTTCACTCTCGATTATGCTGACGAATTGTTGACGATAGCCTAAAGACTAATTGTCTAACTAACCATGTTCCATTGAACACAATTCAATCCTAATGAGCCTAATCTCCAACCTACCATCCTCTCATTCCTGACAAAAAAAAAAACGCTCCCTCGTACATGGCTTCTTTGTATATCAAGTGTGATGAAGACTACCTACCGAATAGTTCGAGACAATTGGATCTAGTGCGCTAACTGTGAACAACATGTCACCATACTGAGATGTAAAATGCGTCCGAGAAACAGCAAACTGAGCAGGGCAAATTGAGCGGATAACAAAGTTAACGTTAGTAATCAGTCAAAATTCAAGGCAGAAGCCGGAGAGAGGTTCCACTTTTTGATAACCACCACTGCACAAATATTAAGGTCTATGATTTACGGGTATACACCTGGAATGTGCGATCCCTTAAATGGGAAGATGCCGTTGTCCAGTTGGTTGATATCTTCGTATGACTAAATGCTGACATTTCCGCCATCCATCGACTTCCATTGATGAAAGAACTACGGGTCGGTTTCTTTCCTTATGCGGTTCCAATTGCTAATTAAGTAATAATTTTTTTTTTGTGAAAGATATTTATTTACTTGGACACTCTGTTTAAGGCAGCAGTCTGCTTTAGAGGCTTCCAAAAATGCATGTTTTATTTTCTTAAATCTATTCTAAAACTATCCTAGAATATGTCTTCAAAATTTCTGTAGCCAATTCGACATATTTTAGAACCTAGAGCAGTTGTAGTGGCCGAGCATTGAGCAGGTTCGAATGCTCGGGCAGAACTTCGAAGCGCGTTTTCTTGGGTTTTCATTTTTACAAGTCTCAGAAGAGAGTGCCGGTGATAGCAAAAGGAATGTACCTATGTTCGATCGAAATGGATCTAGCTTCAGTATTAAATTATTTTATATTTGAACTAAGCAATTTAACAAAAGTATTATTTAAACTATTATTTTCAACTTGAAATTATTTTTTTTTTTTCAACAAGTGAATTTGTTTTTCAAACTTCGAAAAAATTTGTAATTTTCCAATTTCTTCGGTATTTTTTTAGTTCATATTGAAGAGACATTAAATTTAAAAACAAAATTTGGTTCGACTGTTTCAAATGCATCGCACGACCTCCATCACCGCCACCGTTTCACAAGTTCAGACTGCAGGCGCTCCTGAAAAGTCATCACAGCATTGGAAAATTCCAATATTTTTTTCAAACTAAAAATTGTTTTTTGAAGCTTAAATATATTTCAATATTGTCTGAATATTTCCTTTACTGCAACCATTTCCTTCCCTTTCAAAAATATTGCTGAAAAAAGGCTTTTTGTCGGATTTTAAAGGAGAATACTTTACTTACTTCCTTGATATGAACCAATTTTACTTTTCAAAATAATATTGAAGATTTTTTTTTTTATTTTTGGTTTTCAATTATTTTGTCTTTCACAAGAATATGTAAATCTTATAACATCGTCATTTCAAATAAGCTAAATATTCAACAGTGATTTTGTGACAATTTCTCTTTTAAGAAAATTAGGCCATTTCAATTGCATATTGGTTGTTGCTGTCATTGTCAATGCAGCGGTAATTGTATGCAATGTCAATAAAGTCGAAAGAGAACTTGTACATATTACATATGGTATTAGACAAGCCAAAACTTCAGAGAAGTAGTATAAGGATTACAGAGTAGAGGGATGGCAGAGCGAGAGGCAGGAAGTATGAAGCAGAAAGGGAAGGTAAAAGCAAAAAAACTCATGAGCACAACAATTTTTGTTCTTGCAACGTGCCAGCGTTGAGATTAAGAATTTCAAATTTAGCAGTAGAACCCACAGAAAAGTGTAGTATTTTTCAAAAATATCGCAGTGAATTTTAATAATTCTTAATTAATAGGATATTAAGTCTTAAAATATTTTACCCAAATAATTATTTTTAAGAAATAAACCATAAAAGGAATAATAAAAACTCGGTTTCCGTTTTAACCCCATCAAAACTATTGTAGTCGAAATAATTTCCTTTCCTCTTTTCTCTTTCAATGGGTATTGATCGTTAAAAGTTTTTATATTCTAAATTATTCATTAAGCACCCCACAGATGAATTTCCTAAATCTACTATTCCTATCCGTGACTGTAACTGCGGGCTTGGGAGGTTATCAGGTTCGCTTACGAAATGTGTCCCCCCATTCTCTGAAAACTTACGATTAATCTACCTTTGACAGGAGCTAATTTATGTGGGATAGAGTCTTTACTTATGCCGCGAATACTGTCATAGCTCAAAAAGGTCCCCACAGCCTCTGGGAATTTTAACTTTACTTTACTAGCGTAGACAACGAAGGGAGTATCTCATCCGATGCGTAGTTTTGCTTTTCACTGAAGCTGGTTTCTACGTGGGGGGGCCCAAGTCCAGCGCACAATCTAACTAGATGAGTAAGTTTAAATTTTTTCCACATTTATAGCGAACCGTTTTCTTCAAGACCGACACCCGTTTGCAGCCGCACTTCTAGTAAACAGATGCTGCATTTAAACTTTAGTGAACCTTTAAACCGGTCGGGTGGCTCCACTGAAGCTTCCGCACTTTTAGCCGCGACCCAAGGCTGCACACAGACTGGTTACCGCCTCTTGCCAAAGAGTTGCTAACGTTTCCATGGTGCCCGACGTGGATGTAGTAGTTGGAATTGGGTGTAGCTCCGCGACTGTAACTGCATACCTAGAAGTCTGGCTACATCCCTTTTAAGCAGGTGACTTTTCTAGGAGGGTCGAAAAAGTTGAATAGATGCGTCACCTGAATTGAGATGGAAGATCCTCATTGCTTCCAAAAACCCTTTGCTAAGTATTGAAGATTAAGTTCCGAGCTCTTTTATTAATCTTATACATTTTCCCTTAGACCAATACTTTATTATGAGGTGTCCACGATGCATAAGGTTAACCTCATAAACAAAATACAAAGATACACGTTGATTAGCATGTGTTATATAATCGAGGTTATGCCAACTGAGACCTGAAATATATTCATTATCGTAAAACTGAAATCAGTCTTTCGTCTAAGGAAATTAAATCAGTTGAGTAAATCCTCAAAAGGCGAATTTTCGAGGAAAACAGTATAGGCAGCCCCACTCTTGGTCAAAATGTAATAAGCCAGATAAAACGAACGAAGCTCAGTAGATTCAAAGTGATTAGAAGGATAACTTATTTTCAGCGGCAGTCAGGTAGCGTTCAAAGCTCTTAACTACATCATAATAAGTTAAATTGTGCCACACTTTTACCGATTACAAAAGGAGATGGACATAAAAATAGACCAGCTCTCATTTAGGCTGCTGGTCACATTGCCATAGAGAAAAACATTTAGGCTGCTGATCGCAAGGATAAAGAGTGAAACTGCAAGGCAGACGAAGTTACCAGGAAAATCAAACTTTTTTCTTATGATGCATAGTGAATAGCTAGAATAGCTAGAAGTACCTACTATCATTCGAGAGGTCATGAGTTTAGAGAACGTCCAAAAGTATAGAAATGCCATATAAAGTTAGATTCACACTACGACTCGCAATAATTTTATTCTTTAAAAGATATGATATCTAAAAGGTGGTAGGATCCTAGAGAGACCTCTGAGATTATGTTATTTTAGAAAATGCTATAGAAGCTTTCAGAACGATGAGAAAGAAATATTTTCTGTTTTTCGCCTATCCTGTCTTGGGCAGGGCTTGACTACAATATCGTAGAACTAGCTTTTAGATAAATTTCCTAAAATAGCAGACGTTGTGGTAGTTTTGTTTAAGTTAAGATTTTATTGAAATTATGATACATATATAGGGTTATCCATTTCATGGTTTCAAAAGTACTGGGCTATATTTAGACACCTGCGATTTAACTGTCTAACCATCATAGCTGATGTTGGCGCAGTGGTAGAACACTCGCCTATTAAGTCAGGATCCGTTGGTTGTAAATATAACAAAATATTCAATTCATACAAACAAACCAGGCCTTAGCTCACTATAAAAAAATAACAAACATTAATAGTATGTATGGCCGCAAAAAACAATTTCAAACATGTTTTGTTTGGCAAAATGGCAATTTAAACGTGTCCACATTTCTTGCTTTAAGAGAAGATTGACATAATCGTGCAATTGCTCAAGCACAATAAAAAAATTTAAATTAAAGCCATTTTAAGAGACGATGTCAAGAGCTGAGCCTTTCTTTCGTCACATTATGATGTATTTTGTACTTGGAATTACAACTACAACCATATGAAGTCCAACTCATAAGACAACGGAATCCAGCTTACGATTGACAAAGCCGTAGATTGGTTTGGGTGTTAGAACCACCAGCAGTGAAGGACGATTTTTCGAACAAAATTTTCTGCAGCGATGAGGCACATTTCTCACTCGGGAGAGACGTAAATAAGCAAAATTGTCGTATTTGTGGCTCTGAGAATGCTCAAATAATTGAGGCACTTAAACCAAAAAAAAAGAAATTCTTTGTGGTCTTTGGTCTGGAGGTGAGATTGAACCTTAATTTTTTGAAAACGACAACGACGAGACTGTCATTTTCAGTTCTGAGCTTTATGGTTGTATGATAACTGACTTTTTTTGGCATGCTATTGGCGGCCGCGGTAGCCGAGTGGTTAGCGTTGCGTACTGCCATTCGGAAGGCTCGGGTTCATATCCTGGTGCCACCAACATCAAAAAAAAAAAAAAAAGTAATGGAAAATTAATTTAAATAAAAAATTAAGTTTTCCAATTACGGTCGCCCCTCAGCAAGGAATGTCCACCCCTCCGAGTGTATTTCGGACATGAAACAAAGCTCCTCATAAAAAAAACCATCAGCCGTTCAAAGGCGGCTTAGTATAAACTGTAGGTCCCTCCATTTGTTGGAAAAACATCAAGACGCAAAACCACAAATTAGAGGAGGAGCTCGGCCGAAAATCGCTTCAGCGGTTACAAAGCGCCAATTATATATATATATATATTGAAGAACGCGACTCGGGCCATATGTGGTTTCAACAAGATGACGACACATGTCATACAACATGAAGGAATATGGCTTTCTTGCGAGGGAAATTTTCGGGCCGCGTAATCTCTTGTCTTGGTGATATTAAGACACCATCGAGATCGTGCGATTTCACACAGTTGGATTTTCTTTTTGTGCGGACCCTGGAAAGAAAGTGTTTATACGGATAAACCCTTAACTTGAAAATCAAGTCATGGCTGAGTAACCGCCCTACATGTGCCAAAAAGTGGTCGAAAATATACCAAACGGATCGATGTTCAGAATTTCATAAAAAAAAATATTTTTAAGGCATTCTATTTACGTTTATTTCGATTTCGGTACGAAACCGCAAAAATGGATAACCCTGTATAATATGAAAATTATACACAAAACTCAGTTTTCATGGTCAAAAGTTTTTGAATGGCAAAACGGAGTAGATTTGTACCAATTTTTTAGTAGGCGTCAGATTTTAGTTTGTTGTGAAATTCCAGTAAATAACTGCTTTGCAGTCCGAACACTACTGTCTATATATATACACAGTATCGGCCGACAAAAAATTCCCCACACAACGTGTTCTCTGTCATTTTGAGAATATTTTTGCATGAGAGTGCAATCACTATTTAAAAACGACTCGATGCTTGCTTGACTTCGTACAACTCACATAAGTTATTGTCGCTTTTTGTTGTTTTCAATGTTGTTGTTTTATTGGTATTGTCATTCTCGCAACATTGCCGCTGTTGTTGATGACTTTAATTTGTTGACAATGACAAATATAAAAACAGGAAAATTTACTTACACAAAAAAAAGGAAGGACGTCATACAAAGAACAACAAACAGAAACTACAACAACAACACATATGTTCAATATGTATATAAAACAATTTGATTGTCAGTTTGACAAGTTTCACAAGCAAGGTACATGAGAGTATAAGTACGAGTATGACACACACACATATGAGTACACCTACACAGTTGCATTAAGTCCTGTGCTGAGCTTCCGCTCCAACTCGTCACATTTCCCTTAAGGTAGAGCAGCGGAACATTTGACGCTACCAAAATACACTCATGGGCACGTGCAAAGCAAAAGGCTACGCAATGGTACAGGAAAGCTCGTCTCCTTAACTCTCTAGCGTACTCTCAGATGGATCGTCTACACTCTCACCCAATGTAGCTTAACCGAGAATGGTAAAATAAATCGAAGGGCGGAACTAATTTCGAAATGACTCGAAATAGGCGGACAATCGTACGAAATAAACGAGACAATCAACGAACGTGCGGCAGGCAGTAGCATCAACAACAAGAACAACAACTTTACCAAAAACTCCTCTACTCGCCACCACCAAAAATTGGAGTACACCAAATAAAAATGGAGAACACAGAGACAGTGCTGCTCCTGCGGCAGACGAATGACAATTTGGGCAACACAAAATATTGTCAGAAGTAGAAAAACTATATACAACTATAATACATTATTTGTACTCCCTCCCCCTCTTCCCAAACTCAGTAGTGCAAAGAATATTCAAGTGCTGAGCTTAACAACCGAATTAGTACAGAAGACTTTTTCTCGGACACTAAAGCCGGGCAATGAATGCTTGAAATTATCGTAAAATTGCAGAGTTCGATGGGCCATTGTGGAGTGGAGCCCATAGAATGGTTGTGTGCTCGTTGTGTGTGCTCGAAGTAATGCAACCCCTCGCTTGAGGAACTAAACAATAAATGGGCTATTGAAACCGCTTTGAGGCAGCCAATGGCACGGAAATTACAAGCAACAAATGTGCGGAAGAAAAATGTGTGCCGGACACTGGTTTAGCCGAGGAGATTGTGGATTAAATGAATAGGGGAGAGTTGCCAGAGGTTGTGTGTTTAAGACGAAATGAGATGAGATGAGATGAGATGAGGTGAGATGAGATGAGATGAGATGAGATGAGATGAGATGAGACGAGACGAGACGAGATGAGATGAAGTGAGATGACGTGAGATGAGATGGGATGAGATGAGATGGGATGAGATGAGATGAGATGAGATGAGATGAGAGCAGTGACTAATTGTGACGGGCTGATATGAGATGAGACTTAACGAATTGATAGTAGTAAAAAGATAAAATTCTTCCTCAATATGGAACACATGGAACACAGAAAATTCGAAATTTAATGGGAAAAGTTTACTATCATTCGAAAGAATATTCTTTGGCATTAATTTTTTGAAGGTTATCCCTTTTGAATGTTGGCCGCGGCTACGTCTCAGATGGTCCATCTATTGACTCCAATTTTTGGTGACTCGTTCGAGCATTTCGACTGGTAACTGGCGAGGTCTTACTCCAAGACCTGAACCGAAGCGATATTGGCCGCATAGACTTTAGATTTTAAATATCCTCACAAGAAAAAGTCGAACGGTGTAATATCACCCTATCTTGGTGACCACTCGACCGGCTCAAAACGTGAAATTACCTGCTCACCGAAGTGTTCTCTCAATAAACCCATTGGTTGATGCGATGTGTGAAAAGTAGCGCCAACTTGTTGAAACCGAATGTCGCCGAGATCACGACCTTCCATGTCAGGCATCAAACAGTAGGTTCAAATGACGCACTAACGGTCGCCATTGACGGTTACGTTCTCACCGTTATCATTTTTGAAGAAATATGGACCGATAACTCCACCGGCCCATAAACCATAGCAACCCGTTGTTTTTTCTGCATGAAATGGCAGCTTTTGAATCTCTTCAGGTTGCTCTTCGTCCTAAATGCGGTAATTTTGCTTGTTTACATACCCAATGAGCCAGAAATGGATCTCAACGCTGAATAAAATTTGGCTCGAAAACGACGGATCTTCTTGGAACTTTTTAAGAGCCCATAGAGCGCATCGAAGTCGTTTGGGAAGAACGAGAGGCTTCAGTTCTTGAACAAACTGTATTTTGTACGCTTTCAATTTGAAATCTCGATGTGAAATGCGCCACGTCGTTCCATACGTCAGTCCGAGGGATTGCGAACGGCGTCGAATCCACGGTCTTCGTGTGAACTCTCAACTACGTCAGCTATATTTTCTTCACGAAATGCTGTACGTGGTCGATTCGGCCGAATATTATCCAATAATGACTGCAGGGTCTCAAAATGGTTGATGGTTTTGCGAATAATACGCTCAGTAGGCCGATTATGTTGACCATAAGTTGAACGAAGCACGCGAAACGCATTCTTTTTATAACGTGATATGTAAATTGGCGGCAGAGGGCTAATAAAGTACAGTTTAAATTCTTATTTGCTTTCCAAATATGTATCTGTTGTAATTACTAACTGAAAATTACCAAAAAAAAATCGAATGTTCAATCTGGTAACCCTGTTAACCTCAATTCAAATCAAATGTGTGATCCAAATGTGGTCAAACACAAATTGTCACACATAGGTACACACACACGCAAGGAACATCTCACCCTAGTTACGCAATGCACACGCAGAAACCGTAAATTTAGACAAGACAGTAAACTAATTCTTATTGCTTTGCCATAATTTCTATCTCCACCCTCACTAGCCACATTTCACTGGCTTCCAAAGGAGAGTTGGGGAAAAAAACTACCCAAACTAAACTGCACTGATTTATGTCACTTGTCTTCGACATTCCAGCTCATCTACGATTGTGGTTTTTATGATTGGAATTACGACCTTTAGAAGTTGAAATCAACGCACACATGCACGCACAAAAGCACACAGTGCGACATGGTGCGCAAGTTCACTACCCTCTGATGAACTAACTACTCGAGCGTGTGTAGAATATTTGTCAATCGGCCTGCTACGGGCAGTTTCCGCATCTGTTGGAGCAAGGAATTGCATTGCCATTTGTGGTTACGTGCGTATTGTTTGGCGTAATGTTGTTGATTAAGTTCACATTTTGCTGCTTTTTTTTCTTTTTTTTGTTGTTGTTGTTAACTGATTGGTTAATACTTACTGCCGCTGCTGTTGGCAATATAAATGACCCTCCGGCCTTACTGCGCTGATTTGTAACCACAACCATACAATTAAGCTGGTAATTATTCGACTGCTTCTGTGGTTAATAATCGTGTACAGACATACATGCATACTATGTACACTGAGCTCCTATACTACCAATTTTTCTACCTTTTACGACAACTAAAAAGTTATTACCTTCCTACTTACATTGCGTTTTCAAATTAACAACCAACAGGTAATCTCTTAACTTATTTACTCAATTAGCTGCATTTACGGTTCAGAATAATTATTTGACTTCAATTAAACTAAAAAAACAAAAACAAAAACCGAAAAACACATAGACGGTAGATTGGAAGGTTTAAGTTCCTCGTTGCTAATTTAATTTATTTTAATTAAATTTATTTTAGTTTAATTTAATTTAATTTTACCTAATTAAATTTAATTTAGTTTAATTTAATTTTATTTTATTTTAATTTATTTTATTTTACTTTATTTTATTTTATTTTATTTTATTTTATTTTATTTTATTTTATTTTATTTTATTTTATTTTATTTTATTTTATTTTATTTTATTTTATTTTATTTTATTTTATTTTATTTTATTTTATTTTATTTTATTTTATTTTATTTTATTTTATTTTATTTTATTTTATTTTATTTTATTTTATTTTATTTTATTTTATTTCATTTTATTTTATTTTATTTTATTTTATTTTATTTTATTTTATTTTATTTTATTTTATTTTATTTTATTTTATTTTATTTTATTTTATTTTATTTTATTTTATTTTATTTTATTTTATTTTATTTTATTTTATTTTATTTTATTTTATTTTATTTTATTTTATTTAATTTTTATTTATTTTATTTTATTTTATTTTACTTTGTTTTATTTTATTTTATTTTATTTTATTTTATTTTATTTTATTTTATTTTATTCTATTTTATTTTATTTTATTCTATTTTATTTTATTTTATTGTATTTTATTTTATTTTCTTTTATTTTATTTTATTTTATTTTATTCTATTTTATTTTATTTTATTTTATTTTATTTTATTTTATTTTATTTTATTTTATTTTATTTTATTTTATTTTATTTTATTTTATTTTAATTATTTGACTTCAATTAAACTAAAAAAACAAAAACAAAAACCGAAAAAAAGCAAGCTTCATAGACGGTAGATTGGAAGGTTTAAGCTTCTCGTTGCTGTAAATAATTTAATTTATTTTAATTAAATTTAATTTAATTAAATTTACATTAATAGTTTAATTTCAATTTGTTTTATTTTATTTTAGTTTATTTTATTTTATTTTATTTTATTTTATTTTATTTTATTTTATTTTATTTTATTTTATTTTATTTAATTTTGTTTTATTTTATTTAACTTAATTTAATTTAATTTAATTTAATTTAATTTAAGTTAGTTAAATTTAATTTAATTTAATTTAATTTAAGTTAGTTTAATTTAATTTACTTTAATTTAATTTGATTTAATTTAATTTAATTTAATTTAATTTAATTTAATTTAATTTAATTTAATTTAATTTAGTTTAATTTAATTTAATTTAATTTATTATAATTTAATTTAATTTAATTTAAGTTAATTTAATTTAAATTAATTAAGTTTAATTTAATTTAGTTCAATTTAGTTTAATTTAATTTAATTTTAGTTTATTTTATTTAATTTAATTTAATTTAATTTAATTTAATTTAATTTAATTTATTTTAATTTAATTTAATTTAATTTTATTTTATTTTATTTTGTTTTTAATATTTAAATTGGAGTTCCTTTTCAATTAAATCTAACTCAATTGATAATTTTTCATAAAAATCTATGAGAGTATATCTTTATTGCAATAAAATATGCCACAATAATGCAATAAATCAACATGAGGCGACACTAATAAATGCATTGAAAATTTTATAAAAACAAAAAAAATGTATAAAAAATGCTTCATAAAATGCCAATGTAACACTTACAGCAATTTAAACATATGCTTGAAAAAGTGCATACACACATACTCATGCTTGCACATAGCTTGTATGAAAAACCCTTCATTACCAACAAAATATATTGGTGACACAGCACAGGTGAATGTGCAGCAGTACAAAAAACACTGAAATGCATATATGAATAAATGAATGAATGAGTGAGAGAGTGAGCGAGTGAGTGTGTAAGCGTATGTACAGTTATATGAAAAATCATAAATAATTCAAAAATATGAGTGGTGGCGGAAATGGTTATTGAAAAGTCATAAATCTCTATTCCAATGGAAATAGAAATATTCACATTCATATGTATATATATATGTATTTATGTATATGTAAGTGTGTCCATGCTACATGTAGTTAAACCATGCAAGTTTTCCCACAAATCCAAGGAGCATAAATAAAGACATAAGCAATGGCAAGCAATAGTAATAACAAATGCAATGGGAGCAACAACAGTAACAATAACAACAATAATAAACATGTAGAAAACAATAACAATATGCAAACAGCAATAATAACAAGTGCAATAACGATAACAACAACAGCAACAATATAACATAACATTCATTGTCATGTCATGACATCAAAGGTGAGCTGAGCTGAACTGAGCTGAGCTGAGTGGAGCTGAACAGAGTCGTTGTCGTCTGCTGCTGCAACATATAGTGTATGTATATATGTATGTATGTATGGATGTATGTACGAGTATATGTCAACCAGTGCATAAGCTTTAACTTTGATATATGAAAATCACTTATGCATTTCGATATTTTTCTTAGATATGTTTTCTTCATTTCATTGTTGTTGTTTTGAGGTTATACGATTTCACTTTGCGGCGCATACATATGGAAGCGCTTCTATGACAAGGATATTGAAATCAAATGTTGTTGTTGTTTTTTACTGTTGTTGTTGTTGTTGCTATTTTATTATTGTTCTCAATACAAACAGAAAATCATTGTCGGCTTTTTTGTTGTTGTTTGGTTTGTTGTTGATTACAATGCTTGCACATGTACTTGTTATGGTTACTAGTATTTTTTGTTGTTGTTGTTGTTGTTGTTGTTTTGGTTATTTGCATTTGCATCTTCATACATTCAACCTGATTTATGCAGCTGCTTATGGCATTGTACTTTGCCACACAATCATCGGTTTAGTTGCAAATATGTGGTGATCAATTGCAAATGTGGCATATTTGCATATACGTATACACACACACACACACGCATACATACATGCATATAATACACGATTTTGTGTATAACCATCTGTCAAATGTCAACAATTTAAGCAAAACTTTTCAATTTATTGCTGCTTGGGAAAGCTTTTACAAACATACATACATATATACAGATGTGCTTACATATCATACGTAAATATAAGTAAATATGTGTATATGGTACATATGTGCTCATTAACTTGGTCTGCAGCAAATCACACTGGGAAAAAATACCCTGACCTCTTCTCCTGGTTCTAAAGTAAACTTGAGGATCTGTGACTTAGATTTAATACTTCTTCTTCTTCTTCTTCTTCTTATTCTCAATTGGTGTATGCACGGACCCCTTATTTCTTTCCTGTTAAAACTAAGCTCTATTGAGACTTCCAACTTCCTTCTTTCATCGCTTTCACCAGCTGCTACCGCATCGACAGTCCATTCGGACGCAGCCGCTGTCTCTTTAATCGCTCAACTATGCCAATGTCGCCGTTTAACTCATTCAGCTCATCTTTCCATCGTTTCCCAATGCGAAAGGGATCATAAAACTTTCGTTTCAAAGCCTCCCACCGGCCGACTCATCGGATGGTCGATATCGTCCACGCTTCTGCGCCAAACAGGCGTAGGAGAATGATGGCCAACTTGTAGAGTTTGGTTTTCGTTCGTTGAAAGATGACTTTATTTTTCCACTGCCTACTCCATCCAAAGTGGTTTTGTATTAGATTTTAAGGCTGTCATTGTTGTTGGTAATACTGTTGGTTCCAAGATAGATGAAATTATTTCCGACCTCGAAATTATGACTGCCAATAGTGATATGGTAGCCGAGTCGAGAATGTGATGACTGTGTGTTCGATGGCCAGGCCTGCCAGACCCATATACTCCCTTGTCAAGCTTGAAGAAAGCTGAACTCACGGCGCGGTTGTTAAGACCTCTGATATCAACATATGCAATCAGTTGTACACACTTGTAAAATATCGTACCTTGTCTCGTTAGCTCTGCAGCTCTTATTATTTTCTCCAACATCATATTGAAAAAATCAAACGATAAGGAGTGACCCTGTCTGGAACCTCATTTGATACCGAACAGCTCGGAGAGATCGTTACCAATTCCGACTGGGCTTCAATTGTTGTCCAGCGTCGTATAAGTTTCGCGAGGACACCAAATTCAGACAAAACGGCGTAGAGGCAGTCCTGCTTGTGCTGTCAAAGGCTGCTTTAAAATTGATCAAGTGATGATTTCTTTTTCACGATCATTTTCCAAGATTTGGCGCATAGTGAATATCTGGTCAGGTCTAAAGCCCCACTTATAAGGTCCAGTCAGTATGTTGACGGTGAGTTTTGGTTTTTTAATACGCTCGCTAGGACCTTATATGCGATATTAAGCAGGCTTATCCCACGATAGATGCCACAGACCGAGGAGTTGCCTTTTCGTGGATTTAGCAGAACACACTTGCGTTCCAAACGTCGGGCATGCTTTCATCCGGCCATATTCTGCAAGGCAGCTGATGCGAGCACCTTATCAGCTCTTCACCGGTGTGTTTAAAAAGCTCTGCCGGTACGTCATCGGCTCAAGCCGTTTTATTGCTCCTTAGCGGGCAAATCGAACCTCATCATAGTCGGATAATGCAACGTATTTTCCTTCATCATCCATTGGGGTTTCAGGCTTAACATTTAGTGGTGTTCACAGTCACTCACAGAGTGGCCACTGAGTGCTCTGAACAGCGGCTAATGCTTAGAGAGTTAACTTCGCTTTCACTAACCCACGTTGAAGCTATAAAAAATGCTTACTAGATGTGCAAATGAAGTGTTAAATCGCCAGCCAACGCACTCTACATACTTCCTGCTCTGCAACAGCACCAATTTGAGCTGGATTTGCAATAAATCTGAAATATTTGCAACTGATTTGTGTCTAAACTTCACACATCATCTTAGTCAAATTCGTAGGAATTTCGGAAAAGCCGCAACAACAGCAATTTTCCAAAAAGGAAGTAATGTTGAATACATACCATATATACATATATACAGAGAGACATGTATGCTGAAACATTGTCTTCATTAGAGCTGTAAGTTGATAGATAAGTGATAAATATGCACAAACATTTATTTCTAAATATGCATAGTATATATATTTATACATATATATGTGCATTGTGTGGTTTAATGATTTGTTAAAATACTAAATACCAACAACAATTACATTATGTCAGCGCATTATGAGTTTATCGTATGATACAGATCAAATTTCACTTTATTTTGCAATAAATCATTTAATTAAATATATTTATATTTAATATATATATGAATGTGTATGTGTGTATTACAAAAATATTGTTGTTGTTTTTCGTTCGTTCGTATCCTTAATTTTGGCCACTGCTGTCAACGACCCATTCACACTTTACCACACACTCTCTGCTCTTTGCTCTTTCTTTCACTCACTCTCTCTCTCACTGTATTCCACTCCTTCGATCTGCTAGCATGCATATGAATGTCTTTCGTACGTTTTTGGTATTTGTGGTTTTCCACTTGCAACGAATTCATCATTGTCTTGTTGCAAGTATTAATTTACTTTCGAACCATTAAACTTCATTTACTACAACGGTTTTGTTTTACAAAAACAACACACATGCACACACTAACATACACACATATGTGCATACGTGTATATACAAATGTATATGATTTTGCTTAAATATTTGTTATAACCAAAATTTATCATTTCCCATAATGGCATTGTGGCTTTATTTGCTGACCTCAGTCATGTGGGCGAGTGGGCGAGTGCCAAGAAAAATAAATATATTTAATTGTATTATTGGGAAATTACTATGATAATCCGTTATTTAGGAATGTCAGCAGCGGTCAGAGCATCAATTGTCATAAGTGTTGAACTTCGACATGCAGACATGAAGTAATAAGATACAAATATTTAATAGATTATAATTACAAATGTTAATAGGAGTTTACAAATGCTTATACATATATGTAAGTACATACTTATATGCTTGCATGCAGTTTAGATAAATAAGTTTAAGTTGAGAATAAAGTTCAAACTCTTGAGATCTAGAGACTGATACCAAGAATATACTGAATTTATGGCGGGTACACTTCTCCAAAATAGAACACCAGGAGGTGGCTAATCCGATGCCCCAATAATGACGATGGAATGGATTACCGACCAAGCTATTCAAATACGGCGGCAAAATATGATCGGAGCAAAGCATGCCCGACGATTGGAAACTTAGTGTGCTCTGCATAATCCACAAAAAGCCAGCTTAATATCGCATATAAGGTCCTATCGAGCGAATTGAAAAACTTAAGCCCACCGTCAACAAACTTATTGGACCTTATAAGTGTGGCTTTAGACCTGGTTAATCAACCATTGACCAGATATTCACCATGCGCCAAATCTTGGAAAATATCCGTGAAAAGAGAATCGACAAACACAAACTCTTCACCTTCCTTCTTTTAGAGCAACCTTCGACAGTTCAAAAAGGAGCTGCCTCTACGCAGCTGGGCCAGAGTTTAATATCCCCACAATACTTACGCGACTACGTAAACTGATCTTATGCAACACTAAAAGCTTCGTTAGGTTCTCGAAGGACCTCTCCGTGCCGTTCGATATCAAACGAAGTTCCAAACAGGTAGATTACTTCTCGTGTGAGATATAAAAATGAATTGCTGTTTGCTAGTCTCGCAAAAGCTCGAGAACGGCTAAATGTATTTATCTTATCTTGGTCTTGAAATGTTCGTGGAGGTCTAGGAAAGGTCCAGAAGATGAAAAAAATTCGAATAATTGTTGCGAAACCCCTAAATCAGACCTCTTCTATCTATTTATAAAAATCTTTTGTCCGAATGGAAAAAAAATTTCCAAAAATCTCCAAATGTTACCAACCGAGTGGCTTGAAATTTCATCAGATTGTTTCTATGATTCCTGAAATGATTTTTACCAAAAAAAAAAACAAAACCGGGAAGTGGACCGTAGACTGACTTATTCAAAAAAACTCCTATGTCTGTTTGTAACGGGTGTTCTCCAAAAGTTAACGGGCGATTGGCTTGAAATTTCGTCAGATTGCTTCTATGATACCTGGGCAGGGTTTTACGGAATGTTCAGGAAGTGGACCAGGGACAGACGTATTCGAAATAGTTTTATTTGTGGTTCTATTTACTTGAAATTTTAAACATAAGTGGCTTTTTGCTTCGACTAATAGGAAGACTACACTTCTTTTCGAGAAGTGAACCTTGTACAGACCCATTCAAAAAAGACTTATTAATGAATCGAATTACTTGAAATTGGTTCTTCTCTCTAAGGGAGAGGACCAGTGACGGACTTATCAAAAACACATTATAGTTCGATTTACTTAAAATTCTGTAGCTTTTTGCTTAGATTAGCAGGAAGACTCTTCTTCTCTCTCCCGAAAGTGGGCCAGCGACTGATCTATTCGAAAAAATCTTATCTATGGTTCGATTTACTTGAAATTCGGTACATAAATAGGTGAGAACAATTCGACGGCTTCACGAAATTTAATTTTAGCTACCTTCAGTTGTTAATCTATCATATTTTTTTTAAGTTTATTACAATTTACGATACCGAGGAGAAGACGACCTGACTTAGGTCGTCGCTGTCAATCAAATATGCGAAGAGCTACCTCACGTGCTATGCACACTGATGACCAGACTGAGAGGGACAATGAAGTAAAACTAGTTCATGCACATCAAACACAACCACAGCAAGCACGACATAATGAAATTGAGCGAATCCGCAGATGCAGTGCTTCTGTGATTCTTGCACAAGCTGCATTCCACTATGATCCGGCAATTGATTATTGTGACGACAAATCGGTAATATTGTAAGACGTTAAAATATCCTAGTGAATCTACTGGATTATGTTGTGCTGGAGGCAAAGTAAAATTTGCTACAATTGGTCCCATCACCAGATCCTTTACGCTCTTTAGTTTCTGGGATTGGAAATGATTCTAAGAACTTCTTGGCCAACATTCAGAAATATAACAGCTGTTTCCAGGTGACATCATCATTTGGCGCTACACATATTGTAAAGGACAAATTTATGACTTACTGTCTTCACTGTTACCACTACTTGATGCAGATCATCAATATTTACAAACTTATTTTATGGGCAATTCAAATTTGGAAGTAATCATTATGCTCACAATCCACCAGTGAAGAGAACCATTGTCCAAGAATTAAAAATGTTTCTTCATCAGAATAATAATTTAGTAATTATGTTCCAACTAGCATTGGATCGGATACAATAAAAATAACATATTCTCATTCGAGCTGACAAAACACCTGCCGATGAACACTTAAGGAGATTTAATTCACCTACCACACAAAATACATATAACCCTAAATTTTCAACCTTTTATCACCAACCCCTTTTTTCCAACCAAAAAAAAATGTTTTCACAGTTTTTGGTCAAAATTTTTTTATGCCAAGCACAGATTGTGCGTAAGCATGTTCGCTGCGCTATCCTTATACGTTCTTGTTAAGGGGAGTTTGTCATTCCTTGCAACAACAATGAGAATAAAAATTCTACAAAATACAGAAAGCCACAACAGCGAGTGGCCGGATCGTACTAGCATATATATTTGGACAAAAGTTCGTTCGGTTTTTATCCAAAGATGGCGTTATTATCCATAGTACTAGTGTTACGTGTCGCATCATGTCGTACTATACGGCGCTGAAAACGTGTATATTCGCGCTAAAAGTTTTTCTTTGACAGTTTTTCGATTGATTGACTCAGTACGTTGTAGGCGCTCGTCAAAGATGGACACAAGCAAAGAGAAAATTCGCTAAATTTTACAATTTTTCCTCGATCAAGGCGAAAAAGCAGCCAAAACGGTTGAAAAAATTAATTTAGCTTATGGACCCAATACTGTAAACGAACGTGTAGCACAAAAGTGGTTTGCTAAGTTCCGTTTCGGTAATTTCGATGTCAAAGATGCACCACGCGCCGGGAGGCCTATCGTCGAAAATTGCGATAAAATCATGGAAATTGTGGAAACAGACCGTCACGTGAGCACTTATTTAATTGCTGAGGAACTGAAGATAAGCCAGAAAACCGTTTGGAACCATTTGCATAACCTTGGATTCCAAAATAAGCTCGATGTTTAGGTGCCGCACGAACTAACGCAAAAAAAAACAAGATGGACCGAATTTCCATAAGGGAATCGCTGCTGAATCGCAACAAAATAGACCCATTCCTGAAGCGTTTGGTGACTGGCGATGAAAAGTGGATCGAAATGCGGTGAGACGCCGGAAATGGTGGCCAAGCCAGGATATACGGGCGGGAAGGTTTTGCTGTGTGTTTGGAGGGATTGGCAAGCAATCATCTACTACGAGCAGCTCCCCTATGACCAAGCGCTCAATTTGGCCCTCTACTGCTAACAACTGGACCGCTTGAAGGCAGCACTCATCCAGAAGAGGCCATCTTTGATCAAGAAAGGCCGAATTGTGTTCCATCAGGACAACGTCAGGCCACGCACGTTTTTGGTGACGCGCCAGAAGCTCCAGGAGCTCGGATGGGAGGTCCTAATGCACCCACCTTATAGACTGGACCTGGCACCAAGTGACTACCATCTTTTCCTGTCCATGGCGAACGCGCTTAATGGCGAGAAGTTGGCCTCAAGAGAGACCTGTGAAAATTGGGTGTCCGCGTTTTTTGCGAATAGGGACGCAGCCTACTACGAGATGGGTATAATGAAGTTGGCATCTCGTTGGCAACAAGTTTACGAACAAAACGACGTATATTTGACCTAAATCGGAATATATACAAAGTTATCATAGTTTAAAAACAAAAAAAAAAAAAACTACCGAATAAACTTTTTACTACTAATATATAAGTGGCGCTTTGTAACCGCTGAAGCGATTTTTGGTCGAGCTCCTAATCCAATTTTTGGTTTTGCGTCTTGATGTTTTTCCAACAAATGGAGGGACCTACAGTTTATACTAAGCCGCCTCCGAACGGCTGATGGTTTTTTTATGAGGAACTTTTGATTTTCATGTCAGAAATACACTCAGAGGGGTTGACGCTCCCTGCCGAGGGGCGACCGTAATTGGAAAACTTAACTTAATTTTTTATTTTAAATTAATTTTCTATCATTTTTGGATTTGAACCCTAAAACGTATGGCTGCTTTCATACTAGGTATGGCGTATACCACAACGAAGATGGAGATTAAGTGTATATGACATATAGCGTGTGACTGATAGAATGGACAGGAACGTTTAGGCTTTGAAGGTGGTGATGGTTTTAAGTATTTGGCGAACCTTTCTTTTGTACCTCTGATTGGACCTACTACATTTGCGGTACCTGCTCCAAGGAAGAAGCGGAAATTAATTATGAACTTTCCTTTTATTTAAAAATCGTCCATTTCATACCAATTTTATTAAAAAGAAAAAAACTCCAGTCGGTAATTAAATTTTAATAACCAACTTTGTGCTTAAGTACTTTCAAGGGTGGGAGGCGGCAAATCAGCCTTTATCTCCACCTAATATCTATCTCACCGTTTTCACAGTTATTTAGCTGCGTTTGCATGGCAATTTGATGGGAAATTCTCACGGGAATAAAAACTAAAGGGACCGAATGCATATGCAGCCACTTAACGCTACCCCAAAAAAAATCATACCACCAACAAAACTCAACAATTACCTAAATTTTTAAACACTCTCCCCCATGCCCCACCCCAAATACATATTGAAAATGTTGTAAAGCTTTTTGAATGCATAAATTTTTAAATACTTTTTTTTCAACCCCAAACTTATTGGTTTACAACCCTGTCATTTTATTTCTTAGTGCTCATACTATGCTACCTACCCACATCTTACTGTTATTACCTGCACATGAGTGGCACACTCTTCGTTAACTTTTACTACCCGTAGATGTTTCTTCTGCTTTGAATATTAGTTTTTCTCTATTGTACTTGGCTTGTTCTACTCACTACTCGTTTTTTTTGTTCCTTTAAGCAACCCCTAGTGTCTTAGTGGAGATATCTTGGAGTACTTTTTAATTCACTTTCAACAATCTTGTGCTCTGTCTTGACGTCCGCCTCGGCTTACTCCCTTTTTAATGGCTTGTGTGTCTTGTGTCTCTGTGTTTTATTATGTATTTTATATACTGAATTTTTGCTGATAAGAAACAATAAGTTAATACATTAGTGAGTAAGTAAATTTTAGGAAGTAAATAAATAAATAAGCAAATCACTGAACCGTTAAAGATGAATCTGCAAATGAATGTAAATGCCAGAAATTATATTTGAATAAAAAAAAAAAAAAGGAAAAGATGGTAATCACTTGGTGCCAGGTCCGGTCTATAAGTTGGGTGCATTAGGACATCCCATCCGAGCTCCTGGAGCTTCTGGCGCGTCACCAAAAACGTGTGTGGCCTGGCGTTGTCCTGATGGAACCCAATTCGGCCTCTGTTGATCAGAGATGGCCTTTGCTGGATGAGTACTGCCTTCAAGCGGTCCAGTTGTCGGCAGTAGAGGGCCGAATTGAGTGTTTGGTCATAGGGGAGCAGCTCGTAGTAGATGATTGCTTGCCAATCCCACCAAACACACATCAAAACCTTCCTGGCCGTCAATCCTGGCTTGGCCACCATTTCCGGCGTCTCACCGCATTTCGATCCACTTTTCATCGCCAGTCACCAAACGCTTCAGGAATGGGTCTATTTTGTTGCGATTCAGCAGCGATTCGCAGATGGAAATTCGGTCCATCATGTTTTTTTGCGTTAGTTCGTGTGGCACCCAAACATCGAGCTTCTTTTGGAATCCAAGGTTATGCAAATGGTTCCAAACGGTTTTCTGGATTATCTTCAGTTCCTCAGCAATTAAATAAGTGCTCACGTGATGGTCTGTTTCCACAATTTCCATGATTTTATCGCAATTTTCGACGACAGGCCTCCCGACGCTCCGACGCGTGGTGCATCTTTGACATCAGGATTACCGGAACGGAACCTAGCAAACCACTTTTGTGCTACACGTTCGTTTACAGTATCGGGCCCATAAACTAAATTAATTTTTTCAGCCGCTTTGGCTGCTTTTTCGCCTTGATCGAAGAAAAATTGTAAAATTTAGCGAATTTTCGCTTTGCTGGTGTCCATCTTTGACGAGCGCACACAACGTACTGAGTCAATCAATCGAAAAACTGTCAAAGACAAAGTTTTAGCGTCCATAGCGCATAATTTTTGGATGAAAACCTCAATATGAAGGCTTATGGCCTCCAACTGGTGTAAGAAGTGAAGCCTTATGATACTCCTAAGCGAAGCAGTGGGCTGAAGATGGCTGGGCAGAGGATGAGAATTCAGCTTTTCCGATGAAGCTGATTTTTACCTAGGCGGCCATGTTAACAAGCAAAACTGCCACATTTGGTACTCAGAAAACCCACTAGGAAGCCTCAACGAGTGATTGTTTGGTGCAGCGTGTGGACCGGCGGTTTCATTAGTCCGGTTCTGTTCGAAAACGAGGGTGGGGCTAACATTGCCGCCAAAGCAGATCGTTGCCGTGTCATGTTCACGGATTATTTGTTTACAAATATTGAAGAGAATGGCATGTATGATTAGGGAATTCAACAGGACGACCTTACGTGCCACACACCCAACATTACAATCGATATTTTACGTACTCTGTTCGAAACTCGCATAGTTAGCCGAAACTGTGATATCAAATAGCACCGGTCAGTTGGGATTTCACTCCGTTGGACTATTTTTTGTGGGTAGCCGTTAGTGATAAGTGCTGCACTAACAATTCGGAAACGATTCATGACTTGAAACTGAAAACTGAGGTCACCTTGTAGCTATAGAGAGCTGCATAATCAGAAATGTGTTAAAAAAATTAGCTCATTGGAATGAACGACTGCAAGGCCAGTCGCGATAGTAAATGAAGTGGCATCTCATCATTTATCAGTGCTTACCATTGCGTACTGCCATTCCTTAGGCCAGACATATATGTATATGAGGTCTAAGGTATCACAATGATTCGACTGAGTCTTCTTGTTTTCCCATGCAGTTAGGTCACACCGTCCGGAGATATGGTATTTAGATGCAAGTCTCATCCGCCTTTTGTGGAGTCCCTCACTGATACCAAAGTTTGTTCTTTACACCACACTTGTACTTGTTTAGAGCTTCGAACTTCCTCTTTTTATTGGTGTAGGCACGGCTTACGCAACTATAACCGAATCAAGAATATCCAGCTAGAAATACCAAGATCTCCATATAACTCATACAAAGACCATAAATCGTTCGCAAAACTTTTCTCTCGAAGACTACCCGGACCGACTGATCAGGTGTAGACATCGTCCACGCTTCTGCACCATATGCCTGGTAGGACGGGGATGATGAAGGACTTGTAGAGTTTGATTTTTGTTCGTCGAGAGCCAAACTCAGCCCACAGTAGCACCAGTTGGCAAGAGTTATTTATGACAGGAGAAATTTTATCTTGTCCTCATTCGCCAGTGATCCTTCCTAACTACCAACAACGAAATTTGGCATTACCATTGGCGATGTCCGAAAAATTCCCAAATCCAGTTATTAATTTAATCAACTATTTTCAGACACACGTACACACACACACACACACACACACACACACATAATCAACTATGCATAATTACACATTTAAAGTTTGACGAATGTAAACAACTATTAGATTACTAACACTAATGCAACGACGATGAATTAAATAGAGCCTGCGAGCTGTCAATCAATCAACTTAGGCAGCTCGTGCTCCAAAGCCCGAGCCACCGAGCCACCGAACCACTCAACCGGGCAGGTGTTAGAAGTTTGTGGAAGACTGTGAGAGCAGTGTGTGTGTGTGTGTGTAAGTTAGCGTGCATTGAAGGCGTTGACAGGTGAACTGGTACATGTCAGACCACTCACAAATACATACACGCGCACACACACACACTCAATTAGAGCTAATCAAATTATTTATGATGTTTAAACCATTTGGGGCGAGCATTTGATGTGTGTGTGCACTATAAATACTTTCCACATATTCTATGTAACTCTCTTCACACAAATATGTGCTTGTGCGTCCATGTGTGTGCTATTGGCTAGTGCGAAATGTTGCAGCAATTGTCGCTGTCCCTTCAAATACACTCATTCATTCATTGGTCCAAGTTAATGGGCAGTTAGCTGCGGACATTCACAAGTTAATGGGCGACTGGTGGGACTGGCCGAAGATTGCAAGGCGCTCGTCTGGAACAAATATGTTGCGACGTGGTCACTGCACTTGTGCGAGCATTCATTACTGTGTGTGTGTGTGTGTCTGTGTGCGTAGGAGTTCCAAAAGGTGTATACTTGGCGAGAGCGTCATAACTGATAAATACATACATATATATATATATTTGTGGCACATAAGCGTGCTCACTTTGTTACTGTTGGTGGTATCTCGACTCGGTCGGTCAGCCACTAGCCACCAGCCAACAGCCACTGTCTACTTTATACTCATAAGTCCCCTCGCTAGTGCCGGATTCACTTTAAATGCACTGAACTGTGCAATATTGAATTGATTTCAATTTAATTGGAAATCACTGAAGCTCGAGTACCATTGGGACTTGTTCACCCAAACAAGTGGTCGAACATGCCGTATGTTGTATACCGTAGCGCAACAACAGTGCAGACCGAGCGGAGTGTTGCTGCTACTACCATGTTACACTCTTTATGTATGTATACATATATATTTGTGTGTGTGTGTGTATGTGAGTGAGCGTGTCTCGCTGCAGCTTTGCAGCAATTTTTGCCAGTTAATAAAATCCTATCGAAATGTTGTTTGTTGCTGTTCTTGTTGTTGTTGTTGTTGCTTTTGATTTTGCGTGTGGAAATTTTCACACAAAAAATTGGTGAGATAGCCACCTACCACTCGATAGAAATGTACTCAGCTGTTCATATGTACTCGTATATATAGGTAGAATGTGTGTGTGTGTGTTTTATAATAAAGTGGCATATATTTATGCATTATTAAAATAAATACATAGACATACCAGGTGTGTTAGTTGAAGTTTGCCGGTTTTTTCGATGAAGAAAACACTTCATTTTCAGAGGAATCTCAAAATTTTTTTATTCAAAGTATTGACCATTGGTTTCTACACATTTCGCCCATCTCTCAGGCAAATTATGGATACCATTCCAAAAAAAACTTTTCTCTTTCGAGGCAAACCATTCGACGAGCCATTTTTCGACTTCTTCCAAATTAGCGAAGCATTGCTCTGCAAGGGAGTGTCCCATCGATGCGAAATGGTGATAGTCGGACGGGGCGAGGTCTGGAGAGTATGGTGGGTGCGATAATAATTCCCAATTAAGTGTTTGTAATGTGTCTTTCGCCAGTTTAGCGGTATGAGACGGCGCGTTGTCATGTTGCAAGATAACTTTGCCATGTCTTCGGGCCCATTCCGACCGTTTTTCGATCAACGCATGATTCAAATTGATCATTTGTTGTCGATAGCGATCCGTGTTCACCGTTTCACCAGGTTTTAACAACTCATAATACACCACACCACACTGGTCCCACCAAACACAGAGCATTGTCTTACGGCCAAAGCGATTTGGCCTTGCAGTCGATGGGCCAGCTTCACCAGGGGAAAGCCATGATTTTTTCGCTTCAGGTTCTCAAAGTAAATCCATTTTTCGTCCCCCGTGACAATTCGATGCAGAAAAGATTTCCTTTCGAATCGTTGAAGCAGCATTTCACAAACAGTTTTTCGATTTTCCATTCGTCTATCGTTCAGCTGGTGTGGCACCCATTTTCCATACTTCTGGATCTTTCCCATGGCTTTTAAACGTTGGCAAATTGCTCCTCGAGTCACATGTAGTGTTTCTGCCAATTTTTGTTGCGATTGGGTTGGATCAACATGCAATTCCTCGTCTTCGAACTTTTTCGCTGCACCAGGATGTTCATTGTCTGTCAAATCGAAATCTCCACATTTAAATTGACGAAACCATGTCTCACTTGTTCTAATCATTGGAGCATGTTCACCATAAGTTTCTAACAGCTTCAGCTGCTTTTTTCTTTTGATGAAATAAGAAAAGCAACGAATGCCGCAAATGCGATTTACTTGGAACGAAACTCGACATATTCACTGAGGTAAACAAATATGACGCCATTATTTTGGCGGAATGTGACTTGCGTATTTTTGTAGGTTAATGTCGATAGAAAAAAATTACATACATGCCAAATCATAGAAATTTATACATTATGCTAGCGAAACCTACTAGTAAAACCGGCACACTTCAACAAACACAGCTGGTATGCGAGGAGATTAACAGAAGTTCGGTCAGTTGGAGACTTTCAATTTGTTTTTGTTAAATCTAAAAATACCAAATCCTTTGCAATTACTTTATTAGTCTTAATTTGAAATTTTGGAGCGATCGTCTGAAATAGAGACGAGAACACGCAAGATAGCTGAGGATAGGTCAGACGAAATTCCACCATCAACGTAAACAGAAATTCACCATGTGAGTCTCTTCGGGTTTCGGCGTAACATACGACCAACACAAATGTTCGGTGAATGCCAAATTGCATATTGCACCGTCTTTAAGGACTATTTCTAAGTGGTTCCGAAGATTCCTGACCAAAAATTGTTCCGTAGAGGATGAGCACCGAGAAGGTCGTCCAAAATCTTCCACTGATGACGTCACTGCAGCTCTGGTGATGCCCAAACTTGACGAAAATCCACGATTGATATAAGAATTGATTGCTAATGAATTGCGCTCGAATGCCGTGGCTGTATCGTGAATATGAAGTAGTCATCTGGGATTTACGAAGAAATCCGCTCGATGGGCACCACGAATTTTAGAAGAAGCTCAAGTGCATTTTGCTCAATTTTTCCTAAACAAATTCGAAAATGGTCAGTGTAATCTTGGCTCTATAAGTACGATTCCGAAACCAAACAGCAGTCCATGGTATGAAGCCCAACAGGAGCAAAACCACCCGTAAAATCTAAGCAACAAAAACCCGCAGTAAAAGTAATGATGTCAGTTTACTGCACCCGGTCTAAAATTGGAACTGCTATTCCACAGTGGAGAAGGGTCAGACGGTAACTGCAAAATGGTACACCGAAGAGTGGTTACCAAAAGTTTTCAAAAATTTTTTGGAAAACAGGAAGAAAGAGGATTTGCAGCGTTACTTTTTTACATCATGACAACGCGCCATCCCACACTGCTTAAATAACGAGTAATTTCCTTGCGATCTCTGGCCACGAAGAAATACGTCCAGCACCATATTTCCCGGTTATAGCACCTGGTGGTTTCTGGTTATTTCCTAAAATTATAAAAACTTTAAAAGTAAAGGTCTTTAATAGCAACGAGGAGATAATTGATGTGGTTTATGCTGAACTTGATGAGCTTAAAAAACAAGATTTTGAAGACAGTTTTCAGAAGTGGAACTATAGGTTTAAGAAATGCGTTGAAATCAATGGCGATTATGTAGAGAAGATGAAAATGATGTATTTGTTTTTAATATTAAAATAATAAAAAATATATATAAATAAAAACCCGTAAACAAATTTTGATTAATTTTAAACTCTGAGTATTTCAGCAATGAAAAAATATTACGAATTCTTTTTTCTGGTCAACATACCGAACTTTTGTTAATCCTCTCGTATATGTATTCTGAATGTGCACATATTTTAGAGCAACTGAGTTTTTTAAAAGCTCTTAATTACTTTGTGGGAAAACCACTCAAAAATTAAATAAATATCAAAGAAATATTTATTTGAATTCAAAAAATTATTAAAAAAGAAATAGGTAAGTTTTTTTGAACAACTCGTATTGAAAATTAAAATCCATTGAAAAACACTCAAAGAGTTCGAGAAATTTGTCTTTTTTTAACTTAAAAAGTTATATATTAGAAAATTAATTTTTTAATGTTATTAAGGAATAAATTTATATTTTAAACGAATATATGTATTAACTAATTATTTAACTAATATTTTTTATAGAAAGAGGTAGAATTCATTGGAAAGTATTTTTTAAAAATGCAATTAAACTTAAATTATGAATAAAATCGAATATTTTTCCACTACTGAAATACTCAGTGTTTGATATTATTCAAAATTTATTTTTGGTATTTTATATATTTATATATTTTTTATTATTTTAATATTAACAACAAATACATATACATATGTTTTAAAAATTTTGTGTCGAGTGAAAAAATCATCTAAAAGTTCAATTTCGTGTCTCAAACAACGGGAATATTTTTTTTCTTTATCTTTTTTGTTTCTTCTTGTTCTTTATTGTCGTAGCTACCAATAATGTGGTTATAGCATGCAAAAATTGTAAGTGAAGCCCAGTCTCTCTTCATCTAATCTTTTCAAAACAGCAGAGGACTCTCGTGCTCTCTTCCAAACGAACGACATTACCTGGTTGCAGTCTCTTTATTCTCTGAACTATATTATTGTTGCTGTATATCTCGCACAGTTGTTCGTTTTCTCTTCTCTAAAGTGTTGTTGTTGCCTATACACAGTGGACCATAAATCTTGCACAAGATCTTTCTCTCCTAAGTACCAATTCATCGGATGTTGCCTTTGTCGCACTTCTACTCCCTTTAGCACTTGGGGAATGATGGGCGACTTTAGTGTAAGATTTTCACTGGTGGAGAGTGACAGAAGATATTTCGTCTTAAACTTTAGCTCTGTCATGCAGACTAGTTTCTTTATCCAGTGTGCAGTAGAACTAACGTCTCTGTTGTTGAGGTTAATGATATCAAAAGAAGCGGCATACACCAGTAGTTGTACATTTTGTAGAAAACTCTCTCCAGTATAACTTGACTTCCATAACATTATGAAGGGTCACCTTCACTGAAACCTCATTTGGTCCTTCCCGAATCTGCTGGATCTTTTGAGGTTATTCAGTATTAGATAATACAGCTGAATAAGTTTCGGGGATACCTAATCCAAACAGTGGTATAGAGGCAGCTCTTTTCGTACCATCTTTTTCACAATACGCTCGATAAGATTTTATAAAAGCTCTTATGAGCGAAATTGAAGATGCATATCCCCTTATTGTGGCTCGGGTAGAGTATGCTTTCGTCCATTTCGACCATTTTCAACTAAAAAATGTTGCCTCATCATGGAAAGACTTATGCCTGAACAAGCCTTACAGATTGTTCAATTTTATTATTAAAATTCACGGTCTGTAAGAATGTGTTTCGCAAGATTGCCTCAGCTAGCGCAAGAACTGAAGCCGCTCGACCTTCACAGGATAGATCGCTTCACTATTTTGCCGATTGTCAACCAAGATCCTGTGATATCGCACCGTTAGACTCTTTCCTGTAGAGATATGTAAAGTCTTAAGTCTATGCGGACAATTCCGCTTCGATTCAGGCGTTGGAGCAAAACATCATGCGAGTCATTCGCCAGTTACCAGTCGAAATGCTCGAACGAGTTATCGAAAATTGGACTCAACGGATGGACCATCTGAGACGTAGCTGCAGCCAACATTTGAAAGACATAATCTTCTAGAAATAAATGTCAAAGAATGTTCTTTCGAATGATGAAAAACATTCCCCTGTAAGGCAGCTTCTAATGCTCTTTATACTCATGTGTTACTTTCCTTAAAAAAGTAGGGAACCTAGATATGTATCACCCTTTAGATCAACCGGTAGGGCAATAGCTCTGTCAAGAAATTTCTATTCGATCTTTGTGACAGTCTGGTGACGGAACGTCTGTACCACTGTCACGTACTGGAGTTTCGGATTCGCCAAATCCTGGATTTTCGCTTTTATTGTTTTTCAGCGGACTAAAGAAATATTAACTCCATAAATTTAATATTCGCTTTTTTTCGATTTTAGACGAGCGTGCTCTCGATTTGAAGTATTTTTTTTAGTCTCACAGAGTTTTCATGCATTACCACATATAGTCCATATAGGGATCTCGGAGCGCACAAACATCTAGAACATGTTTGGTTTGACTACAAGTTCTTCCCTCCGAAGACAGACACGTCCTTCGGGCACTAGGAAAGTCGGCCAGCCTCCACACATTTAGCGATTTTGAAAAAATGATTAAAAATAAATAATTGTTGCAAAGATTTCATACACAATGGACGAAAATTCCGCAGCATATTCAACAGCTCTCATCAAAAGCTTGTAGTAAAAACTTTTTAAGAATTTATTTATTCATTATTCAACATTTGTTCATAAATTATGTCAAGCTTTAAACTTCCGCTTTACCAAACCTCAAAATCTCAATTCAGCCATATCAAAATTTAATAGCTTTTGTAGGAATATTTTCTACTTTTGCGCTCATTAATAATTTTGATTTGCAATGTGAGTGCAGTAATTGTAATTGCAGCGTTTACACTCAAGTGTTTCACTCGAAAAGGCTCCTCTTCTCACTCTCATCAAAACGCCGCACAGAGCACATTGCCTGTTCTACCCACTGCCCAAACGCACATTCTTACGCACTTCCATACATTATTCATTGAAATCATACCACGGTAAGTACTACCTTTCACTTTCAGCTCCTCTTCCGCTCAGCTGGCTCTCTGCCTCCCACGCACAGCTAATGATGTTAATCATTTTGTCCACCTCGCGACCATCTGCTATTATTAATGATGCTCATTCGGCTCATTATGTAAAGTTTACAATTAATTATCCTTAAAATGATTAACGATTATGGTTTTACTGCCACAAAATTTATTGAATTTCAAAAGTTTTTCATTTCAAAAAGTTCCATTGCGCATTGTCGCATAACGAAAGAAGAAGTACAAGTGCACTCACATACATATTTATTTAAGCTCGCTGCCTGGCTGGTCGTTTGTCAGACGAAAGCTGGAATTAAATTAATGATTTGCAAGTTTTGCTGTTGTTTTATTTATTTATAGATATTCTAGTGATTTTACTGAATTTTTCTAAGAATATTTTATTTTGATTTGAAACATTTTGCATAATTTATCTTCCTCTATAAAATTATCTTACAAGATCATTGCCATTAATATAAAAGTTTTAAATCATTAATTTCTTACTTAAAAAAAAATAAAAAAAACTAAATTAAGTTAACAAACAAAATTATATTAAATAAAAACTTATAGAATAAAATAAAATAAAATAAAATTATATAAATAAAAAAAAAATAATGTAGGTTTCTTAAATAAAATAAAATTAAATTAAAATATATTAACTTAAATATAAAAAAACAAAAAAAAATTAAAAATAAAATAAAATAAAATAAAATAAAACAAAACAAAATAAAATTAAAATAAAATAAAATAAAATAAAATAAAATAAAATAAAATAAAATAAAATAAAATAAAATAAAATAAAATAAAATAAAATAAAATAAAATAAAAAAAATAAAATAAAATAAAAAAAAGTAAAATAAAATAATATAAAATAAAATAATATAATATAAAATAAAATAAAATAAAATAAAATAAAATAAAAAAAATAAAATAAAATAAAATAAAAGAAAATAAAAGAAAATAAAAGAAAATAAAAAATAAACTAAAATAAAATAAAAAAAAAAATAAAATAAAATAAAATAAAATAAAATAAGATAAAATAAAATAAAATAAAATAAAATAAAATAAAATAAAATAAAATAAAATAAAATAAAATAAAATAAAATAAAATAAAATAAAATAAAATAAAATAAAATAAAATAAAATAAGAAAAATAAATAGAATCAAATTAAATCATATTGAATTAAATTATTTAAAAAAAAAATAAATTAAATTAAAATAAATTAAATTATATTTAAGGCAAAAAATTAAAAATAAAATAAATAAAATAAAATAAAATAAAATAATATAAAATAAAATTAAATTAATGAAAATGATAAAATTAAAATAAAATAAAGTAAAATAAAATAAAATAAAGTAAAATTAAATAAAATGAACTAAAACCAAATAAAACCAAATAAAATAAAATAAAATAAACTAAAATTTAAACAAAATAAAATAAAACAAAATTAAAAAATTAAATTAAACTAAAAAAATAAGAAATAAAAATAAAACAAAATAAAATAAAATAAAAAAATAATATAAAATAAAATAAATTAAAATAAAATAAAATAATATAAAATAAAATAAAACAAAATAAAAGAAAAAAATAACATAAAATAAAATAAAATAATTATAATAAAAATTAAAAAAAAGTAAATATAAAAAAATAAATAAAAAAAATTAAATGAAATAAAATTAAACAATGTAAATAAAATATAATGAAATAAAATAAAATAAAATCAAGTAAAAGAAAATAAAATAAGTTGTATGAAATAAAGCAAATCCCTAAACGAGGAAAATATTAAATTAAAATGAATATACCAAAATAAATTAAAAGAAACGAAAAAAATAAATTAAATAAAACATCAGAAATGGTATAAAAAAGAAATAAATTGGAATACAATTAATTAGAAAATAAATTTATATAAATTAAAAGAATATGGAATGAAACAACATTAAAAAATAAGATGAAGAAAATATGCTAAAATGAAAGAATAAAATAAAAGTAAAAAAAAAACTAAAACAAAGAAAATAATAATTAAGTTAAAATTAAAATATTTTTAACTAAATTAAATTAACGTAAATTAAAATAAACCAAAATGAAAAAATAGTACGCCTAGAAATAAACACTGAACATTCTTCTTTTCAACCTTTCACTTTGCTTTTGGCTTGAAATGAAGAAACTTAGAGAGCTGTTTAATATTCATCTAATACAGTTTGGTAAATATTTTTAATTGACGAAAACCTTTCATTCATTCACCTTTAAGCTCCTTTTAAGCTTTCTACTCAAATGTAAATCAAAATCTGCTAATATTTTAAATCAATAATTAATTATGTTGCAACTCAAGCGATTCACATTTAAGCCGTACAACCTGTAGCCAACGAATAAACTCCTCTCCTCTTTCCACCCGCTGCTACATGCCAAGAGTCTTCGCACTCCCTCCAACGTTATTGAATATTAACTCTCTTTTAAAATTATTACATTCTCTGTCCTCGCTTTGTTATTTTGTGACTGTAGAGTCACAGTACGCACCGCTCAATGGCTGCATTTTAAGCTGCTATCAATGGCCTCTTAATCTGCTTACTTATGGCATCAGTGACTGACTGATTTGGTCCTTCATACTTCTTCCCGTTTTCGTTTTCATTTCCAACTCTGCTTACTTGGTTGCCAAGTACTAATTCAATCAGTCTCCTTTTACTTTCGTTCACATTGATTTATACGCTTTGTACCGTTATAGCAGTATCACTGTATCATTTTCTTACAATTATTTGTTTATTTTACAGTAATTTAATTCAACAAATCTGTAAATAAATGAAGGTGGGAGAGATGAAATGAATGGATAAAGTTGAATTGAATGAATGCTGAAGGCGGTGAACACGCCTCGAACGCCCACCAAAACGAAATATTTACTGCATTTGACTGATTTCCGAAGAAATATCGATTACTGTTATTAACGGTGTAGGAATTTTTTCGGTTTTATTTTTTTTTTTTATTTTTTCTTTTAATTTTTTTTGATTTCTTAAGTAAATTATTCCCGCAAAAGGCAACAAAAATTACCGAATTTTTTCAATCATCATCATACCTACACCTGCCCACTACGCCGTCCTGTCGCTCATTGCGTCTAGGCAACAATGTCATCAACAATTTTTAGCTGCAACCAGCCACAGTGTCACCCTCCTTTGTGCTCTCTAACGACACGCAAGCCAAACTTTTCAATTTTCAACCGTTTTTGTTTGCCTTATGGATTTGGCAAGCTTAAATTGGCTTCAACAACGTTTGGCTTCAGCCCACAATGGCAACAATGGTGACACCAAAGCCACCAAAGTTTTTTTTTCTTGTTTCTTTTTTGGCCTCTCATATAAACGCCAGCAGCGACTGTGAGAGCCGCAAAGACTTTGACTTTGTTACCAACAACAATATTTGCGCTCTCTCCCTCTGCTTTCTACTCTTCTCTCGCTCTCTTTCTCGTTCGCATTCTATTGTGATTGGCAACCATCAACATTGGTTGACTGGAACTTCCATTGCTGTTTACTTAAAGATTAGAGCGCTGTCAGGCAGGAGATTCCCTGTTCTTCCCTCCGCCCACATTCACTTGGTTATTTGTATTTTCAAGTGTAAAATATTAATTTTTCTTCCCTTTGTTTGAACTTTAAGCTGAAAATTATTTGAGTAAACTAAGCGCATAAGTTGGTGGGGGTCTCTTTGTTGTGAGGTTGTCTCGCTCCGCTCATTATTTTCAACTTGACTCTCACCTTTCGTTGTTTATGATATTTTTCTTAAATTGTTTTCATTTTTGATTTTTATTTTTGGTCTGGCGTGTGTCCAATCACCTCTAAATATATCCTATTTGTTGGAAGATATTTTGATTTGGAGACAATCTAATAGGTAATAAATATAGTATCCAGTGACCTCTCTCTGACGGTCACATAGACATTCTGTAACGCTGCCCCGGGGAAAGTGTTAAAATGGAGTTTGGTAACTGCAGTATCAAGGTGAAGAACAGGGATTTGAACTTTTCCAACTGAACCTCCCTAAATGGGATCGCGGGACTCGAAATATGGATACCTCTAGCCGTGGAAATAAACACAAAAATATACTTCGACCTACTTGACTGGAAAAGAGAAACTCTTGGAGTGACATTGGCAGTAACGTGGAGACATCATCATAGAGTATTAAGCTCTGGAAAGTACTATCAATGATTCTTATACTCTCATCAAGTACCGAAATGGGAAGGTAACGTCATAATAAATCCGTAAAATTCTCATAACAACCCACTTTCGTGTTGAATCTATAAGCAGGTTATCGGATCCAATAAGGACAGAGTCCGAGATGTTTTACGTGAGTACCTGCCAACGTCGGTATAACCTCACGATGCTCCAAAGCACAGCACCCCATAGTGAGATTATTACAAAAGGTAATACCAACATTATGGTAAGAATCGGCTGTGTGATATGGACACACTGGCCACCTTGATTAGGCTCGAGACCCATCTAAAACCTCTGCCGTGCTATGGGTCCCACACCCGATAGCAATGCTACTCCGACCGAGTTGGCGCACTCCACACCAACTCTTCCCGCACTGGGGTTTAAACCACAGCAACCACGAAACTCCCCGAAGGGCCTTGCCGCAATGAACAGGTCGGAGCAAGTTCCGAGGGCTCCTGTTCCCCGTGGTACCGGGTTTAAAGTCTCCGGTCAGACCTTGTAACCGGATTTACTACCAATTGGGCTTCCATACTGCCCTGTATTGGTAGCCAGGATATTAGTCGCCTTGCCACTGGTGTATTCTCTTCCCGGATCCGCAATGGGAATCCAACAAGGACAGTAATAATTCTATAAATTCGAATGACAACCAATGGCACAAGCATATTCCAGCCTAAGCAAACTCAATCCAGTTTTTCACAGGTTAGCCAAAATTAGACAACCGGGTCGATAGTGGAATCTACTCAAAAAAACTTGGAATAAGCGGGACCTTCTGGTCCTAGTGTTGAGGCGGCGGAGGAGCTTGGAATTAAGGGCATTTCCCTTCCACTCTCCATCATTCTGCTCTCCATATGTAAGTTTCCTATAAAAGAGTTACTCATTTCAGATGCTAACTCAAGGTGGGGGAATTTAAGCTGTTGCTGACTGGGATAATGTGGCCAAGATTGAAGAAAAGACGATCAAAGCAACTACAATAACATATTGTATTAAATAGACATGCAGAGCGGGTGATCGATGTTGTAGAGGAGAATGAACCTGAAACTTTAAAGGATCCTTGCGAATGCGACGCAGCTTGAAGAAGGAGATAAAAACCTCTAGGGGCGGCAGCCTTTAAAGACTTCAGCGAAATATTGGTTGCGAAGCTACTCTGTTTTTCCAACTTCACATTTCGGTCTTGATTTCCGAGTCATTTCGCAAACAAACTCTTCTGATGCCAGGTCATTGCAGAACCGTGCGACATTTTCACAGCTGTGGCTATCACACAGGGTCGGAAGCAATGGGGATAGCTTCAGTACACTACTTGAAGCTTCAGTTCGGAGAACATTGAACAGTGGTACACTCAAACATAACCTCCTTACCTGTTTTCAGTTGAAGATCGAATTGTAAAAGAATACCTTCGATTTTCTTAAATATTAATTCCAGAATTTTTTTATTGATTTCAAAAAAATTTTTCAAAAAAGTAATCACTAGGCTAATTAAATCATCCAACATTTAATTTCCAATACAATTAACGCTTTCAGCCCAGCAAACCACCACTGCCGAGTAAACCACCACCGCCGCCACCACCTGACTGTCCACCTTGATTACGCCGATTAGGCCTAACGCCGCCGCCACCACCACCACCACCAAGTACGCCGCCCAGCGTATCGCCAAGTCCGTCCACAGTACCGCCATTAACAACACCACCAAGTGTGCCACCAACAACGTCGGTCAGCGGTGAGAGCAGACTACCCAAACCTTGGCAAGTCGTCGAGGTGAGCGGTGTGAGTGAAGCGCCCAAAACGGAGAGTTCACAAAAACGGAAATCACTATTAGCGCTAAGCTCCGTATCAACTTTTATAAACGGCACGCCCTTGCCGGTGACACTTTGGAAGAGGGTGTCATCCTTCGCGGCATCTTTCTTATTATCCTCCTTACCAAAAGATTTTGCGAATTTCACCAACATACCAATCAAGTTGTCACGCACTTTGAAATCCTCCTCATCAACCAACTGCGCTCCCGGTATGGGATTACCAAAGAGATCATTTGCATCGAACATATAACCGAGCTCATCGCCATGCGCCACCAACTCGGGATTACTATTGGCCGATTGCTCGGAAACGATCGGCAGGCCACGCAAAAAGTTTACGCCCTTCGAACGTGTGCCGTTGTATTCGAAACTGTACATGAAAGAGGGCGCAAGCTGAGACCACACCTGCGTAGTTAGCACAGCGGGTAAATTGAAGAGTATATCGGTGGTGGTTTCAACGACCTAAAAATAGAAAGAGAGAGAGAGAGTAAGTGAAAAAATATAAATTAAAATGATTTATTTATCAAATACCTTCGACAACACTTGATCCAGGTTCAATGTCTCCGGCACCTTCAACAGATCGTTGAGTGTGGGCGTTAAAGCCGAAGTCAGGCCGGGTAGAACGGGTTTGAGTACCTCGCCCGTAACACTATCGATGCGTAGAAACCCAGTTAGATCCTTTAGCGCATCGGTTAGCGAATTAAGGAATTTTTCAGCCGAACCGAATATCTTGTTGAGCGTATTGATGCTAATAGCATTTGCGGTCTCATGCTTTGTTACACCCGTCAGCAACGGTATTGGCGTGAAGTTACCGCTACGCAACTGTTGTTCCGGTTCGCCGACAATTAAGCTCGGCAGTCCACGTCCATCATTCTCACCCTCGCTGTGCGGCGTGAAACCCACATTGCCTGAGAGACCTTTGATTATGGCGCGTCCAGCAAGGCGTTCCGTTTGAACTTTAGAGTCATTTTGTATGATTTCCTCGGCAGTTTTCTGAAAATTTCGAAGCATTTTGTAAGTCCATGAAGAGTTTTCATAAAAGTTCTTGTATAGAGATCGATCTTTTGCTCGTGGATATCAATGTATCACTCTATAGACCACCGGTCTTAAATATGCCATACCGAGGGTCCACTGACTAATCTAAAACCTATCGAGATCTCAATATGCCGACTTCTTTAGCCATATTTCTCAATCCTCCACAGGAGGAAAGGGAAACTGGCAAGCCTTATAATTTTAGCTCCAGCACTGTACAGGTGAGATGAGTTAAGAAGTCTCAAACCCAGCTGCTTCACTACTCTTCTTCTTTTATTTACAATTTAAAAACCTCATTTCCACCAGGTTCTTGTCTCAAACTGTTTCACATACACAGAACTTCTCCAGCTCAATAACCCACACACACACTTAGTAACATTAAAGATCTACATACGTATGTATCTTTGTATACCTCTCTTAAACACTGCACAATCTCCAACTCGTTCGTCGTAGGACAACCATTTATGCTCGCCACCTCCTCTACACTCTGCACCGGCTGCTTATCAGTTGCGTATTGCGACAGCGCAGTGCCCGACATTGCCACCACACCCGACACATCGCTCGCACTACGCGCCGAACGTGACATTGATAAGTACATTGCGCTCGCAGCACCCGACCCATGACCAATAACCTTGACCTGCTTCGGATCACCACCAAAATGATGAATGTAATCGTTAACCCAACGCAAAGCGGCAGCCATATCGAAGATAGCTAAATTTCCATCGAACTCCTTAGTGCCATCACCCATTATGCCCAAAGAGCCAAGACGATATTGTGGCGCTACAACAATGATACCCTGTTGTGCTATGGGCGTGGCATCATATTGCGCAGCAGAGCCATAACGAAAGCCACCCGGATGTATCCAAACGTAAACGGGTAGACCAGTCGTCTCGTCCGGCATGCGTGGTGTGTAGATGTTGAGCAACAAACAGTTCTCATTACCCACTATGCGACTGGGACTATACGGATCGGGTTGTATGCATGGTTGTCCAAAACGCGTCGCATTTACATCACCCGCCATACGCTTATACACCGGACGTGCATAACGCAAGAGACCAATTGGCGGCTCGGCGTAAAACATGCCGAGAAAGGTATAGATGCCGGTGCGTTCATTACGAAAACCTTCGACGCGCGCATCGCGATTGAATGTGCGCGTAAAGACGACCGGATCGTCAGGTGGTGGCGCTTTCGATTGGCGTCCACCCACAATGCGTTTCACGCGTTTACTGTGTACACTCGCTTTCGGTGACGATGGCGCCGACGCATCGCCGCAGAGCAATGCACTGGTGATGAGTACAAAAACAAAAAGTAGTTTAACTACTCCAATGCTTATAGAATTAGTCTCGAATATCTTAGCACGCGAACGCATAGCGCAATGTGTTTTGTTAGCGTGTATCGCCGAACTTGTTTCGACAATCCGTTTTGTTAACTGTATGTATTGCTCGTCAAGTGTTTTAACGGCGAATGTCAAGCATTAACTGGCGATCGCGTTGTGCGAGCGACGTTGTGTTTCGCTTCAGCGATTTGCGTGTGAGCTATCGGCTCCAGCTCAGCTCAGCTCAGCTTAGCTGCTCCCGCCGACGCTTAAACAATCAAGCTTTCATGCTCGCGCCTCCTCACTTCTGTTTGCATGGGGGGCTACGAAGGCCGCGCAGCGAGCAACCGGGTTGTACCAAATGATTGCTTCTGTTGAATGCAGATTAGTTTCAAATAATTTTATTATGCATACATACATACATACATAGTCCACAAATACTCGTACATACTTGCAAATCTGCTTATAAATTAATTGTAATTTTTTTCTGCTGTTTTATTTTGCTCTGTCATTTCGTTGATATAATTAGCTGTTTTTGCTTTCAATAATTTTCAACACAAATTCACTTATCGTTCGCCCGCAACGAAAAAAAATTGTATGAAAAAATAGCCGATTTATCGTAAAACACGCTTGAAGTGTGATTATTATTATTTTTTTTTTTTTTTGGGGTTTTGCAAATAATTAATTTTTATATATTTTAAAATTGTTTGAAAGTACTGTTATAACTGGCAAGCAGTCATAAAAATTTTTTTTTTCAATATCAGTGAGGTTTGAGCTTTGTTCTTTGCTACTTTTGAAAATACTGTAAAATCGTATATTTTTATGGATTTTGAAGATCCCTCCGTTGATTCTAGCTAATATTTTTCCTCAACTAAAGGTAAAAAAATATTATCTCTCATCTTGAACTATTTATTTATTTACTATCTGCTTTTCTTGATATTTATTAGCAAATCAATCAATTAAATTTTTACTTACTATTTACTTATTTTAATATTTTTAAGTTCTATTTTTATTTAGTATTTATTTATTATTTTATATTTATCTCAATTTCTTCTTTGTCTCTTATGAACTTCTATATTTTTATCTGCCTTAAAACCCAATAAAGTTAATAACATATTTATTCAATGAATTGTTTTCTTTTTTTTTTTGTTCGCTATATTTTATTTATTATTTCTTATTCTTGTCTTTATTAATTTTTTTAAATTTATTTTATCATTATTATTTTTATTATTGTAATTATCTTATATCTATATACACCTAATTCTGTTTTTAGACGGTGGTGATTTAACACTATTCGAAAATAAACAAACTTTCCTCGAATTTACACGATTTGATTTCATTTGCACGATTCAAAACCTTTTGGCCTTAAATGTTTTTGGGTTGAATTTACTTTCTGCGAAAAACATATGTATGTATGTTTATATCACACATTTAGGGTAACTCTCTCTTCCAACATTACATTAAATTTAACAAAAAAATATTTTATTTTTATTTTCTTCATTTTTTTATGTATCCCTAGAAGAAGAACGCAAAGCAATTACTTTGGAAACTTTAAATCGCCTTCGAAATGGAGAATGCACTCCATTTCTTGACAAAATGTTTGGTTTAAAGAACGCCACAGTAAGAACTTTATATGTAGTTCTTAGTATAGTTCTAAGAGAAGACGAAATATTACATTTTGCTTTTACAAAAAATGCTGATGCTATAAAAGCAGCGATCGTAAAGAGCTTGTTAAAGTTGTGGAAATTTCATCCAAGAAGGACTTCAACTTGCCAGCGTGAGCAAAATTTTTGTATGGCTCGTTACAAAGAAAGAGGTGGCAAAAATTGACGGACAACGGCTCGATAAAAAAATTTTTTTGATTCCGAACGGAAAAAAAAAGAAAAAGAAAAAGCTCAAAATAATTCCAGCGATGATAGTGATAATGATAGCAATTAAATTGATGGTCCTGATTTTTGTTTATCATTTTAATATTTTTCTTTTTAACTTTAAAAATTGAATAACCATTTTTTTTTTGTTAACAACATAGCAGTTTTACATAATTGTTTTTAGTTCCTGAACTTGTCATAAATATTTTTTTACATTACTTTTTTCTTTAATAACTATATATGTGACTTATTAAAAGAAATAGAGAATAGTTAGAAACTCATTATTTTCACTAATTTCAATAGGTTTTATAGATAAGGAACCATCACCTATTTTGCATTCGATCAATGTGTTTTTTTTTTACGGTTTTTTTATCCGAGCTTTCCTAGAACCAATTACCGTGTAAAAACAGAATTAGGTGTATATGTATATACGAGTACGAGGTGTGATCAGAAAATATCCGTTATTTTATGCTTTTTTTCAATTATGTTAGTACACATGTCTGTTATATATGTTGGCAATATCAGCCATTTTGGATTGTCAGTTTGTTTTTGACAGATAAAAAGTTTAGTCGTGTTTTGGTGTGTTCTTCGATTTTTTACTATTCGCAAAAATGGATCAAAGTTTTGTATGAAAAATGAAATTAAATGCGCAAGGACATTTGAAATGTTGACTGTGAGTCTACTATTAGCAGAACACAAGCTCAATTGTGGTATAACCGGTCCTGGTCGCCCGAGCACGTCAAGAACCGATGAAAACATTGAAGCAGTGAAGAAAATTATTTTGTTTATTCGTCGAGTCACTATCAGAGAGGTTGCTGATGATGTTGGCATATCGTTTGGCTCATGTCAAGGAATTTTTATGAGTGTAAGCATGAAATGTGCGGCAGCGATTGTTCCGAAATTGCTAAATTTTGAGCAAAAACAACGTCGCATGGACGTCGCTCAGGAGATGTTGAACATCGTCAACGACGATCCAGATCACATCAAAAAGGTCTTAATTGGTGACGAATCAAAGGTGTATGGCTATGACATTGAAACCAAAGCCCAATCAATCCAATGGAAGTATGGAAGGAGACAAAAGAAAAATCAAAGCAGGAGCTATTGGTAATACCAAATAAAGCTACGTAATATTAATTAGGAGGTACTCTACAATGACACATGAATTGCAATAAAAAAAATTACAGGAATTGTCATAATCATACAATAATCGCCCAGCAAAGTTCGAGAAACCACGGATTGGTTCGGCTGAATCCATCCACTATCACGCGAATTTGCGGAAAGATCTTGGTTTGCGGGCTAACAAAATCCAACTCCAACAGACTGAGATGGTTAATGAAGTATGTCAATAAACAAAATTATTGCATTTGAAATGATGATAATTCATAAAGCATTGTTGAGACGCGCTATTAACATCAAAAAGTCGCTGTTTGGTATGCTCTTTCACCAGAGAGAATTATTGGTTCGTAGTTATTCAAATATTATCCCAACCATAATGGTACAGTTAATGGGTATCGCTAAAGAGCCATGACTAAAGACCTTTTCGTGCTGGAATTGAAGGATGATGGATGGTTCCAACAAGATGGCGCTAAATATCATATAACCAGTGAAATAATCAATTCATTGAAAGAAACTTTTGTTGAAAATCTACATACCGCGGTGTACGAAGTTTAAAAACGAAGTTTAAACGGCAACAATCTCAAAAGGATTTTGTTTTCTGCTAAAGAAGATATTTTTTTCTAAAAGAGGGAGCGGTTTTGAATTTTCCAAATGCATGGTCCCTGAGCCTAGAGTTCAGCCTATTATATTAAACGAAGCCATTCTAACGCCAGTCTAAGCAAGTGGTTAGGAACTTACTGCGACATTAAACTGATACAATAACCAAGTAAACTAGATTTCCACTCAGTCACGTTGTAAAGATATTTGAAGAAGAAGACAGAGTTGACAGATCGGCTTGAAAATCGTTGGAAAATTTATTACGACGGTTCAATATAAAACAAGGCGTGGTTGATGAAAGACGTTGATTATCCTTCGGTTTATCATAAGCAGAAGAAACAAAAATAAAATTTCTACGGTGTCAACACAAGAATTTTACTCCTTCAGTATAATTTTTTACTGAATGACATAGTAACCAAGGCTGTTCTTCTCTTTTCTTTCGTGGCTTCAGTAACTGAACTAAATATGAATCTAAATGAGAATTGATTGAATATTCCGTACCTTATAAAAATTTGTAAATTTTCACGCTCTAAAACATGCGGATATAGGAAGCTCTCAACCAAACTACTGCGCTCATTGCTTTATTTTTTTTTTTTACTCAGAGTAGCCTATGACGTGCAGGTTTTCCACATTTTGAATTTATATTCCAACCAATGTTTTATACATTATAAACGCATACATATGTATATACTATGTAAGTACTCGAATGTACGACTAAATGAATATCTAATTACGTATGCTAGCACCATAAGTACAATAATTATTTGTTTTTGCGATTTTCATAGACTACAACATATACTCAATGTATACTCGTACATATGGTACATACTTACACGTACATATCTCTAAGTACCCAGCAATCAAAGGAACTAATTAACAACAACTTCGAAGAATGTACGTGTATATACGGCAAATGGGGCAAACGAAGATGTCTTACGATTTGGTAATCATCAGATTTCAATCAGAATTAAACTAGTTTTATACTAGTTAGAAATTGGCAAAATATTACTGGTTTCAAAGCCTTTAACAGCATTAGTCAAGTAGTTAGTTAGTTAGTAAAATAGATTGATCAATCATGGGATACCTTGATCGAAACGGTTGTGACCTCCAAATGCTGAAGGAAACCACTTGATTTGACACTTGACGACGCAATATCTGCAAAGCAGTCAAAGTATAAATTACCTTGGAATCTTTTTCGGACTGCTTTTATAGTGAGGCAATTAGTGCTCTATCATCTCTGGGAATTCTCTCGCTACGTCGATTAGTCGAGTAACTAGAACTGCATTTGGTTACTAACCCTTCGATAGGGAATGCAAACTCTTCCGATTGTATTTCTATCATGAAATAAAAGATTCTCGTAAAAAGATACAAGCCATTCGGAGGCGGTTTACTGTAGTTTTTAGGTTCCTACATACATTTGTTGAAAAAAAAAATTAAGACACATCACGAATTGAAGTAGGAGCTCGACCAGAAATCGCTCAGCAGCTGTAAGCCGCCAACTAAATGTTGATTAACTAAAATTGAATCTTATTCATTTCTTTGTATCTGCTACAATTTTAAGAAATTTTATTTTAGCATCAATTAACATAGGAAAAAAATTAAAAAAATAAAAAATAATACATTTATTTATCAAGGCACACTAAACATTAAAAAGTAGTGACTCATTGACGATATTATTTAATAGTTTAGGAATTGGCACTAACATAAAGTGCTTATTTCGAAATGGCAGTAAACTAGTACTTTTTCCGACCAATTCAGTATTTCACTACAGGTTATGTATACCTATATGTGTGTATATGCGCAATATGATGCATGATGCATGTCACAGCAATCACAATGACACTAAACAACAAAAAAATGTCGCTTTTCAATGGAGAAAAAGAAGAAGAAGATTATGATAAAAAAATTACTTTAATGATAAATGAAATAAAAATAATCACTTTGGCATTTATTTATTTATATGCTACTTGAGTCATTCGTCACGTTTAGAGATGATAGCTGTGGGATTTTTTTTTTTTTATTTCACTACAGTTATTGTACCGACATACATATGCACAACTAATTATATATGTAACTAACAAAAGATATTTAATAACCGAGTGATAGTTTTTCACATTTTTTACGGTTTTTTTTTAATTTATTAAACCAAAACGCGTTTGCATGTTTGACAAAATGAAATTAAATTTTTTAACATATAGTTATAAATAAATATGAAATTCATTTAAATTATATTATGCTACTGTATAAGATCCAGCCACATGTTGTTGTGGCTTTCAGTACTATTTCCTTCAATTTAGGTTTTTTTTATTGCCGGAATGCGTGGCACACAAGGAATGAAATCAAAGATTTTTTAAGCCACTCTGGGGTTTTGGAAAACGCAATTTTTTTTTGCTCACAGGGTACCTTTGGGTACTAGAAATGATATGCAATTGGTTTTAAAGTGAAAATAATAAATCAAATAGCTGAACTTTTTATTTTTCTGCAGCTCCTCAGAGCGTGTGCTGAGTACAATGAAAACTTTAAACGCAATCTCAATATCACATTTTTCAAACTGGAAAGACAGATTATTCGGAACCTATTGAAATGATTCATCTGAAATTTTGATGGTAACTTCACAAATAGATTTTCTTTTTTTTTGAAAGAACGTAGCCGTTTTTCGATTAAAAATAAACTTTTATTTTTAAATAATTTAGTGCGTATTTTTTAGTCAAAAATTAATATTTAAAAAAAAAAGTGTGCCGCTTTGACAAAAATTAGTACGTACTTCCAAAGACCATAGTTTGTAAATCATAAAAGTTTTCGGTTCTAGGTCTCATCTTTTAGAAAAAATCGGTCTTCCCGTGGACGCCTTTCAAAACAACATGGATTAAATACTGGATTTTAACACCGTCATTTTGTAACAAAATAATAATTCAAAAATATTTTTTTATACTTCAATATATTATATGTTCAATGAAATGGCTAAATAGAAATTCTATTCGTTTTCTCATATTCCTGCAATTTTTAAAAAGTTCATTCGGTTTTTTTATTGATTTTTCAAAATATTAATGATTTTAGCGACCTTTCTTTTATTTTAATTTGAAAAAGTACATTGTGTTTTTACTATTTTTCTTGACCTCAAGCCGGCAAGCTTTTTCAGATTTTTCAAAATATTATAACTTTGTGTACACTTGTCAGATTTAAGTCAAATATGCGCCGTTTTGTTCGTAAATTAATTTAGTTTATGGGCCCGATACTGTAAACGAACGTGTAGCACAAAAGTGGTTTGCTAGGTTCCGTTCCGGTAATTTCGATGTCGTCCAAAATTGCGACCCATTTCTGAAGCGTTTGGTGATTGGCGATGAAAAGTGGATAACTTACGACAATGTCAAGTGAAATCGATCGTGGTCGAAACGCGCTGAGCCGACGGAAAGGCCGAGAAAGTTCTGCTGTATGTTTGGTGGGATTGACAAGGAATCATCTACTACAAACTGCTCCCCTATGGCCAAACGCTCAATTCGGCCCTCTACTGCCAACAACTGGACCGCTTGAAGGCAGCACTCATCCAGAAGAGCCCGAATCGTGTTCCATCAGAACAACACCAGGACACACACGTCTTTGGTGTCCCGCCAGAAGTTCCAGGAGCTCGGATGGGAAGTCCTAATGCACCCACCTTATAGTCCGGACCTGGCACCAAGTGATTACCATCTTTTCCTGTCCATGGCGAACGCGCTTTATGGTGAGAATTTGACCTCAAAAGAGGCCGGTGAAAATTGGCACTCCGAGTTTTTTGCCAATAGGGACGCAACCTTCTACGGGAGGGTCGGCATCTCGTTGACAACAAGTTTACGAACAAATCGGCGCATATTTGACTTAAATCGGACACCACTTACCAGAAATTCACTTAGAAGGAAATCTCTATATCAGCCAATGAATAAGATTATTCACAGATTTAAAACCTGTCTTCCACAACATGATAAGCGCCTACTTGTTAGCCACAAGATTTCGTCGGAAATCTTTTATGTCTGAACAACACCGAACCTCCGAGCTGATTTGAAGCTAATGAGTTTTCAGACGAGAACAAAAAGAGAGTCACCTTTAATGGAACTTCTTCAACGAAATTATTCCGAAAATAATACAATGTACGGAGCTGAAAAACTAAGATCTTATATATTATAAAACTCTTCTCGAAAAATAATTACCAAACTCCAAAAGACGTGTGTACGTTAAAATAATGGATTACTATGACATAAGTTTGGTACATCGTCCCACATGCTTAACGTGAGTATCTGCCGACGACCTAACCTCACGGTGCTCAAACACACAATAAATTAAATGAATGCGTTGATCAGCGGCCCATAATGGAAGCAATGTGGAGTGGACACACTAACCACCTTTGTAGGGTCCTGCACACGGTTGCTATTGAACTCCACATTAAGCTAACACATGGTGAACTCTTTCCGCATTTGGATTTAAACTTCAGCCACTACGATATTTCCCGAGGTGCTTTGCCGCGTGAACAGGTCGGAGCACCATTGGCTCCTATTCCCCGTGGTACCAGATTGAGGTCTCCGGTCAAACCTCGTAGCCGAAGTTACTACCAGTTGAGCTTCCATATAGCTCCAGACTGGTGGCCTGGAGTTCGGTCTCATTTACTCCGTACCAAAATCAAACATGCTCATTCATACTACTAACCTAAAGGTCAATTAAACTGCGGATTCTTTCACCGTATAAACTCTTCACGCGCAAATGTCTCAAACTGACTAATTTCTCTTCACATGAGAGAACATCATATACCCCGTCTGTTCAGCTGTCTTGGCTGCTCCCTGAAGCCTGAGTACATCGGGCAGTTAAAGAGCACATGCACCCAATCCTCTGTCTCTGAACCACACTCACAGCTCGCCGTTTCGCCCAAGTACCTCTCATACAGAAAGACAATGAGAGGCCCATGACCCGTACTCAGAGAAAATCTGAAGTCTGGATTTGTCCCAATGGTCTTTTCACTTCCTCTTCACACAATCTCTTAGAAGCCTACTACATTCTAAGTATCTACACTCTAGATTCCTATCAGATAACCATCCATCTTGCAGCAACTCAACACTCCAACTCCTCTGCAGCTTGAAGACTACAGTACGCTGTATCACCATCTAGTCGAGAGGAGACCTGCAACGCCTCGGTAGAGACGGTGCAGCACACAAACTAACAACATCACTTTCTGCACAGACAAACCACACATCTACCTACAGTCGCTATATCTTATTCATAAGTGGCACACGCCACGAACAGACCCCGATATATTGTACGAACAGCACGTCCACTGAGGCTCCAAAAAAGTTTGATAGATTGATATATTATACATACATACATATAAGGATTTCATTCTCATCTAAGGGTGAGTAAGCTTGAGAAGTCTCTAAAATGAGAATGAGAGAGATCAGATAATTACAGCCAACAAGTGTTCTCAGTTGAACATGGCGAAGCAGCTTGATAAAAATACGCTTCAGTGGAAACTATCTGGAACACTTTCTTCGGGGAAGCTTTTTCGGACTTATAAACTTCGGCTGATTCATGAGTCTCTCCATAGAACAAGTCAAGTATATATCCGAAGCGTAGTTCGACAAATTATAAATTCCTCGAATTTGCATTAGCCGCCGATTAATTCAAATTCACATTATGAAGACGTCTTTTATTCTCAACATCTTCCTTGTCGTATTGAAGAAGTCGCAATTTAAATGTGCTAGAGTCAAGATCGCTTCAAAATCTTAACCAATAAGATCATGCCAATTTTGTCTTTTCACTAAACCGGTTAGTAACGAGCTATGGTACCCATTTGTTCCGGTAGAGCCGTCCTGTGTTAACCGCTTATCATCCATATCATTCCCTTTAATATTTGTAAAGGCAGCTCCTTTTTTTTTCGGTTCACATACCGCACCGAATAGTCACTGGTTGAGCACGCATTGTCTTTTTCATTGTTACCTGTGGGTTTTTTGAGCCTCAAATGAGACTTTTCTGCTTGTTGACGTAGGTGGAAATGAGACGTACATTAGAAAAGATGGTCTTTCATTAAAAATGTTTATCTTCTTCCAAGAGATCTGCAGTCTACATATGGTAATTAGGATTCAGTTATTTGACCAATTAGACTTTACAAACTGACGTACTTTCTTTATACAAAAACCTGCTTAGAGAAATGCGCGAAATGTTTATTAATTCCTGCGAATGGAGTCGAGTTGATGTTGATAGTTGCTCGAGCACACTTTGAGCTACAGTTGCAATACCTTCCTCTGAAAGTACTGGACGAGTACGTATGCGAGTTGATTTGTCCAATAACGAAGCAGATGGGCGAACTGGTAGTCATCACCGAACTACGACTGTTTGGTATACCTCACCAATTATCAATTTCTGTTTGCTATCGACTTAAGATATACCTTCTTATGGCACGTTGCTTCCTTCCTCTATATAGCTTCTTTCCCTTCCAGACGCTCCATACTATTGGATTATGATGGATGGCATAAGTAAGACGATATTTTGTACTGAAAAAGACATCCAGAGAAGTGTTGATCACTTCACTCAGTAGTGCTTGAGCGCACGTCAAAGATAGACACTAGCAAAGAGAAACTACACCACATTCTATAATTTTTCCTAGATTAAGGTGGGAACGCAAGTCAGGCAGCTAAAATATGAATAGTGGTTATGGTCCTGGTACTGTAGGAGTCAATCAGGCCTAAAAGATGCTTCCCAGTTTGAAGTTCTACTTGTGGAAAATGTCGTGAAGTCTTATCAACATGCGAGCACTTTTTCGCAGAAGCTAAACACTGCTCACAAAATAGCTCGGAATCACTTTAAAAAGGTTGGAAACACAAAGAAGCTCGGCGTATGGGTTTGTGTTAATGAAAAAAAAACCTCACGGACCAAGTTTCAATCTGCGAATCGCGTAACAAAATCGACCCACACTTGAAGCGGATGGTAACTGAAGATAAAAAGGATCACTTACAGTAATGTCAAGCCAAAAGATTCGTGGTCGAAGTGAAGTGTACCGGCACAAATGGTCTTCAAGCCAGAATTGACGGTCAGGAAGGTTTTTTTTGTGTGTTTCGTGCGATTAGCTGAGCTATTTCCCTATGGATAAACTCTTAATTTGGTCCTGTACTGTTAGTTATAGGATCGTCTGAAGGAAGCAATCGTTCAGAAGCGCCCATCTTAGGCCAAGAGCAGGGAAATTGTGGTTTGCAGGAAGCTCCGAGAACTTGATTGGGAGGTTCTTACGAGGGCTGCTATATATATTTCTGGCCTAATAATGAAAATACGAATATTTATTAACGAAAATGTTTTTTTTTTTTGGATTTGGCTCGCCTTGGAAGACCCACACGGTCGATTGATGTTTTGTTTCGGGCTCATACGCATAGATCCATGATTCGTCACCTGTGACGATCTCATAAACGTCTTTTGAAGCACTGCGATCGTATTTTTTCAGCATTTCTTTACACCAATCCACATGAGCCTTTTTTTTGAGCGATTGTCAAATTGTGCGGGATCCAACGAGAACAAACCTTTTTTACGGCCAGGTGTCCATGCAATATCGAATGTATGCTGGTGGGATAAATGCATAGACATGCCTCTATCTGAAGGTATGTTACATGACGGTCTTGTAACACTTAGTGTTGCCTAGGCCAGACCTATATATAGCAACCTACGTATGAATCTATCTTATAGTGTGGACCTAGATTTAATAGGTTGATTTAATAGGTCTATGGCGAATGATTTCGCTGGTGAAAAATTGGCCTCAAGAAGAAGCTTGTGAAAATCAATTGTCTTCAGTTCAATAGGGACAAGGGTTTCCACGAGAGGAGCATAATGACATTGCCTTAAAAGTGGCAAAAGGTTATCGAGGAAATCGGTGCATATTTGACATAAATTATATAGTTCTTACTATGATAAATGAGGCCTTCAATTTAATGTAAAAGTAATGGATTCATTTTTACTAGACCACTAATTTGACCAATGTCATGTGTTCCTTTAGCGGGTCATCTTTGGTAAATGTCCTGCCTGAGTGTTTTTGATATCAGCAGCTTTCTCTTTTCCTTTGATGGTCAGTTCTTCAATGTTCTATAGAATTAAGAAGGGGAAGAATAAGACAGAGAAACCAATTGATATAATTACTGAAATATTCTTTTACATTTTCTATTGTCTTCATGTCTTATTCTAATTATCTTTCGCCTTGACTGCAATTTTTTTATTTTTTTTAATTTTTTTATCGCCTTTTCACTCTCAACTGTGCAGAGACGCCAGAGCAAACGACTGATCTCAAGTTATACTAAACACACTCCGCATGGTCCTGGCAGAAAAAGAAGCAGAAAAATCAGCATTTATTATAGCCGCCTGTATTTGTCATTGTTGACAGTTTCAATTTCTCGCAAATAACTGTTTTTTTTTGTATGGAATTATTCCAAGAAATATATGTATTGTATATACCATATATCAACAGATTTCTATGCGCTTATATTTACACATATGATTTTATGTACATATGTGTATGTGTGTATGTATGTGCGATGGTTTGCGGCAAGGACTTATGCAGACGCTTAGGCTTGTCTACTAAGTTTTAGCTATGACATATGGTTAGCTTGACAGCCACAAGTGGATATGTGAATGTGTCGTATGTGTGTGTATGTGTGGGTCATATGTGTGTGTCATATGTGTGTGTCATATGTGTGATGGTGATTTCAAATGTTTAGTTTATTTATACGTTCATCTTCTCTTCAGCAACATCTTTTACTTTTTCACTTTTCTCTCTAAAACTCTCTCCTCTCTCCGCTGTCACTGTCGACTCGCCTGTGCATATGCTTCGATTTATTTCCATTTGAATGCATCTGTGGCCAATGTAATGCAATATTTTAATTTCAAATTTGCATTTCATTTCAAGTGAAAGGTGGTTGGTGGTGACAGCAGTCAAGTTGGCGTTGCATGGTGGGCAAGGGGAATTCAATGATTCAGTGGCTGCCGAGTGGCTGCGTGGCTGTGTGGTCAAAGTGGACCAATTGAGCAAAGAGGACCATTTGCTTTTGCAATGAATGCACTTGAGTGCACTTTCACATAAAATTGTTGTGCTTAAATATATATGTATGTACGTATGTAAATATATATTTTTGATATATTTTAAATGCTCATACGCACACATACATACATATATTTATTTTTGTTGAAGTGTATATTTGCACTTCAGTGGCTTTAAGTTACTTTAAAGCTTTGACTCTTTGTGCTCTTCTTTGTGCCAAATATTGGTATTTAGATTTAGTGCTAAAGTAATCTTGCTCAGTGCTTCTTCGTCTTTTTATTTTTATCCACTTAACCCTCTACCGCTTGATCTTCACTCTCTACTATGCAGTTTATTTGTTTATCTCCACTCAAGTAAAGTAGAAAAGTAAGCTCTGCCATGTCTCATATATCTTTGCTTTTTTTCCCCTTTTAATTACTACAATTTGTTTTTGTTTCCATATTTTTCTTAACAATTTATTTGCATTCAATTCGAAATAATTGAATTTATTGATTTCCTACTTGAACTTACTACATAGAAGTTCCCATCTTTTTCTTCATTTTTCTACTAAGCAACTCTGTTGTTTTGTTGTAATTTTTGCTATTCAATTTTATAGTCATTTCCATTGCCGTAAATCTTCTAAGAAATTCATGCAGTTTTTCTAAATTTATACATAAATATATATATTTATTTAAATATATCTGTATTTGTTTATAAATACCTTGCAGGGAAAAAGACTATCTGCTGACTAGAATCCAATTAGTTTTCATTATTCCATCTAACTTCGCTGCAGGCAACTGGTATTTTATGCATCAACCACATACTAGTAAAATACTAATTCATTTACGCATGATGAATTTCTACTTCACACAAAAATAACAAAGGAAAATCAAACGAGGCTCGAACCGTGAGCCTCACACGCCACAGTGATAACCTCCAACCACTCGACTATCGTAATGATGAAACGAAGAACGTAATTTTTCACACTTCAACAGCGCGCCATTGAGAATGTAACTCAGCCGAGGCGTGCTAGATTTGCCATGATGGAAATGTATATTACTCCCACTACTGGTGAACTGCTGTACAAATAATCATCTTCAAAATACTAGTATTTAACTAGAATTTTTGCATTCCAGTCTACCTACTCCCTGCAGGGTATTTATATAAGCATATAGATATGTAATTTCACATAGTTTTTACATTTATCTAACGAAAGCTCTGGCAGTAGTGTTGTTTAAAAATTTCATTTGCCAAAAACAGTAATTTTCTTTAAACAATTTGCAAGAAAGCTCACACTTGGTTGGGTTTTTCTAAGGAAAATTTATTAAACATACTTTTATCGTACAGCACTCGAAAGCAGACAATTTTTTTATTCAATTAAAAAAAAAACAAGAAAATAAATAAATAAAAGAAAATATGAATATGGAAATATTTTAAATAGAGAACTAAATTTAAATTTCACAAAAATTCCTGTACTCACCAATATTTTCAAAAAAGCCCGCTTCGGCAAGTAATGTCAAATTGTCCGGACGCATTAGGTCAAGTAAACAGTTCGTTCGGTTTTTTATTGATTTTTCAAAATATGATAACTTTGTGTACATTTTGTCCGATTTAAGTCAAATATGCGCCGTAAACTTGTTGCCAACGAGATGCCAACTTCATTTTATTCCTCTCGTAGAAGGCAGCGTCTCTATTGGCAAAAAACTCGGAGAGCCAATTTTCATAGGCCGCTCTTGAGGCCAACTTCTCACCATTAAGCGCGTTCGCCATGGACAGGAAAAGATGGTAATCACTTGGTGCCAGGTCCGGACTATAAGGTGGGTGCATTAGGACCTCCCATCCGAGCTCCTGGAGCTTTTGGCGCGTCACCACAAACGTGTGTGACCTGGCGTTGTCCTGATGGAACACAATTCGGCCTTTGTTGATCAAAGATGGCCTCTTCTGGAAGAGTGCTGCCTTCAAGCGGTCCAGTTGTTGGCAGTAGAGGGCCAAATTGAGCGTTTGGCCATAGGGGAGCAGCTTCCTTCCTGACCTTCCTGACCGTCAATCCTGGCTTGGCCACCATTTCCGCCGGCTCACCGCGTTTCGACCACTACCGGTTTCACTTGACGTTGTCGTAAGTGATCCAATTTTCATCGCCAGTCACCAAACGCTTCAGAAATGGGTCGATTTTTTTGCGATTCAGCAGCGATTCGCATATGGAAATTCGGTCCATCATGTTTTTTTTTGCGTTAGTTCGTGTGGCACCCAAACATCGAATTTCTTTTTGAATCCAAGGTCATGCAAATGGTTCTAAACGGTTTTCTGGTTTATCTTTAGTTCCCCGGCAATTGAATGAGTGCTCACGTGACGGTCTGTTTCCACTATTTCCATGATTTTATCACAATTTTCGAAGACAGGCCTCCCGACGCGTGGTGTATCTCTGACATCGAAATTACCGGAACAGAACCTAGCAAACCACTTTTATGCTACACGTTCGTTTACAGTATCGGGCCCATAAACTAAATTAATTTTTTCAATCGCTTTGGCTGCTTTTTCGCCTTGATCGAAGGAAAATTGTAAAATTTAGCCAATTTTCTCTTTGCTGGTGTCCTTCTTTGATGAGCGCTCACAAGGTACTGAGTCAATCAATCGAAAAACTGTTAAAGACAAACTTTTATCGCGAATAAACACGTTTTCAGCGCCGTATAGTATGACATGATGCGACACGTAACACTAGTACTATGGACAATAACGCCAACTCTTAGATAAAAACCGAACGAAATTTTTACTTACCTAATATGTATGAGATACTAAGCAAACTAGTTTTAATATAAGCATTCCAAAGTGAGGGATTCTCCTTCATGATCGGAAAAACATCGGGTTCTAATCGAACAACTTGCTTCTATACCGACATTATGCTCTTGTATTTTACTCCCTATAAGTAAAGTTTTAAGATACTCGTAGTTGGATGATGGAAAGTCTACGCCATAATCTTTGACTTGGAATTCAGATGTTCGTTCTCTAAGGTATTCTAATGCACTGGCGAAGTGACGCAAACTTCCTAAACTCGGAATTCTAAAACCAACAGCAACCAGATCGAGATTCGCGTTACTACAGGCGTACAATGTCCTAATCTCGAGACATTCTAGATATGGCCGAGGCCTCTAGGTTCTTCTAGCTCTTAGTATCCACAGTCTTTCCCTTTTATTCTCTGCAAAATGGTCAACGTAAATATGATAATCTACTGTCTGTCTCTTTATTTATTTAACTTAAAAGCAAGAAGATTAAATGAAATGAATTTCCATGAAAAGAAACCAACACACACACACAAATAACACCAAACAGCAACAATAAAAATAACAATATCTCAACGCTATATTGTAAGCACAAAAACCCCGTAGACTCTAAGGAAAATTTTAAGTTCAAAAGGCTAAGAAATGGCGACAAAACGAATGAAGAAAAGGAAATCAAAGCTGATCGATAGTGCAAATATTATGTTAAACGCTTCAACTACACTCACAATACATACACATACACACAATGAGTGCCTAAAGAGCGAAGAAATACATAGTTTAACGGACAATGCACAGGAGGTGGACATAGAGAACACATACACACACACACACACCCACAGACACAAGCGCCAAGAGCCGACTGCAGCCTTTGGGGCAATCATATGAGAAAGTGCTCTTGCTAAACTTGGCCAGAACGACGCCTGAAGGAAGGATATGTGTGCCGGATTAAGGACATCTTTGTTGTTGTTGTTATTTGTATTTGTTGCCATTGCATTTGCTTCGATGTGAATGGGTTTGAATGCGTGTGTGCGTCGTACTCGTATTTGTATTTGTGCAGCAATTTGAATAAATAAATAAAAATGCGCTCACAAACGAATTGCAAAATGGCTGGGGAGTGACTGAGAGATTGACTGAATGCCAAACAATATATTGACACACATAAGCACACATACACCTACACTCATATGTATGGGCACACACATTTGTAGAGTGACGCTGAGTATATATCTGTGTGTTATTTGTTGTTATGGCAATTCAAATATGTCCATGCAATGAATTTTTTTAGATTATTTTTTTTAATTTTTTTTTATTTTCTTTTTTTGACTTTTTGATATGTTTTGTTGTATATTTATTTTATTGAATTTCTATTTCGTTTTATATTGTATTTTTTTTTTTTGCAATTTTTTTGTTTTTTTTTTTTTTGTATTTTATTTTATTCACTTTGCTTGGCTATGAGCTGCTTGTTTGTGTAGTTTAGGTTGGTGCCTCAGGCCAAGGCCAATTTTTATCTGCAGTCATTTGTATGGCTCGGTGTGCGTTTTTTTATCTATCAAAAAACGAAAAAAAAAAATAATAAGTTTTGACGCAGTGATCCACTTTTAGTTTTTTGTGCCATTTCCTTTTTATTTAAATTATTTTTTTTTTAATTTTTTTTTCATTTTTTATTTACTTTTTGGTTGCCACTTAACAAATAACTGCAGGGCTTTTAACGAAATTGGTTTTGCTTGTTTGCCAAAATTTATTTTACTTTTCTTTTTCAAATTAAATTATTTAATACTTAGTTAAAGTTTTTGGTGAGAATTTAATTTTTTTATAATTAAAGAGTACTTATATTCTTCTTCTTCTTCTTCTTCTTCTTCTTCTTCTTCTTCCTCTTCTTTTTCTTTTTCTTTTTCTTTTTCTTCTTCTTCTTCTTCTTCTTCTTCTTCTTCTTCTTCTTCTCCTCCTTCTCCTTCTTCACTGTCGTTGACACCGCTTATGCAACAACCATTCGCCATTCGATACTTCCCTTCGCTGTTTGGCGCCAAATTGAAAATACCAAGTGAGGCTCGGTCACTCTCCACCTGATCCTTCCAACGGAATGGAGGTCTTCCTCTTCCTATGCTTCGACCAGCGGGTACTGGATCGAATACTTTCAAAGCTGGATTGCTTTCATTCATTCAGTTGAACTACATCAATGTCACCGTATAACTCGCATTGTTCATCGTTCCATCGTCCATCCCAAGGTCGACTAATCGGTTGTCGACATCAGCCATGCTTCCCCACCATCTAGTAGTAAGGGAAATGATGAGGGACTTGTAGAGTTTGCTCTTCGTTAATCGAGATAGGAGATTACTTTTCAATTGCCTACTCGATCCAAAGTGGCACCTGCGAGTAAGAGTGATTCTGCGTTGGATTTCTAGGCTGCCATTGTTGTTGGAGCTAATACTGGTTGAAAGCTGGACGAAGCTATCGACGAGCTCGAAGTTATGACTATCAAAGGTGACGTGGGAGCCCAGTAGCGAAGGCGATGACTGTTTCTTTGATGACTGGAGATATTTTATCTCCATTGCTCTACGGTTATTTGACAGGGTGGAATGCCAAAGATCGTGATGCGCGTTAAAGTCGCCCAAAATCTGACTAGCGCTCCTATATCAGGACTATATCCAACTGGGCAACTTGTAACAGGAGAAATGTATATATTGAATATCTCGAGCTCGGCATCGCCTGACCGCATAGCTATGCACTGACATTCTAGGGTAGTATCCCTGCGGTCGATGTTGCTGTCGATAAGACGATACTACACGGTGTTGTGTCGAATGAATGCTAAGCCACCATAATGGTTTCGCTCGCGATCCTTGCGGGAAATATTGTATCCAGCCTGGCACAGAAGATTCGAGCGGGCGGTCAACTTCGTTTCCTGGAGAGGAGCTCCGTGAGACCGTATAGGCCTGTTGGTTACTCAAAAAGGGTAGAGTTGTTGAAGGCAGCATGGGATCACTCCCGATAGGTCTTAAGGCCTGAGCAGATCTTAAGATGACTCCAACTGATTGCACCGAACCGAGGTGAAGGAGTGGTGGAGTCTTTTATGGCACATGCAGGAGAAATAATCCGTCGGATGAGAAGGATTTGGAGTAGCCCAGCTGCTAGGAGGTGTTGCTCCGTTGGCGTACTTAAATTAATGTTACCTGTGGACCTAAACGGGGTTAGGTCGCCGAAAGGGTGACATCCCTTGGCCGAGAGTTGACTTCGGTTTCAAGCTCTTTATTGCCATGTTTGAATAGCTCTGCCGGTATGCCGTCAGCTCCGGCCGCTTTGTTCTTCTTCAGGCCGGCGATTGCTATTCGAACCTCGTCATAGTCGGGTAATGGTACGTATTTTCCATCGGTTACGGTTTCGGATGCACCACCGCCTGGTGTTTCATTTTCACCGTCATTTAGCAGGTTAAAGAAGAGTTCCCTCCATACATCGAAAATACTAGACATCGGTCACCAGACTTTCATGTTGATTTCTACATGAACTTCGGTTTTTTGCTTTCTTCCTTTGCAAATAAGTCTTGCTTCCATCTTCAGCTCTCGATATCTATCGCACGCCGCAAGTATTGTGATCGATCACAAAGTTACGAGGTAGTCAGTCTAGTTTCTCTCCCCTGCGGCACGGCAGTCCACAGTCCACATCGTACCAGCTGTGCGACCTTTCCGAAATCCAATAGTTTCACTTGCAGCTGTATGTAGAGAGCTTGAAATGCCATCACACAGTCCCTAATATCGAGTTGCTAAAGAATACTCTCAGAAAGCAGGTGTGCAATTAGATTAGAAACCCAATCGGATACTTTCCTTGTGTTTGTTGAGGGACGTGTTCAAGTTCCGAGTCGATATTACGACCTCGAAAAGTACGCACATCTAGAAGGTTGGATACATGAAGTCCGTCTATCACAACCCGATCGATATGGTTGTGAGTTTTTCGATCTGGAGGCAGCCAGATAGATTGAGGGATTTTCTTGTGCTGGATTCTAGTCCTGCATGCAACCATGTGATTTCTCTCAAACCCTACGCACAACCGCAGAGTTATTCACCTTCCCACTTTAGCTTTAAAAAAGTTGTTTCGCTCTTGCATTTGAACTCTGGTACTTATTTATCCATAAGGAACATAACTACACATTCCCCAACCTAAGAGTAAAATAATTCACCACACGCAATCTGAATTCGACCAAAAGCACGGTAATCCCTTTTAATCCCAGTAACTCAGTATTTTAACATTTCAACAAGCTGTCACGTGAATTCATAAATCAATTAATTCTACACGATACACACACACACATATATACATACACGCATTATGCCAAACCTCAACTAACCCCCAAAACTAACAGCAATTAAGACAACTCCTCATAAAGGCGTTTATGAGACACACACACACACACATGCTTACATGCTTACATGTATATAAATAACATATTTGTTTGGCATATAAAGTTTATGACATACATACATACAAATTTATTTATTTCAATAACGCACACACATATGTACATACACCACAGAAGTATTTAACTTACGAGTACAAACATACATATGTTTTAACATATAAATGCGGAAATAAAACAAACAAAAGTGTACATATATAGTTGCTGAGGACATGAGGAAATGGAGCTGCTAGCGATGTGTATATATGTAATTTTAAATGAGAACAAACCGGAAAATGTTGAAGAAAAGAGAAATGCGAAATACAAAATGAGGACAACCCACAAGGTAGATCGGCGCCGCCGGGGGGTGTGAGGCAGAAAAATGTTGAATAGAAACATTTGCACCTTTATAAGTATGTATGCCTGAGTATGTGTGTATGTGTGTGTGTGTATGCGGCTCGCATGACAGTTTTAAAATTCAACACGACACATAAAACTTGAGATTCATTAAATGTGTGCTGCATTTATATGCGCGTTTAATGAGCAAACGTGCGTACGGCAAGAGCGTTTGGAAGCATAAAAGGCCGATTTCTACACACGCAACACATACTCGTACTCATGCACCCACAACATACACATACACACATACTATACATATATATATATATATATACCTACATATGTTCATATATTTATTTGCGGATTTTCGAGTGCAAAAGACACGAATGCACGATTGCACGCACGCAGCCGCTTGAAAGTGTAAGTGACAAGGATGTGCTTGGGTGGATGGATGGAGTAAGGAGAAGAAGTTGAGGAAGTAGGCGCTGGTAGACTAAAGGGAAAGTATAAGAAAAATAAATGATTTGTATAAAAATATATATAAATATGTATATGCATAGATATGCTCATGTGTGTGTATATTTATAACATTTGAATGGGACTGAACAACTCGTGCGCCTAAAAATATGTTTGTAAGAAATCTAAATTTCCACGAAAAGATAAATAAATTGTTTGAAATTTTTGGTGCATAAATATCAGATGACGATGTTAGTAAAATACCAGCAACAAAAACATAGTAAAAGTGAAAATTATTTATGTTGGCAGTTGTAACAAGGTCGATGGTTCAATTGAAATGGGGAAATAGGTTAGAGTGATTGCTGATGTGGGAGCATCGACCCACTTGGAATTTAGAACCACTGTGATTTCATAACACTGTTCAGATCCCTTTTCTTTCTTTCTGAATATTTCATTTCTTTTTTAACCTAGCTTATGAGTTCAAAGACATGACTTCCGCTTCATTTGCTTACAATTAGTGGGTACTGCATTGCATACTTTCAAAGCTTTAGTCCTTCCATCCTGTCGGTCTCTGAAATTCGTCTTCGGTAACGATAAATACTCAACGACGTTAGATTTTCTCACAAAAATCTTAATGATGACTCATCGGATAAGCTTTCTTGGTCCTTCTTCGACTAGAGAGGAGTTTATTTTTCAACTGGTATCAATGATCTTCAAGGGAAATTCTGCTATAGATCTCTGACGGGTAGCATTGTTGTTGAAATTTATGCTGATTCCAGGATAGTGGATAGACGAAGTTTCCTTCGATTGACTTCAAAGTAATGATCATTGAGAGGGACCTGGATTCCCTAATGAATTTCATTTGGTCGTTAGTCTCTTTGAATTCCGTTTATATGCTGCTTAGTTCAGAGCACTCGTACCTATAGAATATTTTTCAACGACCTGTTATTTTCCGTAACCTTTTCAACATCTCATAAACAGTAACCGAACCCAACCGAACGACAACCAAAATAAGCCGTAGTTTTTTGCCAGATTTACTATACGACCAAGTTTACCTATATTTGTTAGAAGGATACTTTTGGCTACTGACACTTGGTCTTGCAATTCATCTTAAAATTCCAATAGTTGGAAGGAATGCTAGTATTTTCCTAACAATGGCCAAACCGACTAGCCAAACTAATGCAGAGTAGGATGAAGCGGAAAAAAATATGCCAATAATGTAGTAATCAGCTCCTCTCATGCCAAGAGCATTAGTACGCAATAAGGTATCGCAACCTTCTAGAGGTGACCCTTTTAAGCATTAAGAACCGAAGGGTTTCGAACATACATTACTCCCCCAATTCAAGGGCGTCCTACTGTATTCTAGCTTTCGAGGTAATGGTTCACCTCCGGGAGTAACGGCGACTTGCTGCGGTATCGTCCTCCACGGCAGTCAATCGTTTCCCTCACATATCAACATTTTCCCAACTCCTAAACAGCCTCTCCCTCCTACCATAAAGCTCAGACAATGATCAATAACAATTCCGCCCCAGATCCCTGCTTGAATATAAAAGAAGCCACTGGACAAGGCGATAAATAACTGTCCTTTAAGCATTCGTGAACCGCGTCTACTGACCCAAAAGGGCTTACACTGTTCACTCTTTATGAATCTCTTCGGCCTTCGGAATACAGATGGATCAGTGCCCCAAGAGGGCAAGCCACATATTTCGCATGAACGGAGAATCTCTAAACTCCTGAATTGAAAAGCAAAAAACAGATGGGTTAGGTGAGGACCGCTGTTGTGTTGTAGTTAAAACTCTGTACGGGAAAAGCATCTATATAGCTCGATTCCGGTGTAATTCACAAAAACCTCTGCCCCAACGAGAGAGTTCCAAGCCCCTTTCAACAGCATGAATGTCTAGGTCTCTTGAAAACACCGCGAATAGATCTAGGCCTTGACCCGCATCCCATCAAGATCCGGCGGAACAAACAACAATGCCCTTATAGACTATGGGAAAACAGTACTGATGGGTTTGTGCAGGGCAGGACATGGGCATACTTCAGATGCACGCTAGATCGCAGTGCCCGACGCAAGGTTTTTCAAAGTCAGAGAGGAAATTGAGCTATGCGCAAATGATAGTGGGGTTAAACGCTATAAAGAGACTACCGCCGGAGGAGAGAATGTTAATCTTGTAATCGCCGAGATAGCTTCCCCTGACTAGGACATCCCTCGCGGGAATTGCTGGTGGAGTTGGCACAACCAAATATATTGCCACATCCAGCGGAGACACCACTCGACCCAGCGATTGAAACTAATGCAAAGTCAGACGCTGAAAGCGAACCGCTCCTAGTGTCTGAATCCGTCGTTTTAGTTTTTACCCACTGGAAAGCAATGGAAAAGAACCACCTTCTTTCCAGATACTCTGAAGATATTGACACAATACCTATATCCCTCGCGGGAATTGCTGGTGGAGTTGGCACAACCAAATATATTGCCACATTCAGCATTTAGCATCCAGCGGAGACACCACTCGACCCAGCGACTGAAACTAATGCAAAGTCAGACGCTGAAAGCGAACCGCTCCTAGTGTCTGAATCCGTCGTTTTAGTTTTTACCCACTGGAAAGCAATGGAAAAGAACCACCTTCTTTCCAGATACTCTGAAGATATTGACACAATACCTATAACCTTCCCTGAGGGTGGAGAAACCAAAGTCTTTAGCCTGACAAGATTTCAGGATGATGTAGAGACTTGAGATTAATATGCACCACTCCAAGACAGCATCCGCAGCTGTACAAGGATTCCAGCGCATTTTCCATGCTTAGTAACATTTTTGGAACGCTTCGACTGGGATGTCGGCGAGTACCCTCGTCACGGCCGCCTGGATGTCCTCAATCGACTCAAAATGGGTTTCTTTGACCACCGATTTTGTTCTAGGGAAGACAAAAAAAGTCACAGGGTGACATATCGGGCGAATCAGGCGGTTGTTGCAACACGGCGATCCCTTTAGATGCCAAATACTGGGACGCGCTGAGGGCGGTGTGACACAACGCGTTGTCGTAATGAAGGATCCAGCTACGAGCGATGTCTGGGCGCACCCTGTTGACTCGTTTTCGCAATCTTTCGAGTACTTGGCGTAGGTAGACTTGATTTACGGTTTGCCCCAGTTGAATTTTGGTATTCTTTGTGGACGATTCCACGGATGCCGGGGGAAGGGAAAGGGAATTTCAACACACCGTCTCTCTGCTCACGAGCCCACACACACACTCGCACATTTCTACGCTCAGGCCAAACCACGATGACTTTACGCAAAACATGCAACTTACAGCGGCTCAATTGTGGAAATCCTTTGCTAGTACCGCAGTACTCCCTGCAAATCTACTAATTACATACGCACATACATACATACACGTATGCACTTATCTGTGTCTGTATGTCAACTAGCCAACGTGCTTGTATTGCCAGCCAAAGCCAAAGCAGCTTACAAGCAATGACGAGGCTGTTATTTCTGCTCGCACGAGACATTATAATTAAGTCGAGATTCGTGCTGTTGTTGGCGTTGCTGCTGATGCTGATGCTGATGTTGCATGTTCCTTATTACTTCCCCTTGCGGAGGTCAACTGCAAATGCAACAATAACAATGTAAGCGTTTACAATAACATTCAATTAAATATCGTGCGCTTGCCGTTAGCCGCTCATCGCATGCACAAATACATACATACGTACTCGTAAATACCCTTCAGCGTATTGCACCAGTGCGGAACTAACGATGATCTAGCCACCTTGTGTAAGCTACTAGCTCCCTTCAACCTTCAACTGTCTAATTTTACATGGCGATGTTCTAGGAAGTGGCAATTGCCATCTTCTGCAGAACTTTCGAAGTCGTCCTAAGATAGAACCAATGTGGACCGATGCTCAAATGGTACGAAAATGGGTAGACATGGACTTGCTTCAGAAAGAATAGTTCTGAGCTACTCATCTTACAGAATTTTTAAGGATATATTGTAAACTTTCCAAATTTTGTCGAACCTTTCACTTTTTGCAAACTTTTCAACGATGTGCGCGAACAGCTGATTCTAAAGCAAATGGATTATCGTTCATATTTAGCAATAGATGTCGCTGCAGTAATTCGATATATGTACAGCACAAAGTGTCCCTCTCTGCATCCGTAATGCACTAGTTGTGAGTCAGTCATCAAAGCGGTGGCATCACACTAGCGCATTTAAGCTACTGACCAACCATTTTCGCTGAAGGGTATATACTCGTTTGTATGTACTTATATTTATTGCCAACTCATTACAGGAATTCAGTTGCACGCAGGAAGAAATTAACTACAAATTGAATGATTTTTTACTTTTCTTTTTTTTTTTGAGAGAGAGAATTATACTTTTACATGGAAATAAAATTCTTAATTTATAAGTATTTATATATGTAGGTATATGTTGAGGCGGGAATGAAAGACGGCGGTAAAAAATAAAACTTTGCTTTCACTAGGTTTAAGTATAACTGACTCCACAATCTGTGGAGCGTTTATTTATATAAATTTGTAATATGAAAATTTACATGCATGCATATGTGTACTTAAGTATGTTAAATATTTTACATTAGAAGATTACCCACGAATGGATAATCTTATCTTATGTTTTAGTTTTATTGCTTTACACATTCATGATAAGAACATTAGTATACATAGATGCATATGCAACAACCCTTATGTTGTTGTAAAGGCATCAAGTGTCAATATTCATATCATGAATATGTGTATATGGACATCTGTTTGTACTTTAATTTTTATTGCCTTGTGCCTATAAATGTCATACAGCATATGAATTTATGGCCATACATTTTAATTGCTGGCTTATCGTTTCGGAAAACTAAACAGTATACATATATGAATAAATGGCGCTTTTTAATCGTTAAAATGATTTTCTCAGTCAAATTTTTGATATGCGAGAAAAAATAATTTTTTAAATAAATTTTCAAAAAACTTTAAAAAAGGGTCTCTGTCTTGAACTCATGACGCTCCACATCATAATAATAAGGCGACATCCGCATAACGTAAGGAATATGCCGAGTTATGAACAAACGTGCCAACCACTTGCACGGTTTAAAAGTGGCAATTTCGACTTAGACGACGGAGAACGACCCGGACAGCCAAAAAAATTTCAATACGAAGAATTGGAGACATTGCTCGACGCAGATGCATGCCAGACGCAAGAAGTACTCGCAAAGGTATTAAGAGTTGATCAAGCAACCGTTTCCAGACGATTAAAATCATTAGGAATCATCCAGAAACTTGGAAATTGGGTGTCTTATGAATTAAAGCCAAGAGACGTCGAACGTCGAACGTCGATTCTGCATGTCGGAAATCTTGCTTCAACGCCACCAAAAGAAGTCATTTTTGCATCGGTTTGTCATTGGATTCATTATGATAACTCAAAGCGCAAGAGATCGTATGTGAAGTCCGGCCAACCATCGACATCCACGGCAAAGGCGAATATCCATGGTGCCAAGGTTATGCTATGTATTTGGTGGGACCATGCTCGGCGACATGTTGCAAGGCCAGTTAAAAACTATTTGGAAAACTGTGGGTGGGAAGTTCTACCTCACCCGCCTTATAGCCGAGACATAGCACCTTCCGATTACCACTTGTTCAGATAAATACAGAATGCCTTCACCGAGGTACGCTTCACTTCAGAAAAGAGTATCAGAAATTGGCTCGATTCTTTCTTGACTTCCAAGCCGGAGAAGTTCTTTTGGGATGGGATCCATAAACTGCCAGAAAGATGGGCAAACATCGTAGCTTCAGATGGGCAATACTTTGAACATTAAATGTATAAAAAATTTTTCACAATAAATTCTTAATTTTCGAAAAAAAAACCGCATGAATTAATGCATACACCCAATAGTTATATATAATTGGCACTTCATAACCGCTGAAGCGATTTTCGGCCGAGCTCCTCCTCCAGTTTGTGGTTTTGCGTCTTGATGTTTTCCCAACAAATGTACCTACAGTTTATACTAAGTCGCCCCCGAACGGCTGATGGTTTTTTTTTACGAGGAGCCTTTTATTTCATGTCCGAAATACACTCGGAGAGGTGGACATTCCCTGTCGAAGAGCGACCGCAATAAGAAAGTTTAACTTAATTTTTTATTTAAATTAATTTTCCATAACTTTAAAATTTAATTGTTGAGAGAAGCAAGAATAGTTTTTTTGATACTAAAAAGTGAGTCTGAGAGATCGAAGTTCATAATTTGTTTTACATGAGTAAAGGCCTAAATTGCCTAGATACCCGAGCTGAGACGTTTAAGTACTACTAATCACTTGGCCAATGGGGCACCTTTCCCTCTAACTTTTCTTCTGCATATTCAGTTACAACCTGGATTGGGATCTGCCACATAAAACAGCTTCAACGAAAGCCTTTGGCGGGTTGCTTTTTAAGTGCTCAGGAGTTAAAAGTTTATCCGGATAAACACGATCTTTTGCGTAGCCTCACAAAAAAGTCCAACAGGGTCAAAACGTACGATCCCGGTGGTCAATTGACTTCGCCATGATGAAAAATTACGTTGCTGGGAAATTGCGCTCGCAACAAAGCCATATTCGCTAGTGTTGGGTGGCGAGTAGCAGAATCTAGCTGAAGCCACATATTGTCCACGTCGTGTTCTTCAATCCCGGGCCAAAAAAGTCGGTTATCATACGACCATAATGCTCCGAACGGACAGTGACAGTCTCGCCGTTGTGGTTTTCAAAGAAATAAAGTCCAATTACACCCCCGGACCAAAGAGCGCACCTGACAGTAACATTTTTAGGGTGTAATGGTCCGTTTTTAATTATTTGAGGATTCTCGGTGGCCCAAAATCGAAAATTTTGCACCGCATCTGGTCATAACAACCTCCTTCATCGATTTCCTAATGGTCTCCAACATTGTTGTAAGAATCTTTTATAGCTTCGAGAGTTTTAACAACATATTAACCAACAACTTTAGAGACAGATCGAAAGATATAGAACTATCCACAGCCAATGAGAGCAGTTCAGAAGGTTATATTATATTTAATTGACGCCGAAATCTTCCTTCAATAAGTGATGTTAGTAATAACGTTTTTCCCATAAATAGACGGACGAACAGTCTACACTTAGCCGCCTCCGAACGGCCAAAGGGTTTATATGAGAAGCTTTAGTTTTCATGTCAAAAATATATCCGGAGGGTTTGATATTCCCTGCTGAGGGGTGACCACAACTAAAAACTTACTAAGCATAATTTTGGATGCCCGGTCACACCAGGTCTCGAAGCCTGGCTTTCCGAATGTACATATGTACGCACTTCTAACAACTCGGCTATCATGGCTGATCTTAAATTATTAAAAATCGGACAAAAAGGAAGTTAAAAAAATACTTCTTCGGCAGTCGGCGATTCCAAAAAAGCTCAAAAGTTGTTTGGTGGCAGTCAGGAGTGTCTTCCAGCGCAGTTATACTCGTACTATCGTTACTGTTAGATCTTTAAGCGTCAGTCGCGGTTGTGTTGTTTTGATGAGGTTATACCGCAGTTGCTACTTCCTACATAGAATAAAGTCCCCTCTTTAATGAAATAACACGAGGAGTTTTCGAGACGAAGATGTTCTAAATCTACAGCTCTTTTCAACCGAGAGATCGCAGACATTCGAAAGACGTCCGTTATGAGATAACCACCAGCATGATTATACTTCATATGTCTACACTAGCTGAGGAACCACGTTCGTACACTCGCAAAAAATGGAATAAACACCTCACGTTCCCCGCTGGTAGAAGCTACAACCGAAGATAACTTCAAAACCTTTGGTGAGATCAAGACCCACCACTACAGCAGAGTTTGCTTTACCACGTGAGAGCATGTATTTTGGCGTGAAGTTAGAGCAACATCCCAAAAATATTAAGAAATATGTATTTTCCTGTGTCTGGTAGCTGTGGATCTACCTACAGTCTATCGCTGCAAAAGTCGCAGTTAGATTCATTGAATCTGTATTCTTGGTACACTCCGCTGATTGTTAGGAGCTCAACATCATCTCCGAGCTGTGACCAAGTGGCTCCCTCTCTCTAGGTGCACTAACCCGCTTCACAGATGCATTATGGAAAATTCGTTCTGACGAAAACTATCCTTTGAGAGTAATTTCAACCTTTCAGATCATTCAATAGTTTTACAGGCGGTAGTAGCAGATAATGGAAGAGTGGTGGTGGACACTGCTGGATCCTCATTGCTATTGTTAAGCCAATACATTCCTACGGAGCTTTAATATGATGGAAAGTTCTGAACAAAATTAAATATCTGGATATTCTGGAAAGAGTATTCAGACTTTCAATGATCAACATCACTGGGGCACTCAGAACAACACCAACTGTAACGCTACACGCGATTTTGAGCATTCCTCCAGCAAACCTGGTAGCTAAAAACAGAGTATTCTTATCTGCAGCGAGCCCATATGCTCCCGCAACTAAAAGTCATGACGGGCATAGTAGTTTAGCGTTACCTCTGAGTGTACGAAAAGACTACGTAATCCCGGACCTGAATTTTAACCAGTTGTTTTTAGCTTCAATAAACGCAAATGGCTGGGCCAATGGTCTTAAATATGCAGACAAAGCTCTTCACGTCTTCACAGATGGTTATAAAATGATCGAAGGAGTGGGGGCTTCAGCTTACTGCGCCCAACTAGAGATAAGGAAGTCGTATAAGCTCCAAAGCCATTGTAGTGTCTTCCAAGTCGAAATTTCGCCATATTTCGCGGCAGAACTACTGCTATGCGCCTGAAAAGAAAAAGAAAAAGAATACACATCTATGTGGATAGGCAAGCGGCCATAATTGCCTTCATTTCATACAGCACGAAGTCAGCTGTGGTTGCATTATGTGAAGGAACGATTTAAATACAGGCTGAAAACAGAAGAGTGTACCTTTACTGGTTGCAAGGCCACACGGGCACTGAAGGTAATGAGATAGCTTACGAGCTTGCTAAGGAGGGTGTCTACTTAGAACAGGACGCAGCATCGAACCTCCCAGTTCTATTCAAGGAAGTGAAGCAGAAGCAAGAAGTAATACTACTTGATCGGGCGAATAGACTCTGGGAATGAGCTAAGGGCTGCAGAATCGGGAGGACTATGTGTAAAACATACAATATTAAACTCACAAAGTTTGTACTATCTGTTAAGGGACCGGACTCCAGGCTGCTGATAGGACCATTAACGGGACATTGTCTTCTGTCGTCTCATTCGTTTAAGATAGGTCTGACTGCGGACAACAAATGTAGGAAATTCAACGAATGGGTGGAGATAGTAAAGCACGTAATCTGTGAATGTCCAGCTTTCGGAAGACAAAGGCTATGCATACTGGGCGCAGAAAGGCTACGTGATTTTCAATTAGTAATGGCCAAGGGTCGAAAAGGACTACTTAAGTTGATAAGTTAAGTAATGTTCTTCACACTAAAGGCACAATAAGAGTGTAGCAACACAGCTTGATCGCATGTAATGTGAGACCCAAGCCAACTTAACCTAACCTAACCTAACCATCACGGGCGATTAAAAATTAGTTAAATAAGAGAATATTAAGCGAAAAAAATTATGGTCAGAGCCCGGTGACGCTCCACAAAAGACTGAACTGAGGGCAACCAATTTTGTGGTGAGTTTATGGTGAGACCGGAAGGGAATTGTCCACTATAAGCTACTACAACCTACCGAAACGATCAGCTCTGAGCACTACTGACTGTCAAAAATTAACCAGCTTACAACAAAATCTTCAGAAAATGTATCCAGTATTGATCAATACATAAGGGGCTCCTTCTCACCACGACAACGCTAGACCGCACACATGATGACCGTGCAAAACTACAGGAAGCTTGGTTGGGAAGTTTTTTTTCATCCACCATATAGACCGAAACATGCACCGTCTGGCTTCTATATGTTGCGGTCTCTGAAGAACTCTCTTTAGCGTAAAAAAATGGCAAACCAAGTAAAAAAATGGCAAAACCATTTTGCCAAGCTCTTCGCCGATAAACCACGAAATTTAAACACCGATGAAATTATGATTCTAAAAGAAAACTGATGAAATGATATAGATAATAAGACTTTTTTAATCAAATTCAAAAATGCTACAATACGCTGAGTACTCACAATTTATAATAACTGTTTATTTAACCCAAAAAATCTTCTCTCTTTCATAAAATTACCGCAAAATTTTTATTTTCTCAGCGATTTGGGGCACACTTGTCATGGGGATTAAAAATAAATATATTTTCAAATTTAAATACTAAGCTTATATTATATTCATATGTATGTGTGTAACAAGTAAGTACCCAAAAAGTGTCTAAAATAATTTTGTTTAATATAATATTTGCCTAAAATAACATTCGCACTCACCCAACCTCAGCCGACCATATAAAATTTCACTTTCTGTAGCCACACATAGATACGATATATATTGTACATATATGCATAGTAAGTCTGCTGTGACCCTTACTATGTATAGTCAGCCGTTAAGTTTCTCAAAGTTCATATACGTTTTTCGCTTTCTTTCACACAAACTTCTTGGTGCATGATACAGTAATAAATCTCAACAGACCTACTAACTAACTAACTAACTAAATGGGCGGTCATAACTCTCTAAAGGCTTAGTGTGTATCTATGTGTATGGGTATGTACCATAGATAAGCTGAAATGGGAATATTTTACTGGTCGAAAAAAAATAGTTTTGTAACAGAGTTTCCTGCTCGAAATCGCACTAGGCCGAAAAACACCAAACTAGTACTAGTTAGAAAATGGTTTATAAATATTTTTATTCAATTCAATTCTTAATTATTTATATTTTAAATATTCCCTGCGACTACTCAACAAGTTGAAAATATTGTACTTGTACTTGAAATCTACTTAATACTTAAAAATATTTAATAAGAATTATTTTTGTAAACATTTTTTTTAATTTTTCTATTAGTATGTATATGTATGCAATATTATTTAAATTATAGCATAAAGTATTTATTATTTGTTTGTTATTATACATTTATTTCGTTTTTTGGTTCAAAAGCCAACAAATAATTTTTTGGTCCATATTGAACTAGTCTGCGACTAGTAAACTTCAGAACAAAATCTGTTTGAAATATTTTCAATTTATCACTTCTATCATTTTTGCATTTTGTTTTTATTTTTGCTAAGAAACTGAACTAGTCATTTTCTGATCCATTTTGAACTAGTATGCGAGTTGGATATTTCTGGCCAAAAACTGCAGGAAATATTTTGAAACTTTAACTTTTTCTTTTATTTCTTCAATTAAATTTTTGCTTCGAAATTGAAGTAGCCTTTTTTTGGTTCAAATCTGAACTAGTAACTGGGTAGTCTATTTTGAACTAGTATGGGTTAGGGGCATATTTCTAAGTAAAAACTTTCAATGGTCATCTTTTTATAAAAAAAAATACGAATACAAATATATACAAAAGTTTTTTACTTCTAGTCTTTTACATTTAATAATACATATTAAGAAGAAAGCTGTTATAAACATTTAGCTAAAAATACCTGACGAAACAAGTGTTCGGTATATTTAAATCGCAACGAAAAAAAAAATATTTTTTCGTTATTAATATTTAATTTTTTCGGTTCCTAACTGAACTAGTAACAATCTGAACCATTTTGAAGTAGTATCAGACTAGTATAAATTTCAACAAATTATGCCATCTGCATATTTTTATGAAAAATATGAAAATCAGCAAGACACAACATAAATTTTTTGCAGTTAATAAAATTAGGAAGAAAACAATTGCATTTAAACAGATATTTATTTAATAACGCGACCTAACGAAAGTCTGGTAAGATATAATACTTTAATTGTAACATAAATTATTTATTTTCATTTTTCACTGAATGATTTTTTTTTCTGACTCAAAACGGAACTAGTAACTTTTTAGTCCATTTGGAACTAGTATGAGACCAGTATATTTCTGAAAAAAATTGAAAGTTGTCTTCGTCTGGTTACAAATTCCAATTTGCTTGCTTAACAAAAAAAAATTTTGTTACCTATGCACAACAGTTGGTAGGTATTTTTACACCAGTTAATTTCTCTACTGGGTATTTCAAATATTCATATGTAGCTTGATGTATGCGTGAACGTAATAATTACATACAAGATTGGATTTTAATTTAATTTTCTTAGAGCTTTAACTATACTTGGTTGCTTGTTTGCTTTTTCTCGGTTACAAGTACATACTGACACTTATATATTGCATATATGTATACATATATTTACATACACTATATATACACACATGTCGGCACTGATATGCAGGCAAATAACTATTGCTCTTTCTTTTTATATATTTTTATTTGTGTAGAAAAACTCAATTTATTTCATATTACTAAAACTCATGCATATACATACATACAGACAATATTATATATTATTTTTGACTACATGTGTGTACGTTTTTTTAAGGATATACTTCCCGTGTGACGGTTACTAGCACTTGTCTGCCTAATCTGGCGTGCAACACACACTTGTAGATACTCAATTTTGGGCATTAACTTGAGTGGATGGGTGTGTTGGTATGTGAACACACACTCGAAAAAAAAAATAAGGAAATAAACTGATGATTTCGTATGAGTTCCTTAAATGCATATATATTTATGTACAAGTTTGTATGATTTTTCAGTAAAATATTTAATTTTCTATTTTTTTTCTTTTTAAGAAAATCGTAGCTTATTTATTTAAAAAAATATTTCTGTTGATATTTACGAGGCATATTCAGAAAGTGGGAGTATTGAGGCTATCACAGCCGTTTAGCCAGATTACTCCACTTTATAATTAGACCACTTCGAGATCAGTACATTGAGAACTTTCGATGCGACAACACATTTCGTGAACATTGTGAATCCAATCTGCCGCCAAGTTTGAAATACGCCGCGTCATCCGTTGTTAAGTTTGGAAGGGAAAATCCCTGCTTGAGGCGGAAAGAGACTCTAATTTAAGTTTAAAGTATTCTCTCCCCTTTGCTCTTAGTAATTCTAAAGTCTTCTTAAGAGCACTGAGAATCATGAGCCGCAATTAACAACAGACAAATCTCCATCTCGAAGGTTTGCATTGCGATTTTACGAGGGGTTTTTTCAGGCAGTAGCAGAAAATGAGTAGAACCTTTGACCAAAGATACGCACATTTACTGGTAAAGCATCCTTCGATATATAATGAGTATTTTCTTCACCTGAAAGTGTAGCTGAAACTCTCTACCAATTACTTTATGAGAGGTCCCACCAGAACAGTACCGATAAGAAATATTAGAAAACCCAAAGCATGTAACCTCAATGGAAAAACGGAATCAAGAGCAACGCGTCGCGATAAAATTTTGCGCCAAATTGGACGACACAGCTTCGGAAATGTACACTAAAATTGTAAAAGTGCATGGTGATAGTGCTCTTAGTCGTGCCCAAGTGTTTCGATGGCATAACTAGTTTAAGTTTAAGTAAAGCTCGCATGAGCAAGTCGAAGGTGAAAAAGATGATTATTGCCTTTTTTGATAGCCGTGGAATCGTCCTCAAAGAATTTCTTCCACCGGGGCAAACCGTAAATCAAGTTTACTATCGCCAAATACTCGAAAGATTGTGAAAACGAGTCAACGAGATACGAGCAGACATCGCTCATAACTGGATCCTTCATCACGACAACGCGCCGTGCCACACCGCCCTCAGCGTGTCCCAGTATTTGGCCTCCAATGGGAACGCCGTGTTGCAACAACCGCCTTATTCGCCCGATGTGTTACCCTATGACTGTTTTTGTGTTCCCTAGAACCAACTCGGTGGTCAAAGAAACCCATTTTGAGTCGATTGAGGACATCCAGGCGTCCGTGACGAGGGTACTCGCGGACATCCCAGTCGAAGCGTTCCCAGAAATGTTACGAAGCATTGCAAAACGCGCTGGAAACGTTATGGCTGTCCAAGGGGACCGCTTTGAAGGCGATGGCAGAGTTGTAGAATAATTTTAAAATATATGGCTTTTATAGAATCAGTCTCATTACTTAATTGTCATACCTCGTATGCAATGATAAGTCCACATATCCATTAGAAATAAAAGACCTAGTATATGGGAACTACGTCTATTTCTGGACCTCGGTCAGCCATTTTTGGTAGGATTTATTACTATTAAAAGTAAGATTGATCGATTTCTGTTGATTAATGCTTTGGATATTCGATCTTGAGTCAGAGTTGGAGTGCAAAATGAAAAGTGTGTTATGTGGAACAAAGGTTTAGTTGACGCCCGATTGAGCCTCTATTCGATGCGTGTTCTTACTAGACCAAAAGAATTATAAATACTAAATTTTATCGCGCAAAACTAATAGTTGTCACATCCGAATTTTGTTCCTCTTCACCCATTTTTCCCTTTAACGCCGTCGTTCTTAACATATATGACTTTAATTGTACTTTTAATTACTGCAGTTACACAGGAGGTGAGCCTGGACTTGCTCCAATTTACTAATTTATGTTGGGATTCGTATTTGTGATCCAAAGAATGTGTTTACCAAGTTTCATCATAATATCTTTATCCATACATGAGTTATCGGCGTACAGATGGACAGACAGAAATGACTGAATTATTTCATCCCATCCGCTAGCTGAACAAACCTACTATACTCATACTCTCCGTACGCAGTACGCAGATAAAGTGAATTTGTTATCCGATCTGCTCCCCCAAATCCCACACTAATGAATTTATCGCGTGTGAATACGTGAATTCCTTCCGACAAATTTTTCAGCCTACAGTCTTACGCATCAAATTTGATTTGAGCTCAATATTTGATATTGAAAAAAAATTCAATTTAACGCTAATTAATATTTCGCACATCAAAATCTCATTAGCAACAACAACAAGAACAGTAGAGAGCATAGTGTCATAATGTTGATGTTGATGAACGAAATTTCCACACGCATCTTGGCCAACTCAATGGAAGCTAACAGCTGTGGAACATCTATAAATTTCTGAAACAACAGAGAGACCATCCCCCCCCCCATCTTCACACGCAATAGGATTCCAATTAGATGAAGTAGAAAAATATGCTTGCGGAGCTAAAAATGATGTTCAGTTATTTTCGGCCGAGTGAAAGGTGATGAGTGTGAGTGCCAATTTAACATCAATTATCTCAAAGGCGCACACACACACATGCCTATAGATACAGTATGTCTCAGTGAGAGCGCTCAGAGACGTCTGCGTCGCACACGCAAAATTAATATTATCATATTATACAAAAATTGCTCTGCTTTTTCAACTTTTTGAGGAATATCTGTCCGTCTTACAGCCTCTTGTTTTGTTGTTGTGTCTGATGAGTGTAGATTTTTCGGCACACAACGAGGTTACTTTGACTTCGGGAGCTGGAACGGAAACAAACACGGCCGGACAATATATGGCGAATGGGCCACAAGCTAGCTGAGCTGGCTAGCTGCTCGTTGGTCATAAATGCCCTGTTCGGCGAGTATGAGTTTTTCTATCCAAAAGGATATTAGGTTTTTCTTTAACAAATTTTTCAAACATACACACCTCTGTCGAGGGAGTAAACCGTTTGGTCAAAACTTGTAAAAAGAAATTAAACATTTTTAATTTGCTTTGGTTGTAATATAAAATATGTATATATACAGCCTTGGCCAAAAGTATTAGGCATCCCACTAAAATGCAAGTATTCTAAAATGTGGCTATCAAAGTTACCACTTCTTTTTGTAAATGTCTTCCATGGGTGTTTAACTGTTGATTAAACAAATAAAAGTGAAATTAGTTACGATGATAGAGTTAGAATTCAAGTTCTAAGTAAAGAAGGTAAGTCTCAGGTTGAGATTGCCAATTTGGTGGGATGTTCGCGGTGCGCGGTCCAATGTGCTATCAGGCGATTTGTGGAGACGAAATCTCACAATAATAATTCAAAAAGTGGAAGAAAGCGTCTAACCAGTAAACGAGAAGACCGAATACTTATACGCGAGTCTCTCAAGGATTGCAAAAAAATCTTCTTCTGCCCTTGCAGCTGCCCTTTCGAATGAATTTAGTAAACCAGTTAGTGCTCGAACAGCTTGAAGAAGACTTCTGGAAGCAGGTTTAAAAGTATGTAATGCCCGAAAGAAGCCGTGGCTATCAGAAAAGAATAGGAAAAATCGTTTGAAATGGGCTCGCCGTTACCAACATTTCACGGAAGAAGATTGGTCGAATGTTCTGTGGTCTTAAAGTATTAATTAACAACCATAGCTTTTACCCTAGAGCAATTTTGAAGACTTAATACAAATCTTATGAAAACATTATTTTTTCTTTTCTACAGATATTTGGAACACCTGGTGTGACGTTCGTGAGGCGACGGGTTGGGGAAGAATATCATCCAGATTGCGAGGTACCCACTGTTAAGCATGGAGAAGGCAGACAGGCACAGGCAGGAGGCATCATTATGATTTGGGACTGCATGTTTACTGATGGTGTCGGTGAAATGTTCGTTTGCGAGGGTCGCATGGACAGTCAAAAGTACATAAATGCATTAAAAGCTGTTCTTCTGCCTTTGTTAACACGCATTTTTGGCGATACTAATTTATACGGGGTTCAATTTCAGCAAGACTATGCTCCTTGTCACAAATCAGCGACTATGGTGCGTTGGTTTAGAGATAACAACATTGTTTTGTTAGATTGGCCTGCACAGTCTCCAGATCTTAATCCCATTGAGCACATGTGGGCTATTTTAAAACGCAAGATTAAGGAACACAGTATAACATCAAAAACTGCCTTAAAGAATCCCTTAATTAACGAGTGGTACGCTATAAGTGCAGACGAATGTGCAAAGCTTGTACGCAGCATGCCTAAGAGAATTGCTGCCATTCGGGTGAACTCCTTCTCCAATTTGTGGTTTTGGGTCTTGATGTTTCCAACAAATGGAGGGGGACCTTAACCGCCTCTGACTGTTTTTTATGAGGAGCCTTATTTCATGTCAGAAATACACTCGGAGGGCTAGGCATTCCCTGTCGAGGAGCGACCGCAGTTAGAAAATTTAACTTAACGTTTTATTCAAATTCATTTTCCATAACTTTTTGGATGTTGGTTACACCAGGATTTGAACCCGGGCCTTCCGAATGCCAGTACGCAATACTAACCACTCGGCTACCCCGGCCGTAATACCAATAATAATAATTAATAATCGAAATAATTTTAATGAGTACTTAAGAAGACACAATTAAGATCTGATTTTGTAGTCGACTTAATTCTTATTTATCTATGCTTGGCACCGACATATTTGATGCATGTTCTGCCTACAATGAGACCCCGCACTTTACTATTAAGATCTTTACATACTTCTTAAAACGGGGACCCCTCTGTTGCGAAGCCGTAGAAACGGCACGTTTCCTAGACCTCCCGTTAGCTGACCTCAATGAATTAGACTAGCCTCGCCTGCACCTATGCGAGACTGGACATTCTTTAGAGACCTTTAGTTTATTTGAGTTGAGAAATGGCAGTCAAAAAAAGTGATAAAAAGATTTTATTGCTCTACCCTTCCGACAACTTCTGCCGAAAGAATCTGTCTGTATTTTTCGTCCTAGAACATGAGCACCAATTGTACAGCGTCTAGTCAGAAACTTCCCTAAAAACCAAATTTGTTCCTCAGCAAATACAAACGTTCCCCTAATATCCGAGTCAGAATGGCATTGCGACGTTCGCTACTCATTTATTTCATTCTCATCTGTCCCAAAAACGACAGCAGGTAGCCAGATGATTCCTATCCGATGGTATCGTATCTAGAAGGCCAAGCCAACGCTGATTTGCTGTTAATAAAAAAAAATGAATTGAAATAGCAAAGCTGTTGAGCTTGTGCCCATTCATGACCATTCATGACCATGCCTGGTTGTCAGAGTACATTCTGACGCCCTTAATAGAAGTAACGCTCAGAAACAGTAGATATTCTGCCTCCTTTTTTGCTGCTATTCGCACTTTACATGTCCAGAAACCTGACCCTTGAACTAAACTAATTATCAGTTCCCGACGAAAAGTGCCCCACCAACCGTATCACTTTCTATCAACAACCTTCCATTCATCCCAGTTCATAAGTTCGTCGCTCCCCCCTTCCTTGAGTACTTGGCACCAAACACTTTAAAATCTGGTTAGTAATCATCCATCCGGACAAAACGACCCGCTGTCTCTTCGCTGAACTATCTTAACGACGCAGTAAATCTGATGGAGTTAATTGTTCCATCATTTAAGAGCCAAACATTTTAATAATGCAAGACGGAATTGATGAGTGATTTATCGAGCTTGATCACTGCTCATCGAGAGAGAACTATTCCACTCAGCTTATAGGAAGACTGATCTTGCCTTGGATTTCTAAGTTCCCAGTGTGGTTGATGCTGATGTTGGTTCGTAGATAGACAAATTCTGTTTTGGATTACAGTTTCTGCCGCGTGGAAAGCTCTACACTGGTCTGTCCTATCTGCTTCTACCTTCCGGGCACTTAAACTCGCACTTGTTTATGGCGCTCTTAAAAAATGGTAATAAGCCAAAATAGTTATTCGATTTCTCTTTTCCAAAAAGAAGATTCTTAACCCAGCACTTTTAGACGCATATACATATGTATATGTACATCTTTCACAGAAGCTTACTCTTAAATAAATATATCTAATATATAGTAATGTCTGTTTATTTATTTTCACATAAACCTACAAGAGTTGAAGAAACTTCCATGAAGCTAAATACTGCTGCATATTTCAAGGATCATTGGCTGCTGAACCAAAGAGGACATTCAGTTACATACATACGTACATACGAGTATATAAGTACCTATATCATCATACATAGTTATTTTTACTTTGTGGTTGATTTAGTTACTTTTTTCCAACCCTCTCACACACATGCCCACTTATCTAACTCCTCCCTTTCGACGTTTAACTATGGTTCGTTTGCCTTTCGTTACGGTTCATTTGCTTCTTGGCATGTCATAACCTTATAATGTTAACATATTTTTACGGTTTCGTCGCCAAAGTTTCTCATGAGCATCCTTTTGCATTGATACTCCTAAGTGTAGGTATGTCTTGGCCGGAAGGTTGAAAGTTGAAATTGATTAGGCGGTGTTGTTGCATATTTTAAGGAAGTTTTCGTAAAATTTTAGTATATTTATTTTTAATATTTAGTAAATAAAAAAATTGAAGGGAATGTATACGCCTTGAAGTTTTTTTCTGATTTTTTTTTCATTTCATGACCTCATAAAAATCCGACAGCCGTTTGGAGGTGACTAAAAATAAAACTATAAATCCCTCAATGTGTTGGGCAAACATTAAAAATTAACATCGCCATAGCCGGTCCCAAGCCCTTGTGGGAAAATAAGGAAGGCTTTTGTTGGGTTTGCTATTGTAACCGCAATTATAGGAGTGACAGTCCTTGGCCGAATAAAAATCGTTTCGGTGTAAAGACCCGACTGTCGCAGAAACTATTGGACTTTAGTCGCCTTATGCGAAGGGGACGCCTTACCACGGTTAACTTCTTGAGCCACTAACCCGCAGGGCTGATAGGTCGTCCCGAATGGCTTGCAGAGCTAGCAAGATGACGGAAACAATTCCCTCGGAAAAGTCATTTACCTTGACAGCAAGGCTTTACTTCTTATTTTTTTCAAAAGTGGAAACCCTCAACGCCGCTAGACGTGTACATCGCCAACAGCGGTCACTGGCAGCTAAAGGAGCTAAACACAAAGTTTGTTTTAAGCCACCATATAACAGATATCGAATCCGGCTTCCTGAGTTAGCTAAGTCGATGAAAAGAAAAGCAAAAAAAACTCAATCCTTAGATAAGAGCAATCAACTCTGTCGTGGAGAGTTTTCGGGTGCTGTGCGACAGATCCAAAGCACAGCTTGTAGTTCCTGAAGGTACATATTTTTATCATGGGTGGGCTTACCATAATGTCCACGGAGATAATCTTGAATATGCTATCCGAGCAAAACAAGGAATTGTGATCTGTGCAAGGTATTCCGCTGTAGTGGCACTCCAGAACCAGACTTTCCCCTGTTGGGTAGCGACCAGAATCCCTACCAATTTTCAATAATATGGGTAGTAGAGTTCACCTTTTCTTCTCCACCGTCCAATACATGGATGGTCGGAACACCACGCTGATACCGAAGCAGCAACAGTAGGTGAAGTCCGTAAATGCCGAGCGGTTAACCTCTTCGCAACAGAATAAGCTTCTGGGCACCACCAAGCAAAAAATATGATAAACATACATTTTAACTGTCATCAGAGCAGCGTGGTATCCACGGACATTCTTGACCGACTGCGTGAGTCCAGGAATCTAGAACCTTCGGGTGCAAATTTACTGGACCATCCGTACTTAAATTCTTACTTTTTCTTTCTGTCATCCAGAGAAGTCCGATGCTGATGCAAAAGACCCGCTGCTTCTGACATCACTCTATCTGCCATTCGACTACAAAGCTTTAGCAACAATGTAACAATTTGCAAAAGTAATGCATTAATCCTTACATAAGTATGCAGGTCTCCTTGGAGCACTCATTCTCTGACCATAAGTACATACATCTACTTCAAAAATAATTCGGTAACTAAGTGAGTTCTTAATTCCTGAAAAGTTGAGCTCAAAATCTGCGAACGACTCAGTAGTAGGCAAAAATATTTAGCATGACAGTCATTGATGGGAAGAGATCGAACGGATTGAGTCAACTCCACACCACTTGGTGAGCTAAGACAGCTCCTTTAGTAGCGCCGATGATCATCGCTACCGGTTGATATTGCCTCGCGCTGAAAATATTGGTCAACGAAATTGTAACTCCGCCTACGGATACGTTCAACTCTAGGTCGTCAAAATAATTTTTACTTTTCTATAAACTTAGTTTCCGGACAAGAGGTTCTACCTCTCTGCCATCCATGCGATAGGCAGAAAAGGTCGATTAGGTTAGATCCGAAGAGCTCCACATCCGTTTATACAGAGTTTTCAAAAATACATAGTCTATGGAGTTATCGTAGTTAGTCTTCTACAGATTTTTAGTTAGTTGAAAGAAAAAAAACCAAGATTCGACAGAAAATAGTCAAAAAAACCAAATGCGTTTAGTGATTACTTATGAAAACTGATTCTGTTTTAGTTTTTACTAGACCCAGAATAAGGCGGTATTTGAAACTCTGTGCGACGAAATTCTGTATTGATTCCTTTTCTTTTTTGACGTAGGCACTGCTTACGCGATAATAACCAAATCGCTTCTTCTCTTATCTCTTCAGCATTAATTGAGGAACCAAGTTCAGCCTGAACTCCCTCCTTCCACTGGTAGAATACACTCAAAAACTGGAGTGCTTTCGTCAAAGTACACCACCTTCTTTGTACCCCTGATTTTTCCAACCCTTTCACTGGTGGGTACTGACTCGAATACCCTCAAAACCTGGAGCGTTTTTCGACCATCCGTACATTGGAATCTAAGCTGCTTAGCCACTATGTCTTATTAAGCTCACTGTTCTATCGTCTGCAGCTTTCGTTGTCGTTCATACGCAGAACACTACAAATCTCACCCAAACCCTCTCTCTCGAAGGCGGGAGATTGCCGACTTATCGGATATTTTTTATGTCCACGCGTGTGTACGACAAAGTAGAATCTAATATTGTTCTACTTCCTTTAATTGTAGAAGTCGCACGAGAGAAAGTTACTTTAATCTGAAGTTTTTGTTTAGGACCGAATCACACGTAGAAGTCCTTACCAATCTGACAGAGCTTTTAGTATTTGAGTACAAATTTCACCACACTCGGCTATAGTGGCCTAGAGGTAGCCATGCTATTGAAGGCAGTTTTAAAACCGACAAGGAGGTAACGTGTTGATCGTTTTCTCACGAGACTTTCTCAGGATTTGTTGCATGGGAATTTGTGCCATTCTAACTTATCCCTTGAAACATATTCAGCGAACTTTCGTCGTCTCTACACTCTTTTATATCCAACAGTAAGAACTGTATCCAACTTTTCAAATAAACTCTTTAACTCTAAGGATTTAATGTTCTAGCCGAGACTGAAGAAGGGATACCTCAATATTATTTGCTTTTTATTCTCATACAACAAATACTTCAAAATCGTTCTCGATATTTTTTTACCAAAAATATAGTAGAAAAACTAGTAATAATATCAAAAAAATCTCCTTAGTCTAATAAACTTTTAAATCCAAAAGCTCCCATGCGTCATCTTTGCCAAGCCGCCGCAGTTGTATGTCAAAGCTATCAAAAAGATAAAAAGATTCTTAAAGATAAGAAATGTATATCCTTATAATTCATTACCTAACCTCACTTACTTCTACTTATATAAAATGCAATTAACTACTTTCCAAAGTTAAGTTGGCCGTCAACAATCCCGAATGAAGATCAAGTTCACGAAATGCCAAAACCTATTTGAAATATGGAAATCAGATAAATAAAATAATTCAGCGACCACAGAGCGTACAGAGTTGGTAAGTAGTTAGTTGGTAAACAGATGTTGGAATGGCAAGAAAATAACTTAATAAATAAGACAAAGAAGAAGTGGAAAAGCACAGAAAATACAAAAAAAACCCCTTGAGCCACCGTCTCAAAGTAGTTACCAGACAGACAGAAGGACACAAGACAAAAATGTAAAGAATCCTACCAAAGAATATCTGCTGGTGGAAGAAAAATGAGTTGCCATATAAAATCAAGTTCATTAACGACAGGTAAATAAGCTGCGCTAAAGATAGAGCGAGTAGAGAAAAGTGGTAGAAAAGTACGAAAAACAAAAATCAAAGCAAACGAACAAAGTATGAGCGCAAAACAACGCAATCGATTGAGCAGGTGAACGAAGCAAACGAAGTGGTAAAAGAAATTTTAGAAGTGGAAGAAACTAAAATAAAGTGGTGGTGTGTAGACTATAGTCTTATAAATGGATAAGAGATAGAAAAATGAAAAGTTTCGCCATAGATACAGCAAGAAACTAACGGGCGCTCATTAAATTAGCCAAAGGTAGAGATAAATCCCTTCAACAAGAATCAATGAAAAGCACGAGAATTGAACAAGAAGAAGAAGAAGAAGAGAAAAAAAGCTTGGAAAATGTTTATGCGCAGTTCTTAAGTACACTCAAACTGACTAACAGTGAAGAAAATAACGGTCAAGGTAAGCACTACCGGCGCAGACTACAAGTTAATGAGAAATAATCGCACAACTAACTATCACTGGGCAGCTAAATCAAACAGAAACAACAAATGAAATATAGAATATACTGCGGTGGATCTTGAAAGTGAAGGTGTGAGGAGGGTGGAGGGAGGGATGGAGGTGTACAAGAGAGTGGCACCACCTCAGTCGCAGTCAAAAGTTAGCAGTTAAAGTGCAATCACGCGAAATAATTAAAGTCAGAGAAGAAAGTAAATACAATAAATAGCAGAGAAATAGCAAAGAAGACAGACTTAAGTTGAGAGACAGCAACAACAACAACAACGGCAAACAAGTAGACAACAACCAAATTAAGAAGTAAATGACAAGAAAATAGAAAAAAATATCATGAAAAAGCAACAGCAACAACTAGTAAACATAAGAGTTAACAACAATTATAACATCAATAAGACGACAGCACTGACCAGCAATGCAACAACAACAACAGCATACGAGTATGTCTAAACTTGCCTACTGTGGCGTAGAAAAGTATGCAGTCCGGGCAAGTAGTAATTGAAGATGTCGACAAGTTGTTGCTACTGTTGTAATTGTTTTTGTTATTGTTGTTGTTGTTTTTGTTATTGTTGTTGTTGATTTTATTGTAATTGTTTGTAGTAAAGCGTAAAACTTGCGTTATATGTACTACATCCAAGCACTCACCTGTTTTGGAGCGCATAAAAACCAAGTGAGCTAAGTTGTCTGCTGAGTCTGTCTCTGCCTCGTGTGCTTGGTTTGCAAAGAAAGATATAAAGTCAAAGTAAATAATTTCGACAGCTGACGACCTGACTTGGTTGACTTTATTGATTAGTTTGTTAAAGAAAGTGCCGCGCAGTAAAGATGTGAAGTGATGAGCACACATTTCTCGAGGATTGTGTCAGTAAATTGAAATGTTGTGTAAGGAAAGCAAAAAAAAAAATAAAAAAATATATATAAAGATCGGCAAATCTCCAAAGTAACCAAGCGACTTAATTAAAACTTTTTCAAATTAATTCCAGGTTTATACGAAATTTTTTGGCAAGTAGACCAGGGACCAAAAAATCTCATGTATGGTTCGATTTCTAGAAACTCCTTTCGCTTACCAGGTGTGTTAGTTGAAATTTGCCGGTTTTTTTCGATAAAGAAAACATTCAATTTTCAGAGGAATCTCAAAATTTTTTTATTCAAAGTATTGACCATTGGTTTCTACACATTTCGCCCATCTCTCAGGCAAATTATGGATGCCATTTTTCGACTTCTTCAAAATTATCGAAGCACTGCTCTGCTTCGAATTTCAAGAAAATGGAACCCTATATGCACTTTTTTCGAATAATTCGGTACTTGGTCCACTTTCCGGAGAGAAAAATAACCTTCCTCCCAACCTACCAGGTGTGTTTGTGGAAGTGTGCCGGTTTTACTAGTAGATGTCGATAGCAATATGTATAAATTTCTATAGTTTGGCATGTATGTAATTTTTTTCTATTGACATTAGCCTACAAAAATACGAAAGTCACATTCCGCCAAAATAATAGCGTCATATTTGTTTACTTCAGTGAATATGTCGAGTTTCGTTTCAAGTAAATCGCATTTGCGGCATTCGTTGCTTTTCTTATTTCATCAAAAGAAAAAAGCAGCTGAAGCTCACCGGTTGCTGGTAGAAACTTATGGTGAACATGCTCCAGTGATTAGAACATGTGAGACATGGTTTCGTCAATTTAAAAGTGGAGATTTCAATTTCACAGACAATGAACATCCTGGTGCAGCGAAAAAGTTCGAAGACGAGGAATTGCAGGATTGGATGTTGATCCAACCCAACCGCAACAAAAATTGGCAGGAACACTACATGTGACTCGAGGACCAATTTGCCAACGTTTAAAAGCCATGGGAAAGATCCAGAAGTATGGAAAATGGGTGCCACACCAGCTGCAGAGCTAAACGATAGACAAATGGAAAATCGAAAAACCGTTTGTGAAATGCTGCTTCAACGATTCGAAGGGAAATCTTTACTGCATCGAGTTGTCACGGGGGATGAAAAATGGATTTATTTTGAGAACCCGAAGCGAAAAAAATCATGGCTTTCCCCTGGTGAAGCTGGCCCATCGACTGCAAGGCCAAATCGCTTTGGCCGTAAGACAATGCTTTGTGTTTGGTGGGACTAGTGTGGTGTTAAAACCTGGTGAAAAGGTGAATACGGATCACTACCGACAACAAATGATCAATTTGAATCATGCGTTGAGCGAAAAACGGTCGGAATGGGCCCGAAGACTTGGCAAAGTTATCTTGCGCCGTCTCATACCGCTAAACTGGTGAAAGACACATTACAAACACTTAATTGGGAAATATTATCGCACCCGCTGTACTCTCCAGACCTCGCCCCGTCCGACTATCACCTTTTCGCATCACCTTTTCGCATCGATTGGACACTCCCTTGCAGAGCAGTGCTTTGCTAATTTTGAAGAAGTCGAAAAATGGCTCGTCGAATGGTTTGCCTCGAAAGAGAAAAATTTTTTTCTGGAATGGTATCCATAATTTGCCTGAGAGATGGGCGAAATGTGTAGAAACCAATGGTCAATACTTTGAATAAAAAAATGTTGATATTCCTCTGAAAATTAAGTGTTTTCTTTATCAAAAAAACCGGCAAATTTCAACTAACACACCTGGTAAAAATAAATATAACAATATATATCGGCAGAAAAAGTCTGCGTGCATAATACCAACCAAAATAACTCATTAAGAAGGCTTATATACATAAATTTTTTTTTTAAATCCAATTTATTTCATGTTCATTAAGGGATATTTAATTTGTAGATTTATGAAAATAAAAGTGATAAATTTTCTAATAATAACATGCAAAAACAAAAACACACAGGCGACTAGAAAATTCATTAGTAAAAGTCTGCGTACAAGGTAGTTTAGTCAAACAAAGGCATTCCTTTTCCGAATCCCACTTCGAATTTATAGGAAGTCGAATATCATCTAAGTTTTAAAACTTCCGCTAGGCGGTTTGGCATGGAATCAATAAGTTTGAAGGTTTCTATCGAAGAGATTTGAGCCTATTCCTCTCGCAGTACATCCTTGAGCATAGCTTTTGAGGTAATTGTGCGTTGACGGATTTTACGTTCCAGTGAGTTCCATAGGTGCTCTATAGGATTTAAATCTGGTGGCTGTGGTGGTGTTCGATGCTACCTGGGAACGTTGTAGAGCAACCACAGCTTCACTATGTCCGCTGTATGCTTCGGGTAGTAATAACTGTTTAGACCCAATTCTACAGCGTATTGCTTCAAATTTCTTTGCAAGATATTAAGATATCCATATTTGTCCATAGTGGACTCTTTAAATTCCATTCTGCCCACCATTACTGGCCATGCACCATCATATCATTGCTCCACCACCATCATGCTTCACAGTGGTCACCAAATTTTCCTTATCGAGAGCCATGTCCAGTTTTCGCCATACATTCTTACGCCCTTTGATTCCGAAGAAGCAAAACTTGCTCTCGTCGGAAAAAATAACCTTCTGCCAGAACTTCCGGGGCTTATTTAAGCGCTCTTTCGCGAAAGAAATACGTTGTTGCCTATTGACTCGCGATATGAATGGCTTTTTGCGTGCGACATGGCCGTGATACCCTGTTTTTTTTTCCAAAATTTTGCGGATGGTGTCAGCGCAGAGGGTCTTCTCGAAATTTTCCTTAACATTTTGAGCGATTTTTGATGCTGAAAGTCGGCGGTTTGCTTCACACTATGTCAAACGTTACGATTTTAACGCTGTGTTAATATTTTTGGCCGCCCTGGATGGGGCCGAGAGACGAAAACGCCGGTATCTTTGTAATTTTTTATCACTCTTTGGGTGGAAGAGTGTGTCCTTCAAACAATCTGACCAATTTCACGGTATGTTTTTCCTACCGCGTAACCCTGTGTAACTTGGAATTTACTCCGTCATACTCATACCTAACATCCTTTGACAAAATGAAAGTCATTTCCGGATTCGGCACACCCAAACAAGTTCAGTTTTATGAAAGAAACCCAAAAAAGGTCTCAATAGAGTTATTAGATGTGTTCACAGTACTCATAGAAGGTATCTTTGGTCATATTTCCCTTATCTAACGTCGCTTCGCTGTAAAACGTGTAAGGTGCACGATAGTAGTCGTCGAAAGAGTCAATTTCTCAACTCAGATCCTACACCTGTTGTAGTCTTAGACCAACTTCCCACCGTTCTTCTCCCGTCTATTGGAACACTCCTGCAGTGCTATTAGGTTTCTCACTTAAGGAGCACATTCACTCAATTTATAGAACGCTGCCCGCGATCATCAACGAGGTCGAAAGTGCTGATCCCTTTTTCTTAATTGTTCTTCTTCTTTACTGGCGTAGACACCGTTTTTCGCAGTCTGAGGCTAATTAGAGATACCAATTACAGCCAGGTCCTTCTCAACCTGGTCTTTCCAACGGAGTGGAGGTCTTCCTCTTCCTCTGCATCCACCGGCTGGAATATTCTTAGCAATTCAGACCATGAGACTATTTTTCGATTCGCGGAACTATGACAATGTCACCGTATATAGCTCATCGTTCCATCGGCCGATTCCAACTCGTAGAAAACATACATTTTACGCAAAACCTTTCTCTCCAAAACTCCTAACGCCGACTCATCAGATCTGGTCATCGTCCATGCTTCTGCGCCATGTAGTAGGACGGGTATGGTGAGCGACTTGTAGAGTTTGGTTTTCCTTCGTCGAGAGAGGACTTCACTTTTCAATTGCCTACTCAGTCCAAAGTAGCCCATGTTGGCAAGAGTGATTCTGCGTTGGATTTCCAGGCTGACATTGTTGTTGGTATTAATGTTGGTTCCTAAGTAGAAGAAATTATCTATGACCTCGAAGTTATGACTGTCAACAGTGACGTGGAAGCCAAGCCGCGAGTGCGATGACTGTTTGTGTGGTAACAGGAGATAATTCGTCTTGCCCTCATTCACTACCAGACCCATTCTCTTCGCTTCTTAATCAAGTCTGGAGGAAGCAGAACTCACGGCACGGTTGTTGAGGCCAACAATGTCGATATCATCGGCGTACGCCAGCAGCTGTACACTCTTATAGAAGATTGTACCTTCACTATACAGCTCTGCAGCTCTTATTATTTTCTCCAGCATTAAATTAAAAAAGTCACACGATAAAGAGTCACCTTGTCTGAAACCTCGATTGGTATCGAAGCGCTCGGAGAGGTCCTTCCCGATCCTGACGGAGCTTTTAGTGTTACTTAAAGTCAGTATACATAGCCGTATAAGTTTTGCGGGGATACCAAATTCAGACTTAGCGGCGTAAAGCCAGCTCTATTCGTGCTGTCGAAGGCTGCTTTAAAATCGATGAAAAGGTGCTGTGTGTCGACTCTCTTTTCACGGATCTTTTTCAAGATTTGGCGCATGGTGAATATCTGGTCAATGGTTGATATAAGGACCAATCAGTTTGAGACGGTGGGCGTCAATCTTTACACAATATGCTTTAAAGGACCTTATGTGCGATATTAAAAAGGCTTATTTCACGGTAATTGGCGCAGACTGTGGGATCGCCTTTTTTGTGGATTGGGCAGAGCACACTTAGGATCCAATCGTCGGGCATGCTTTCATCCGACCATATTTTGTAAAGAAGCTGATGCATGTACCTGATCAGTTCTTCACCGCCGTATTTGGATAGCTCGGCCGGTAATCCATCGGCCTCTGCTGCTTTGTTGTTTTTTAAGCGGGCGATTGCTACTCGGACTTCTTTATAGCCGGGTAACGGAACAACTTTTCCATCGTCATCAATTGGAGTTTCGGGTTTACCATCTCCGCGAGCTCACCTATGCAACTATAACGGCATACACAGACATAATATCGTACCCCTTTGCACCTCTGTAGAACCAATAATGGTCTGTACCCAGGGTATGAACACATAACCCTCCGCTTAAAAGTACGCACTTTCAAAAAAAATTGTATATATATTATTTTTAATGTAAAAAGTGTAAAATATATTTTAATAAAAATCAAAATTGTTTATTAATATTTAAGCTTTCATTAAAAAATTTACACTGGGATTTTCAGCCACTGTTCAACCCTACGGACCACTTGTAATTTGAGTTACTGGAAGTTGAAACAAAAAAGACCACAAAACTGCAAATTGCAACAGCAAAAGCTAAATAGCAACCAAAGTGCCGCACAAATTGAAACAATTGAATAAACTGTGCCAACAGCAGCAACAATAACAACAAACAACAACTATAAAACAATAAAAAATAACAGCAAAAATAAAAAATGATACCAATGGCAAAGGGAAAAAATTACTCACCGAACTAAGCGCACACACACACGCATAAACAACATATGTATATACATACAGAAATATGTACACACCTTCATACCCATATATGTATGTAGGTATGTACCAACTTACACACAACAACCCACTCGAAGTGTGAAAAAATTGCGTATGTCACTTAAAGTGACAAAGGACCAAAAGTGACCAACGACAACACCAACAAAAACAACAAGTCCAAAAAAAACTTACCCTTAACAACCACTGGTAGACAGACAAAAAAGTACACGAGTATATTTGACAAAGCAGTGGAAATGGTTGTTGTTGTTTTTGACTGGCAAAAAAGTGTTATTGCAACTCTCACCACACAATGACCCCGTGTGGCATGCAACAGCGAATCAGACAGCAAAGAACGCGTTGTGTTGCGTTGAGTAACCCTAATTGTAAACAACAGCAGTGAAAATTTAACTTAATGGCATTACAATGGCTCAGTAGCAACAAAAAAAAACAAAAAATTACGCTCATAAACAACAACAGCAACAACAAGAAGAAGAATAATAGCTACATGGATACAACATAACGCACGCATGCATGCAACTAGACATAAGGCAACAACCAGCGCTGGAACACACGCTGACCAAACTCCGAGACAACAGATTAAAAAAAAAAAAAAACTGAAGAGAAAAAAATAAATAAAGAATAATAATAGCAATGAAAGTCACTACACTTCAGTGTTGCAAATGTCACGCGGTAATTTTTTCTTGTTGTTAAAGTGGAAAAAAACTCCTTTTTTTTGGGTAGAAAAAAAAATGTCATACGCTCTACTCACTTGCTACACTTTCAGTTCAATGCGCATACATACACACACTCTCATACTCACTCCAACTCTCTTCAAATGTCCTTAAAGCGGTCAAGTGTTTGTATGGCGTGTTGGTTTGTAAAGTGCGCGACGCACTACGGACACTTACCTACATACATACATACTCTTGTGTATAACTATATATATGCATATACATATGTACATATATGTAAGTATGTTTCGTCTGCATGTATGCTCGTTTTTCACATAACTGATTGCTCAACGAAATGTTGAAACAGTTGAGTTTAAGTGCTACACTCATTGTCATCTTCACGTTACTCATACGCCACGGCAGGCCATTCATCACTTTTGACCCTAGCGCACATATATTTATAGTTTTACTTATATATATAAAAGCTTATATACATGCTTACAAAGTCAAATAAGTACGAAAATATATATAATTTATTTATATTTAAGAATATCGCCAATATCGCCAAATATTTTATACTCAGTTTGACTATTCCAAAGGACTTCTTTTATAGATATAAATTAAAAAAAAATCCGAATATAAATTATAAAAATAAATAAATAAAATTAATATATGTGATTTTATATGATACTAAAAGTTAATATAATTAGGAAAAAATAAATAAATAATATACTACTAATAAATCAAAAACAAAATCATTTAAAAAAAAAATAATAATAATTTCGTGAAAGGGAAATATTGGGTGTATGCATTAATTAAGGCGATTTTCTAAGAGAGGGCTCTACTAGTATTGTTTCGCCTCGTCGAAATTTGTACCAGATAAAGTGCTTTTGCGGGGAGTTCTTCTTCATTACTTTAACATGAAGAACAGTGTTACCGAAAGCCATCATATTTTACTGGTCGTTTTGCAAAAAAAATTTAAAAATAAGGAATGAAGGAAATATCAAAAAAAAAAAAATTATTTATGCACGAATATTTTTCTTATTCAATGTAAACAAACTAGAACCTCTGCAGATGCTAAAATATTTAGTGAAACGTTTGGCAAAAAGTAAAATAAATTTGTTTTATTTGCACTAATCAAGAAAGGTCTGCTAAGCCCAATAAATAAATATAAATAAATAAAATCTGGAATAAAATTTTAACTGATCGTTTAACAAAGAAATAAATAAATGATCAAAAAAGTTAATATTAATGATATATAAAAATAAGCACAAGTGTCAAGTTAATGCAAAAATAATATAAAAATAATAATAATAATAAAATGAATTTTTATTTTAATTTAATAAATTAATAAAAACCCAAAGTTAAAAAACCGTTTAAATCCAATTACTAAAAAAACACAAGAAAAAGAAACAAAAATTTAAAGTACGACACAAAAAATTGGTAAATCAAAAAGATAATGAAAAACGAACGCATATTTTGCCAAAAAAAATTATATAAAATCCGAGATGTATGGGAAATAAATAAAAAAAATAATAATAATAATATAGAAATATTAAACCAAAAAACATGCTTAACTAATGACATAGAAAAAATATTTAAAACAGAAATATCATGAAAACTCAATCCAACTTTTGAATAAAAATAAAGTAGCCACGTAAAAATATGTACATTAAAAACAATTAATAAATTTTTTAACAAAAGTAAACAAAATGAACATTAATTAAAGAAGACTATCTTAAATATACAAGTTAAAATAATTAAATCATCAAAAAGATTAAGAAAAAAATTCATTATTTTCTTGGACAAAAATAACTAAGAAACAAAAATGAAATTGTTGTTAAAAAAAAAAATAAAAAATAAATTGAATAAATTGAAATAAAAATAAGAAACTAATACAAAAACATACGAGTATACTGACAACAACAAAAAATGAAAATTTAAAAAGAAATTAAAAATACATCTTCTTCTTGAACAAATGAAGAAAGAAGCGAAAGAAAAAAAAGAAAACTATTTGCAAAAAATCGAAACAGAGAGTACCTAAATAACAAACTAAATTAAAAAAAAAATTAAAAATACAGTATATTAAACCGTCCGACAAAAATCAACTTTTTTATATATAAATAGATAAATAACAAAAAATTAAACAAAAATAAGTCCAATTTTTGGAAAATATATTTTAAGAAACTAGCAAACCCTGCCACACGTTTCTGTGGCTTTCTGTATTTCGTCCAATTTTGATTCTAATTGGAATTGCATGATAAAAAAAATCCTTATTAACCATCATCTAGTACAAAATATTAAGTTTTTTTAGTATATGATTGAATTTATTGATTTAGCTATGTATTTGTATGTGTGGACCACTTCTACGCTGCTCAAAGTCTCTCACGCAAATGTCAAAATGAATGCCTCGGAGAAAGCCAAATGCATCATTCGTATCTATGATTATTCACACTAAGTTGAACGTATAGATTCTCTTCCGCAGCCACACGATATAAATTTATATCCAAATGATGCTAATATTTGTCAATTCATATGTGAGCAAGTTACTATTAATGTTTCGAACAAATCGGGTTTGTCTATTTCCAGAAAGCTAAGTATCCAATTGATGCATATCACTCAAAGCGAACTATAAATATATTTATTTTTTCAAATAAATCAGTCTAATTCCTGGGAAGAAATAATTTGAAAGGAAAAAAGCTGTAAGCACGAGTTTTTCGAAGAGGTCGGTCCATTTTCCGAAGAGAAGAGGGTTCGAGGGTCGATTTAGTGGTTTAAAAAATACAGCGCCGTATTTTGACATCTGCCGAACTTAACTGCCAAGCCAAACATGTTCTGTTTTACCTTAAAGTCAGGAGTTTATGAAAATGGATCACTTTACAACCGCACAGCGCATTAAAATTGTTAAAACCTACTGGAAAAACGGTGATTTAAATGTGGCATCCTGCTTTAAAAGAAGATTATCGTTCATCTACTCAAACAATTGGTAAAATTTTAAAGAAATTTGAAGATACTGTATCGGTTAGAGATATTGGAAGGCCTGTGCAAATAATTTATCTCGTTAAAGTGTAGCCGAGGACCTGAATATGTCTATTTCTCGACATACTCAAGAACTGGGACTTTCTTATGGCAGATTACGGCATATTCTGTACTTGAAGTTACACTTACATCCATATGAAGTCCAGTTCACATAATAACCGAAGTCAGCTGACCAGCTTACCACAACGTACATACGTCAATTGGGAGCTTAGAGAAAAATGATTTTTCGAACAAAATGTTCTTCAAAGACAAGGCACATTTCTCTCTCGGTGGATACGTAAATATGCAAAACTGTCACATTTTGAGTTCCGATAATCCTCAAATAATTGAAGAGACGCTAATATACCAAAAAACCCGATTTGAAATCGTGGGACTATTTTTATGGGGCTAGGCGAAAGACCGCGTTTATGTGGATAAAACTTGAATATTTGAAAATCAATATTCATCAAATTATGGCTGAGATACCGACCAATATGTACCAACAAGTGGTCAAAAACTATCCCAAACGGATCAAAGTTTTCTGAAAATTCGCAAGACGATCAAGTTGACGATGTAGTGTTTCAAAAATTAAGCCTAGGTTTAAACTTTATAATAAAAAAGAAATTTCTTGTCAAAGATTATCTTAAATGCATTTTCGATATTTTTATTTTTGAAACCCCAAAATAGATAGCTCTGCATTTATTAAATTAAGCTAAGTTTTTACTGCACCAAAAAAAAGCTTCAAAAGCTCTTCGAAAATTTTACTTAAATACTTGTTGTAAATTACAAAATTCACAGAGCTTTAGATTGGAATTTATTTAAAAAAAATTTGAAAAAGCTTGGCAATGAACTATGAATTTAAATTTTAAAATTCTTACTATGTCGATGTGAAAATAGTTTAAGTTGTAATAAAAAAAATTAATAAAATTATTTTTACAAACGAAATTTGGGTAAAAGCTTAAGCAAAGCTCAAATATTTTAATTTAAAAAAGCTTACAAGCTTTACAGAGCTTTTTACAAAGTGTAATTTTAAAAACCTGCAGCAAATTTAGAAATCATTTTTTTAGTCATAAAATAATTTTTTAAAATAAGTAAGTGCAAAAGCTTTAAAAGCTCAAGGCAAGTTAAGTTAATTTGGCGGGATTGCAAACTAAAAATGTTTAAAAATCTGCAGCTAATTTAGAAATCATTTTTTTAGTAATAAAATAAATTTTTTTAAATGAGTAATTGCAAAAGCTTAAAAAGCTCAAAGCAGGTTAAGTCGATTTGGTAAACTAAAATGTTTCTAATTCAATTTACATGGGTTGTGATAGGGACGAGCTGCTGTTGGTTAACAGAAAATAAAATATTTCGGCAAGAAGAAGAAAATTAAGAATCTGTCACTGTTAATTCTACCACCAACTCCACAGTTAATTTTTTTTCTTTTTAATTTTTCACCATTAAATAAGTTTCCATAATTTTAAGAATTTTAAGAGTTCCACATTTGAGAAAATATACCAAAAAAATTTTATTTTGGGCACAAAAATTTATTTATTTCCACAAATATGAGTACCTGTGTGAAATAAATCCATGTATGTTGAAATCCAATACGAGCAATTTTCCCAACTGTATCGGTGGAAACAAAAAGTTCACATACAAAAGTCAAAGTCGGAAAACCAAAGAGAAATCAGCAGAAACAAAGCTACAAATGAAGCAAGACGATAACAGCCTTACCAATAACAACAGTAAAGAAAGTAGAACTAGTGGTGGCGCAGCAACGTCGCCACACACCGGAGAGTCACTTAAACTTTTCAATCGCGATAAGCGGAAATGTAAGATTTCCATTTATATTTCCGTTGAAAAAGGCACAATTCCAGGCAGGCAAACAAAATATGCCAATGGGGACGTTACGCTAAGCGCAGCGGCAGTGAAGAGGCGTAACAAAGAGGCAGCGGCAGCACAGTGATGGTAACAGCTGTTCTGGCTTTGTGCTGCGGTTGCCACAAATGTAGAATATGCCCACGAGCAAGCATGCAGCGAGTGTTTGGTAACACAAACTGGCAAATGTAGCAAAGAGCAAAAGTTGCGTGGTCCCACAGGGACGGCAGAAAGTAAAATAGACAGAAAAGAAAGCACATGAAGAGCGTATAAGGAGAAGCAAGCAGCAAAAAAAGTTTGAAATAAAAAAAAACTAAAGAAAAAATCAAAGTCTTTCTGCCAAAGGTGCAAAACAAACAAAAAAGCAACAACAAAGCAATGCAAAGGAAAAACAAATCAATAAAAAAAATAAAAAATAAAAAAAATAAATAAAAAATAAAAAAATAGAAAAGCACAAGAGCAATGTATGGTAAATGTAAAAGTAAAGAACTGTAAGTAAAATTTGAAAATAACCTTAAGGTTAAGATTACAAGGTAATTTGATTCAATTCCTTTGATAGGCGTGCACGCTCATTCTTCCTACACTTCATTGTTGTTGTTGTTCTCATTGTTGGTATTGTTACATTTCATTTGCACTTTTTTTTGCTACAAATGTATGCATAAGCACCGGCTTACTCACAAACATTACAAGAAAAAGCCGTTGGCTGACAGCTGGCAAGCAGCAGGCAAGCACTTGAGGGGGATTGTGGGCAGTTGACGGCAGCGTGAGCGGTGTGTTGCCAAGATGACGGCGAAGCGATAAGAAACATAAAGGAAGTTTACTACGAATGAGTATGATTTTGCTGTCGCTTGCTGCTGACATAGGTAAACATGGCAATGTAAACAAGATCGCAAACAAAAAGGGTTGCCATTTAGTAGTTAAAATATTTTTATTTTAAATAAAAAAATTAACGATTTTTCGAAAGCTCACCGTTGAAACTTTATTTTCATAGCAAGTATTACAAGGAATTTACATTAACAAAGAATTTACGTTGTACAATTTGTCCTAGAAAAAAAATCAAAAAGCTTTGAAAGCTCAAAAAAGCTTCCAAAAGCTATCTTTATTAATCTTTAAAAAGTTTGAACTCGAAAAATTCACATCTCTTTAGCAAAAGCTTCAAAAGAAATTAAATAAATTAAATTTGCTACAGCTCCAGCCTTTAAGGTAATTATCTGTGATGAAGAAAAATGGAATCATGTTTTACGAAACTTATAATAAAAGAAAAAAAAGAAAGGAACTGAAAAATTTAATTTTGAAATTCTCTAGAGAAACTTAAAATATTTTTAAAATAAAAATAATTAGTAACGAAAGCATTTTTTTACAAATAACTGAGTATAAAAGCTTAAAAATGCTTAAAGCTTTTAATCTGAAAAGCTTAACGACGTAAAGGAGCTTTCAGATATAAAATTTATTGTTATTTAAAAATATCAACAATTATTTATATAAAATAGCTCTTTTCAAATGGAATGGAATGGAAGTTTAAAGTAGATTAGTGAGATTTGATAGAGATTCAGACTTATATGAAAGATAATTCACTAGTATTTTATTTTAGATTTATTACGCAAGACCTTAACAGAGCTTTTAATGGAGTTTAACATTTAGTTCTGAATCAGCATATATTTAAATAATAAAATAGCACTTAGCAATAGGTACAAAAGCTTATGAAAGCTCAAAAAGTTTACGAAAATTAATAATAATAAAAGCTTCATTATCTAAAAAAACTTTAAAAAGCTTTTATAAAAATATTTGATATTTAATAAATATTTAAATAATAAAATAGCACTTAGCAATAGGTAAAATATTTTGAGATTTTCAAAAGCTCGTGACAAAAGCTGACCAACTTAAAAGCTGAAAACAACGCTAAAAATTTTGGACGCTAAAAGGTTTTGCTTACAAAAAGTTGAATTCTAAAAATAAGTTGCCAAAAGTTTCCTCTCTTATGGCAATCATATGAGCATAGGGAAAAAGCTTTTCCCTTACACTGCAGGCAAAAATGCCTACACCCGTCGCAAACAATTTCGCTCTATTGTTTTTGCTTCAGTCTCTTATCGCCAACCGTATAAATAACAGTTTATTGTGACATATTTAGATGCATACATAAATATATGTATGTACGTATGTGTAATTTGGGATTTGTTTTTGCCACATTACTGTCAATAAAATGGCAGAAAAGCTCTGTATGTGAATACCAAAGTATTTCCCAACACGCAATAAGCAACAAAGGTATATTGGAAGTAGATTAAATAGAGCAATTGGGGAAAAATAGAACTGAACTTAAGCGCTGCTCGGGCACTTTCTACCATCTTTTAAATGATAAGGCAAGAATAGTTGTCTCAAAAGCTTCCACTTGCATATCAACTCTGAATATTTATAACATTTTCTGGGAGTAATTTATAAACTTGTAAGTATCTTCCTTTAAAAGTAACAATTTTCTTACACAATGCCAGTGGAAAAATTATGCACTTAAGCGCCTAAAATCATGCCACACTTGAATCAACTTGTAAATGCCTTTCAATTAAAACTTTTGCTTGCACAGAAAAAATAAGTTGATTGAAAAAAAATACAAACTCAACGTAAAATTTATTTTTCTGTGTGCAACCGACAAGTAAATTATCTCACATCACAATAATTTCTTTGCGTTTTCACTCTACAAAACATATTTGCCACAAGCGTAGCATACTTTCCAGCGCGTACACAGGCGTTGGTCAACAACGCGCTTTATGGTAGTAACAATTTGTAGTGAAACTCAAACACACGCACACACACACACACATGCATACACCAGCACCGCTGAAGCGTGAAAATGCTGAGCAGACTAACTGTTAACTGCTGACTACTCCCTGCTGCGTATCGCATTTGCTCCTAAAAATATGCTAACATTTCATGAGTTTATTTGTGAAAATTAAAAGAAAACAGCTTTGGCAAAACTTATTCTTCCCCCCGCACCCCCCTCAGAAAACTTTTTATGAGTCCCAAGGACATTAGTCATAAGTGCGTTTAGGGAGGTACTACGTACGCTGTAGCCCGTAAGTCAAAGCCAGCCAAGTCAGCCGAATACTGGAGTAACAAGTAAAAGCAATTCTCAGCATAAATGATAATAAAACAAAAACAATAATAACAAAAGTTACAATAATCTCATATTTTTATTTTATTTTCCTCAATTTTATTTCCTTCATCTCTTTTGTTGTTGTTGTTGTTGTTGTTGTTGTTGTTGTAGCTCATCAGCATTTATGTGGCTTCGGTGACCTTTTGGATTTTGTGTTGGCATTTTGGGTGCGCTCAAGCAGCCATGAAATCGAAAGCGCAGCCATAAGAGAAAGGAAGGGGAGGTTAGGGAGAGAAAGTGTAAATTTGACTTGGCCTGCCCTTGCTTGAATTACTACAATAAGTGTGGAGTTATGTTTTGAAAAATTAAAAAAGTTATGTTGGCGAGTGAGAGTAATTTGCGTTGGAGCAAGCTAAAGGATGCAGTTAGTTTTAAGCGGTATATTTATATGTTGGCAGCTCACAGACAAATTACTGTGGATTGCAAGCTTTCTAAAGCTTTTGATGATAAAACCAACAAAAATATCCTTAAAAATCCTTAAATACTACCCAACTTAATAGAAATTCACTCTCCCTTTGTGGCCATCCTGATAGGAGTATACACCACCCTCTGGTTCAGCTAATGCGCGGAGTTTGCAAAGCGGGGCAGTCGTCATATCTTCTCCTCCACTATCTCGCTGAAGTCTACAAAAATTTCCCTCCCTAGAGACTTCACCCGACTCCTTCAAAGTGCGCGGTATTCGCAAAGGAAGTACCTTGATGTTCCAGTATCCTTTTCTTCTCTGAGACTTCTGTAGAAGTTGTTAGATAGTACATCCAACCGCTCTGGGTGCCTGCCCAATAGCTCATGCCCTATAAGAAGACATATAACTGTAGATATATCTTTCGTGTTTAGCTAGTTCCTTGTTTAGATTACACGTGACTTTCTGTTGTTCCATTCTGGCGACGTTATCCTGATCACATTACACGTATTGGAACTTCTCCATCTTGAGTTAGTTTTATTGATAAATAACTCTTCTGCAGTGTGCTTACTAGTGGAGATCGCCATGCCCAAACTCTTTCATTTCTCCATCATGGACGAGTTTGGGCATGCCGCTTCCTACTTGTAAGCACACTGCAGGAGAACTATTAATCAAAAAAGCTAACTCAAGATGGAAAGAAAATGCCCCTCCTTATAAGCCCGCCCGCAATGCCTTCACTTGGTAAGTTATTGGGTCCAGGCACCCAAACCAGGTTTAAAGAGAACTGCCTAGTCATCACGTTAAGTGATCTGCGGAAATTCTCTGCTGTTTGCGATTTTATTGTTGTTCATTTCAGGATTCCTAATGCGCCCTGGCTATACGAAACCATACGAATGCGATTTTCTGAAAGCTGAGGCAGTTGAGAGCCTCATGTATAGTCTCCTATTCCGTCTGAAAAATGCTACAGTGAGCGAGTTGACGAAAGGGTTTTGAGTACTTTGAAATCCGTCGGGGTAACTCAGCTCTACTATTCTCCCAGTCCTAGCGTCACTGTATTCGCGGGCTTGCAATGAGTGTGTCTTTATCTTCTGTGGGTCCATACGGTCTGTATCTCTCTTGATTAGTCCGGCAGTTATGTCTCTCGCTCAGTTTCTAGTTTTTTTTGTCACTCACACTTAAATGCAATCTTTAAGGCCGCACATAAAGTAGTGATCTAGTAACTGATGCCCAGAGTACGCTAAATTTATGGAGGAAACACTTCTCCAGCCTGTTGAATAGCAATGAAAGTGTAACTTCAGAAGATGGCCTCTCTCATAAAAACCCTTGTTCCTACTGGTGCCCGAGCTATGGCGTGTTACTATCGATGTGTGTGCTCTGGTGTAGTCCTGGTGAAACACAATTCCCTCCCTTTTGGACAAAACTGGGGCTTCTGAACCATTGATTCATTGCTTCGGTTAGTCGGTCCACCTGCTGACAGAACAGGTCCAATTTAAGTGTTTGACCCTAGAGGTCCAGTCTTCGAGAGCTTTGACTTCAAAAGCTGGAATCGACCTTAAAAAACGAAGTGGGGACTCGGTTTTAATATAGTATTAATGGAAACTTGGATCAAAATCGGTTCATATCTGTGCAGTTATAACAAAAGTCATCGTAGGGCGACCACAATTAGAAAATTTGACTTAATTTTTTATTTAAATTAAATTTCTATAACTTTTGGATATTGGTCGTACCAGGATTTGAACCATGGCTTTCCGAATGGCAGTACTCAATGCTAACCACTCGGCAACCACGGTCGCCAATCTGAGAATGGAGGAAGAAAATTCATAAGCTGGTTCTATTCCATCCTTACATCGCATTTCATCACGTTTGCGCAAAGAAGTCTCGCAACTGGAAGGCTCTCTTCGCGTATACTGTTCGTATGTAGTTGGCTATAATCTGCCTGTAGCTGGAGACATGTGAGCACCTCGAGAAGAGTGTGAAAGGTTAGACCAAATATACTTCAAGTCTTGATCCGTCATCTTCAGTTGACAAAAGCAATCACTTAACCCACGGTTCTGTTTTAACAATGCTGTTGAGAGATAGATAGCAGAGCAGCACCTTTGTGCCTGAAGTTGCAACCAAAGTCCACACTGAGCTGATGCTTTTGCATATTCCCAATTGTGATTTTCATATCCCATATTTTTGAGGTTACTTTAAGGAAGCTCATATGTTTAATCAACAAACTCGACGAATATGGAACAATATGCTCTCAATAAAAATCGTAACCATTCAATTTTATTGAGTCCAACATGGTTTTCCACTCGAACTCAGTAAGAAAATATAAAGCTATGAGCATAGAAATAAAATCAAAAAAGACTCGCCAACTGAGCTTCAACCAATGGCAATAAGTAAAAGACCCACACTGTGCTTTAAATTCGGCGAAAACTACATTTTCCTACTACAAACTAAGTGCAGCTCAACAGCTCAACAATGAACCTTTCTTAGTCATTAATTTATGCAACTCCCAGCGGTCGTATAACTTTGGCTTCATATGCACACATGCGCTCAGTTAGTTGTATTGGTATATACGAGGGTTGTCTTTTACATTTCAGGATTAGAGTTCATCCTCCAAATTGTGGTTTTGCGTCTTGGTGTTTTTCCAACAAACGGAGATACCTACAGTTTACTCTAAGCCACCTCCGAACGGCCGAAGGATTTTCATGAGAAGCTTTCATTTCATGTCAGAAATACACTAGGAGGGAGGAAAAATTTATCTCCAATAATTTGGAATTTGGTCGAACCCAGACTTAAGCCCTGGCCTTCACAGTGGCAATACACAATAAACGGCCAATGCAACCACTAAACAAATATCAATCATCGGATAGCGCGTTATTGTTCTTCAAAATCTTCTTCATTAAGATCCATACATCGAAGCACCAGTCTCTGTTCGAAGCGTTTTTGACACTCTGATTGAAGTAACTTCAAAACATGCGTTCTGTACGCATCAACCGCCTATTGGAGGATCGAAACACTTTAAACTTTAAGTTTAGTTTTTACGTACGTTGACATCTGCGCCATATAATAGGACGGGTATGACGAGCGACTTGTAGAGTTTGGTTTTGGTTCGTCGAGAGGGGACTTTACTTTTCAATTGCCTACTCTGTCCAAAGTAGCTCCTAATGGCAAGAGTGATTCTGCGTTGGATTTCAATGCTGACATTGTTGTTGGTGTTAATGCTGGTCCCTAGATAGACGAAATTATCTACGGCTTCAAAGTTATGACTATCAAAAGTGACGTGGGAGCCGAGTCGCGAATGCGATGACTGTTTGTTTGATGACACGAGATATTTCGTGTTGACCTCGTTCATTACCAGACCCATATCCACCGCTTCCTTATCTAATCTGGAGAAAGCAGAAATCACGGCGCAGTTGTTGAGGATTGTATCTTCTCTATTCAGCTCTGAAGCTCGTATTATTTTCTCCAGCATTAAATTAAAAAAGTCACACGATAAGGAATCACCCTGTCTGAAACCTCGTTTGGTATCGAACGGCTCGGAGAGATCCTTCCCGATCCTGACGGAGCTTTTAGTGTTGCTTAACGTCAGTTTACATAGCCGTATAAGTTTTGCGGTAATACCAAATTCAGATGTGGCGGCGTAAGGGCAGCTCCTATTCGTGCTGTCGAAGGCGGCTTTAAAATCGACATTAAGTAGGCTTATCCCACGATAATTGGCGCAGACTGTGGGATCGCCTTTTTTGTGGATCGGGCAGAGCACACTAAAATTCTTATCATTCGCTTTCGTCCAACCATATTCTGCAAAGAAGCTGATGCATCTAACTTTTCAGCTCTTCATCACTATGTTTGTATAGCTCTGCCGGTAGGCCGTCAGTTCCAGCCGTTTTGTGCACTTTAAACGGGCAATCGGTATTCGAACCTCGTCAGGGTTGGACAATGAAACATTTCTTCCATCGTCATCGATTGGGATTTCTGGTTCATCATCTCCGGGTGTTTCATTGTCACAGCCAATCAGCAGGCTGGAGAATTGTTCCCGGTTCGGTTAGTCGCCGCGCCTTTTCTTAGAATTTTTGAGCATAACACTTGCCAGCCAGCTTCTCAAGCTCTTAACACTTACGCATTTCAGCCTTTCGCTAGACTAGCGTTGCAAAAATCCTTAAATTTAAAAGGCTACCCTCGTATGTACATATATATTTTAATACGGAGACATTGCAAGCGCTTTTTTTTGAAAATATATATTTTGCATTGCATTAGAGAGATCAACAAACTAGCTAAATTATAGCCTCTTATGCTTTAAAATACCCAAACCGTGAGTCGTTGCTTCCACTTGTCTCGTCGCTTTCCCCTCTATCTCTCTTTCTCCTTCTCGCCTTCTCTCAAATGAAATCACATACTTTTAGCAAGCTTACTGCCGAAATGCCAAAGATAATTTGCTTGTCATTGCCAACAATAACAACAACAACAACGACAACAAAAGCATATTCACGAGACGCCACTTCGACCGCACTCAAGTTGCACTATGCTCAACTAGCTTTCTTTAAACCACACTAACACAACTGTACATACTGTGCACACATACATTCATGCATAGAGTACATGTGTCTCTTGCTTGCCAAAAGTTGACTTTCTTTTTATTTTTTTATTTTTTTTGTTTTGCTTTCCTTTTTGGTTATATAACCCCGAAATTTGTCCCAAGTGACATATGTGCCTCTTCAAGATTTTATACGTTGCATTAAGCGCATACATACGCACATACCATACTTATGTATACACATATAAGAAGAAATACTCAAACACATATTATTTTCCAGCTTTTCACACACACACACATTTACACTCATTTCCAACTTTAACCTGCACTTTCAACTTTCATCGCCAATATTTCTATGGCTTTATATACACACATACTAACATAGAGTTTCATTTTATTTTTTTTTTTTTCATTTTATTACTACTATTTTGCGTACAAAAAGTTTCCATATAAGTTTTGGATAAAAAAAAAAACAAAGTTTTTATGTTTTAATTTAATAACCTTGTGCTTGTGTGCGTCGCTTGGGGTATTCTCGAATCGAAAAAAAGCGCACACACGCAAGCATTTCTCCTGCCGCCGGAGATTTCTTCACCACTGGCGCCGGAAGTTTGCAAACTGTAATGCGATAATCGCTCAAGTCGTATAATTTTTGCCCAGAAGCTGCTGAGGTTCCTTTGTGGTTGTTGTTATTTTTTTTCAGATTTTATTAATTTAAAAAAAATTTATTTTAATTTTTATTTTTATTTTTTAGGTTTGTTAAACAATTATATTAAAAATACTTTGGAGATATATTAAATTTGCTCACCTAATGCCATAATATTTTGTCTTGGAGTTTAGGCGCAAATTGTGATGGATCATTAGCAAGGAAAGAGAGAAAATAAAAATTCAAAAATAAAGAGATATGTTTTTATAATAAGTTCTGGCAAATATGAAGAAAAAATACCTAAAGCATAAACTGGCTTATAAAGGGTAATCCATACCGAGATTCCCTACTTTTTTAAAGAAAAAAAACAGAAAATTTAAATTTAATGGGGAATGTTTATTATTATGGGAGAGAAAATTCTATGGCATTTATTTAATTATTTTGTTTTTTTTTTTTTTTGAGATTATCTCTGTTGGCTATGACTACGTCTCAGATCCATCCGTTCTATCCGTCCATCCGTGGAGTCCGCGATTGAGAGAACACGGTATGTGTGGGAAGTGACGCCGTATTGTTGTTAAATTGTCAGTTATCATGGCACTATAGCGGTCGCCATTAACAGTTACGTTCTCACCGACAACAGTTTGGAAAAATATGGTTCTTTGATTCCACTGGTCCGCAAACCACACCAAACAGTTGTTTTTTCTGGATAAAATGGCAGCCCTTGAATCCCTTCAGGTTTTTCTTCGTCCCAAATGCAGCAATTTTTGCTTGTTTATTGTTAATTGAAAAAGTACCTCTACTTGGATCACCCATTATTATTAAGGATAGGTTTTAGATCCCACAAGATAAAGGATTAAGTTATAGATCCCCCGTGGAAAATATTACGCCAAGTAAAAAGTTCGTTCGGTTTTTTTTATTGATTTTTCAAAATATGATAACTTTGTGTACATTTATCCGATATAAGTCACATATGCGCCGTTTGTTGGTAAACTTGTTGCCAACGAGATGCCCTCTCGTAGAAGGTGTCCCTATTGGCAAAAAACTCGGAGAGCCAATTTTCACAGGCCTCTCTTGAGGCCAACTTCTCACCATTAAGCGCGTTCGCCATGGACAGGAAAAGATGGTAATCACTTGGTGCCAGGTCCGGACTATAAGGTGGGTGCATTAGGACCTCCCATCTGAGCTCCTGGAGCTTCTGGTGCGTCACCAAAGACATGTGTGGCCTGGCGTGTCCTGATGGAACACAATTCGGCCTCTGTTGATCAAAGATGGCCTCTTCTGAATGAGTGCTCCCCTCAAGCGGTTCAGTTGTTGGCAGTAGAAGGCCGAATTGAGCGTTTGGCCATAAGGAAGCAGCTCATAGTAGATGATTCCTTGCCAATCACACCAAACACATAGCAAAACCTTTCTGCCCGGCAATCCTGGCTTGGCCAACGTTTCCGCCGGCTCACCGCTTTTCGACCACGACCGATTTCTCTTGACGTTATCGTAAGTGATCCACTTTTCATCACCAGTCACCAATCGCTTCAGAAATGGGTCGATTTTGTTGCGATTCAGCAGCGATTCGCTGATGAAAATTCGGTCCATCATGTTTTTTTGCGTTAGTTCGTGTGGCACCCAAACATCGAGCTTCTTTTTGAATTCAAGGTTATGCAAATAGTTCCAAACGGTTTTCTGACTTATCTTTAGTTCCTCAGTAATTAAATAAGTGCTCACGTGACGGTCAGTTTCCACTATTTCCATGATTTTATCGCAATTTTCGACGACAGCCCTCCCGACACGTGGTGCATCTTTGACATCGAAATTACCGGAACGGAACCTAGCAAACCACTTTTGTGCTACACGTTGGTTTACAGTATCGGGCCCATAAACTAAATTAATTTTTTCAGCCGCTTTGGCTGCTTTTTCGCCTTGATCGAAGAAAAATTGTAAAATATCGAAGCGAGCGAATTTTCTTTTTGCTGGTGTCCATCTTTGACGAGCGCTCACAACTTACTGAGTGAATCAATTGAAAAACTGTCAAAAACAAACTTTTAGTGCAAATAAACACGTTTTCAGCGCCGTATAGTATGACATGATGCGACACGTTACACTAGTTCTATGGACAATTACGCTATCTCTTAGATAAAACCCGAACGAACATTTTCCCTAATACCTATTTCATTCAGTTAAAATACACTTGGCACAGTGTTTTTGCTAACCGCGAAGCAGTTCTCATATACATATGCTATGTCTTTGAGCTCTTCGGTTTTTATTTCCTCAAATGTCAGAAAACACCATCTTATCGCTGGTCTCCTCAATATTTGGAACCAGAACATTAGTCAGAGACAGTCAGAGGCAATATACTTATCACATAGAGTCAGCCTCATCATGATCCCAAATCTGTAGATGGTTTGATGATGATTTGCTCCATAGAGATTATTGGGCTTTGGTTTCAATAGTAGAACCAAGAACTCTAACTCGTCTCCACTCTATAAGTTTTTAAAACAAATTGGGATTACTATTGACTTCATTCATTAGTTTAAATTCAATAATTTTGGAAATTTATCAGGCAACCGATATGCTGACAAACTCAACCACTTCTATAATAGTTCTTTTGACTTTATCCCATAATAACTTTCTTCAATAACTCAACTTTTTCATCGGTTCTTGATGTTTCTACATACTGTGGAATAAATGATTAATTTTAGTCTCATGTTTTGCTTGGGATCTGGTTCACAAGTTAGAGTCCACCAGTAGTCGTTCATCTTGCCTTCATCCTACAATCCTTGGTATCGTCTTTCGATGTGGGCTAGATATTGATGTAATCGTTCTGCTTGTTGGTGCTCGTCTCGTCCAAGTTTTTGGGGAAAAAATTGAGAAAGAAATGCTGGAAATTTATCTAACTCCAATCTCCAAACAATAATTTCCTTCAAATTCAGCTATTTCTAGATAAGTTTCCACCTTTGACTTTTACGTATGACAATTTGGTAAGCATCTCTATCAAATATTTAAAAGTCGGTCCTTCACGGTTATGCGCTTTGACGAAGATCCTTGAGAAGGTCCAGTGAGACTCCATGTTCTGTCAGAGACGATGATGTAACTGTACACGAACCCAAATCAAGTTTTGAATTTGAAAATGCCAGCAGTCCGAAGTAGATCTCACAGGACGAGCTATATGATTTGGTAAGGGACTTATATCTAGCTTAAAATTGCAATGAGTTTCTAAGTCCAAAGGCCAAAAGTAATAAATTAGTTTCTCTGGGTGTTTTTCTACTGGTTTAGATATCGTAAGTAGCTGTTCACTGCCCAGTTTGTACACAAGGATGAGTTGGTTTATGATACCCTCAGGGTGGTTATATCTAAACTCTCATGCAACCCGCAACAATTGCGTAATTTTACATATTCTTCAAAAAGAAGTTTTAATAGAGTTCTCCTTAACAAAAACAGTTTTTATACCTGTCTGTCATTTTTTTGTAAATTCGAATTCTCTCTCATTTTGCGCCTGTGGCATAGTTTAGACCGAAAAAATAACTACAACACAAAGAGTCGGCTTCCGAGGTGTCTTAACGTTAGCAAAAAGAAAGCCTTTTTGTTTACCCTCGTGTAGTTCTTCTTCCACCGCAAAAACCTTTCCATTGATACTGCATTTAGTAAAGCCGGTTCCAAGAGATGGAAATTGCTTCAAATAGTTGATATTAAGGAAAGAAATTTACCAGGGGAGCTGGAAACGCCTGTGTGATGTTTGCGCTACTTGTCCATCCTCCGGTGAAGCTCTACCCAAATGAGACTGGTCAGTGAATCAAGGATACATTTAGTTCCCAATTTTAGAAACTTCTATAAGCCAATCCCATAACTGAATGTTCTTAATGTGGCACAAACTAACTCATTCTACATGTTTAGTTCCAGCTCTGGCTTTTTCGTCTACTATTGAATGAGATGACTGACTGTAAACTCGAGGAATAAATTTAAGCTCCGACAATGTAAAAGAGAGAGGGTTTTCTTAAGATTTTCTAAGAAATTCCGTCAAAAATAAATAAAATAATTTTCGAGCAGGACACTGAGCAGTCTGATAATCGCACAGGTGCATGCAGCTCAATAACTCAAGCATAAAATTCGGTCACTATTTTGGCAAAACCTACGTATTATACGCCAACTACCTTCTTCAACCCACCCACAGGCATACATATACAATATTTCCGGGTATAAATATACATACATAGGTGTATGTATGTAAGCCAAAGTCGAAGCGAAATAAAATATATTATAGTATTTATATGAAAAAACAATTTGCATGGTATTTATGGAGGTAGCGCATACACGTATACATATATGTAAATAAAATTTATTTATAAAATATAAACACATACAGTCAAACATACATACATTCATTCGATATCTGCATATTTATTCTACTGTGAAACGTTGTGCGCCACAAAATTGTTCCGGCATTTAACCTGAATGTTTCCCATGTTTTTGTTGTTGTTGCTGTTATATTGGTTTCTACTTTTTCTTTTGTTGTCAATCGTATTACCCACCAACAACAAAAACAACAACAATGCGCTCAATATTGCCTTGCAAATTCACATACGAATTGGAAAATTCATTTACAACGGTATATGCATACATACAAATACATATGTACATGTATGTGAACATACATTTGTATGAAGGTACACTTCATTTTGTACTTAGCTTATATTTTAATCATGTGTATGCATTAAGGGTGTTCAAAATACTTAAAGGAAATGAGTCTTTAGAACAGATCCGAAAAAATTAAAAATTAAAAAACTGCTAAATAATAATAAATTTAAGTAAATAAATAAATAATATATAATAAATAATAAATATTAAATCATAAATAATAAATAATAAATAATAAATAATAAATAATAAATAATAAATAATAAATAATAAATAATAAATAATAAATAATAAATAATAAATAATAAATAATAAATAATAAATAATAAATAATAAATAATAAATAATAAATAATAAATAATAAATAATAAATAATAAATAATAAATAATAAATAATAAATAATAAATAATAAATAATAAATAATAAATAATAAATAATAAATAATAAATAATAAATAATAAATAATAAATAATAAATAATAAATAATAAATAATAAATAATAAATAATAAATAATAAATAATAAATAATAAATAATAAATAATAAATAATAAATAATAAATAATAAATAATAAATAATAAATAATAAATAATAAATAATAAATAATAAATAATAAATAATAAATAATAAATAATAAATAATAAATAATAAATAATAAATAATAAATAATAAATAATAAATAATAAATAATAAATAATAAATAATAAATAATAAATAATAAATAATAAATAATAAATAATAAATAATAAATAATAAATAATAAATAATAAATAATAAATAATAAATAATAAATAATAAATAATAAATAATAAATAATAAATAATAAATAATAAATAATAAATAATAAATAATAAATAATAAATAATAAATAATAAATAATAAATAATAAATAATAAATAATAAATAATAAATAATAAATAATAAATAATAAATAATAAATAATAAATAATAAATAATAAATAATAAATAATAAATAATAAATAATTAATAATAAATAATTAATAATAAATAATAAATAATAAATAATAAATATAAAAAAAATATAGTACAAAAAAATAATAAAAAATTTATTATATAATTTAAAGTAAACAATTTTTCTTGCTTTAAACCACACTAATATACATTGCTGCTTACGAGTATATAAATACATCTACGACTTACCGGTTGCTATGTTACCACCACAAAACCCCAAACCACACCCCTAACACCGCCCGATGCCACCGCCCTCACCTTCACCACAACTTCCACCCACGCCATCATCAACTACACTCCGGCTCAGCTTTGCTATCGCAACGACACAATTGTCGTCAATACCAATATTATTATTGTTGTTGTTATAGAACTTCTACTTTGTTTTTGTTGTTTTGTTGTGATTTTATCAATTCAATAAAAACAAAATAAAATCAGTATAAATGCAAATAACTTTAATGTATTGAGATTTTTTCGGAGGGGTAAATTGGAAGATTGAGAAAAAATAATAACAACAACAAGAAGCTAAGGTGGATAAGGGGTGTTTGGGTTATGAAAAACTGAAATACTTCTTTTTTTCTGAGCACTGCGGCGCTTCAGCATTTTAATCAGAAATTCAAAACTCATACACTTTGGCTTTTGCACTGCAACCTTGAAGCGATGGGTGTTATGGAAATACATACATGCATACATACCTACACTATGTATGTATAATGTAAAGGATCTGATTTTGTGTTGAAATAAGATATACTCGTATGTATAAAATATTTTGTATGCATGTGTGCTGGGCTTTTGTATTCTGCCGTCTGCGTCGACTGACATTTGACATTTGTTGTTGTTCATCATCAAACGGAACTTAATATTTTTCATTTATTTCCGTTCATAATTTTATATTACCTATACATACCATATATATTGATGCAATATTAGTTTTAATCAAATTTTGAAATTATTTTAGAGTATTATGGACGCATTTAACTTTGCTTATCAGCGATGACAGGAAATTAAATTTGGAATTTATAGAGAAGTGGGCACACACAAAAGAGCAATAGAAGATTAATATATAGGTATATAATATATATTGGATGAGTGCATAAGTTCGTGCCCGATTTCAAGGGCAAACTAAAATTGAAATTTTTTGAAGAAAGCGCTTTTATTAATCAATTATGTATTCGCCATCATGTTCGGCAATCCACTCCCAATGTTCAACCAATTTACGGATGCCTGATTCATAGAAATCGCGCGGTTTCTCGTTGAAAAAGGTGTCAAGGTGGTTTTTGACGTCTTCCACATTTTTAAATTTTTTTCCATTCAAATTGTTCTGCAGCGATCGAAACAAATGATAATCAGAAGGTGCAATGTCGGGTGAATATGGGGGATGCGGCATGATTTCCCAATTCATCTCCTTCAGTTTGGCCAGGGTCGGTTTTGCAACATGTGGCCTGGCGTTGTCATGATGGAAAAGAACTCCTTTGCGAGTGGCCAAAATCGGACGTTTTTCATCAATTGCTTTCTGTAATTCGACCAATTGCTGACAATACTTGTTGGCAGTGATCGTTCCTCCAGCTGGCAAGAGCTCAAAATAGATCACGCCTCGGATATCCCACCAAATGCACAGCAGTACCTTCATCGGATGCAATCCACCTTTCGACATCGGTTCCGCCCCTTCGTGTGCCTGTTTCCATGTTCTTTTGCGTTGAACATTGTTGTACAGGATCCATTTTTCATCACCAGTCACGAGCCGATCCAAAAAAGGTTCGTTTTTGATCCGTCGAAGCAAAGAAATTGCTGTTGACATACGGTCCACTTTGTTCTTTTCACTCAACTGATGTGGCACCCATGTATCGAGCTTCAAAGTGTACCCAACCTTTTTTAAACGACGAAACGCAGTTGATTTGTTGACGTTCAATTCACTGGCAACCTCTTCCGTCGAAATACGTGAGTTATTCGCAACTAAAGTCCTTAGAACATCGTCATCAAGCTCAGAAGGCCGTCCACTGCGAGGTTGATCTTCGAGGTTAAAATCTCCAGAATGAAATTTCGCGAACCATTTCTTTACTGTGCGGAGTGCTGGAGCACGGTCCAAATAAACTTCGCGAATATCTTTAGTTGCAGCGCCCACTGTTTTTCCTTTGCGGAATTCGTATAACATAATATGACGCATATGATCTTTTTCGTTGTACATCTTCCATGCGTCTTTTCACTAAGCAACTCAAATCAAAATGAAGTTATTTTATGCTTGATTTACAGTTCGGACTGTCACCTTTCCAACGATATATAATATGTATATATTTCTTTCACGAGCGCCACTCTCAGACGATTCGTACGGCATCCAGCGGAATCGGGCACGAACTTATGCACTCATCCAATATTACGGTACCAAAATAATTGGGTACATACCAACATAGATCAAATGAGTCGCTTATAATGCGATTAATTTTGAAACTCTTCAATGGAAGAGGATCAGTTTCTTCCAGACTAGTAGAGCTTGAACTAGAATTATACCAGTTCAGGAAGGCGTCAGGAAGGCAACTTTACCCACTGCCATGGGTAAGGAAATTATGGTGGGCCTCGCACTAGTAAGATTTTGGAAAAAACTTCACTGGAAACGGTGAATTTATCCAAGTCCGGTTATTCCCAGAATCTGTTCCAAAATATGTCTAAAGTCCAGAATTCTGCTGCATTTTCGCATGGCGAGGGGCATCTTCAAGTCATTTGGTGAGGCCAATAGCCTGAAGAAATGTTGGCCGGCAATCGCGAAGAGAAGAAACATGTACCTTTTAAGAAAGAATCAAATGACAGTGTTGATATGTATTAGTAGTTAGTGTAGCCACTTAGCATTACCCAAAATAAATCTCTAAGCGTATCTTTCCCATAAAATTGGCAGCAGATCGGTTGTTCAGTTAAAGCAACAGAAACAGTGGAGTAGCCATCAGCACACTCAGGCATCCTAGAGTACTGGAAAATTTCTATATGGCAGCCCTTGAACTTGTGTTCCAGTGGAGCTCTCATTCAAGCTACTAGATCATTGCAGTGCATACCGAGTGGAAGTCTCCTTTATTATGGAGGCAATAAAACATATTGGAAAGGAATACTCAAGCAGAGGTATAATTCTTTTCAGCGACAGTCAAGCAACAAATAGAGTTCTGCACTTGATCATGACAAACTCTAGAATCATACTAGACTGCAGCAGATTTCTTCAGGAAAAAGATAGGTTAAACAGGGTATCCCTGTTTTACTGGTCTCAAAGATGCAAAAGAAAATGGAGGATAAGTTAACTTGCTATTCAAGGTGCGACAAATTAGATACTTAAAGATAAATAACGCTTTAATACCTGAGTTTCAGTTTTGCCGAGAAAAGGCATGTGCACCCAGTACTAGACAATGTTGTTGTTGTCGTTGTCGTAGCGGTTATTCCATTCCCGCTTAGGGAATATTTAAGTCACCGAGGTCATCTAACGGGAGGTCCAGGAAACGAGCTGTTTCGACAGGTTCGGGTAAGAGGGAGAAGGAGGTTAGATATGTCGGTTTTAGTATCATGCGTTCACTCGTTACTTGCTGGACATATGTTGGATATGTCGGGTCGAGCCTGGATAGATAGGTGTTTAGCCTGCTACAATATCCAGACCTAAGTTGCGCCAATTTTACGCGGGTCTCTCCAGTCTTGCTGGACTGTGTTCTTAAATCTAGTACTCCCTGTCTGATGTACCTGGGTGGAGGTTCAGCCTCTATTAGATGCCTATTGGGATGCTAACGCAGGGAATTGCTTGGAAAGTAAAGCATTGTGTTCTTTAGCTCGTAGCATTGATGATTCGCTGTGCAAGTGATGCTCAGGCGACATCAGAAGGTTTCCTGTCGCGATCCTAAGGGCGGTGTTTTGGCAGGCCTGT
>JAWMAG010000004.1:31352500-31522500 GCA_037013455.1 Ceratitis rosa
TATATATGCAGATATGTTTGTATTTATTTAAATTGTTATCATTTGAAAGTATTTTACTGGGAAGGCATGCAACATATACACACATCCATAAATTTGAAACTGTGATGAAGATTGGAGGTTCTGATTAAGAGTATTTTTAGTGTTCCATGCTTTGAGCAATTGGTCTAAGGTACATTTTTATGAAGAATCCGAGGCGTTCGGGTACCTCTTACGAGCGAGTCCACTACTATCGATACTTTAACTACACCCCGAAGAATTTGAAGGGTAAGCAAAGTTCTAAAAAGTTAAGAGCTTTCAGAGATATTCTTTTTTATCCAGTAACTAGTGACTATTGCCACACCCACTTACTTACTTACCACGCCCACATTAATTTTTTTTTTTTTTTTTAATTACCATTATATAGAAGGTTCGTGTGGACTTCGTCCAATTTCGCCCATCGCCTGTTATGCATGACTTGATACTGTAACCTCCATGCAGCAGCAACTAAGTAAAGTTGCGCGGTCGACAAAACTTTTCTGACCCAAAATACTGGCAACACTGCTGAAAGATTTGGGTTTTATGCCAATGACTTTGTTCTATGAACGTTACGGAATTTTGATTTCGATTCTTAAAGCGCTGAATGTTCGAAACCAATAACATTTTTGGAAATTCGCAAACTTCGACTACGGTTACCTCACCTCCTTAACAATTTTAGTGGCTCTAAAAACCGTACGCGGAACCCCAATAGCCTTCCTCCTCCGGTTTTCTTATCATAAAACGTTAGCCACTTTCCTTTCCAAATAGTCGGACCTACGTTATATTTCTCGACTCCTGCTCGAAACAAAAAAAATAAATTTAAGTGCTCAATTCGGCATACCGAATCTTTTTCTGTAATGAGAAAACTAGTTCTTGCCTACCATATTCAAGCTGAATCTCATTCGTTGTATAGTGTCCCACGAGGATTTTGCCTATGCGCTATGAACTTGACTTTGGCTCTGAGAACTTGATTTGTTGGTTCGTTCTAAAGAGGAGGTAAGGAGGGACTAACCAGAAGCGACCACACCTAAGCTCATTGTACTTTTTCGCGTACTCCAAGCATTTGTCTGTGAATAGTTCGCTCGAGTCTTTTAATTGTTTTAATTTCTTCGAACTATACGTGCCCACCTTCATCGGGATGGAGCTGGAAGCATCGTAAAAGATGTGACGTCTCGAACTGCTGAAGACCGAACTCTCGCACAGAGAATGCTATGGTCTCTTTTCGAAGCATTCCAGGACATTGTGTGTTTCATATGGTTCCCGATGCCACCAACATCCAAAAGTTATGGAAAATAAATTTAAATAAAAAATTAACTTAAATTTTCTAATTGCGGTCGCCCCTCGGCAGGGAATGTCCACGCCTCCAAGTGTATTTCGGACATGAAATTACGAGGAGCCTCTTAAAAAAACCATCAGCCGTTCGGAGGCGTCTTAGTATGGTATAAACCGTAGGTCCCTCTATTTATTAGGAAAACATCCAGGCGCAAAACCACAAATTGGATGAGGAGCTCAGCTGAAAATCGCTTCAGCGATTGCAAAGCGTCAATCATATATATTTAAATAGTTCTAAAAAATCCCCTCTAGTTCCAAAAAAATGGTTCCCACACTAGTTCTCGCCAGCTAAACTTCATAAGATCCTCTACTACTTCTAATTATGACTCAAAAAGGTGTCTCCTCTTATGCCTTCTAATCTGAACTCCTCAGATTAAAACAACTCAGTTTCGATGAACTCAACAGAGTAACATTTGAGGCTTCCTGTTATAATATATGGATCTTACTGATTAGTTGGTACTTTTGAAGAAAATTACTCCTCGGATGCAAGTTCAATCCAAGCAAACTTGAGAATCTTCTTAGCATATGCTAAGAATTTTGTCTCATAAGACTATGGTACCAGCAACTCCGACTGAGATCCCGTTTAGGTAGTAAGGGAATTTCGAATCTGACCCAGGACGACTCTTTAAAGCAGAGTAATAAACTTGACTTTAGATCTGCAAGCCGTCACTTCTAATACTTGTTACACCTCCGATGCTGTCTCCACCCGCGCTGCATTAAAAGCCCCACTTTCGACTTCGAGTCACCTTCGGTACAACTCTACAAAGACCTGGCTGGGTATATAATGAGTATGTGTGTTTGCATCTAAGAAAAAGGTAGACAGTAGCTGAGCTTGCGGGCTTAGTGGTCACACACAGAGACGCATTGATGTAAGAATGTATGTATGGGTGCATACCCACATGAATTAAGCGCAAAAACAATGGCGCTGATTCCCCTGAACAACAACAACTTCATCTGATAGACACACACACTCCTTTTGTTGCAAACCCAAAAATAAAACCACAGAGCGACTTTGAATCCTTTTACATTTTATAACTTAAACTTTAGCGCATTGATAAGGACATCATGCAGAAGGCAGCATCGCCAACAACAACCATGAATTGAAGTAGAGGAAAAATGGAAAAGAAAGATAAAATCCGGAATCGACATTAGAAGTTAGTCGAGTTTTGGCCACAACTGACAGTCGCAGACGCAGTCGTGTGTGGTCGTTGTTAGTCCGCATAGAATTGAGCTTGCAATGAGTTTAACCTGATCTCTTTATCTCTCTCTCTCTCTCTCTTTTCCTCTCTGCCTCTGTGTACGCATTGCTTCTGTGCTCTTTCCCCGGTGTTCCAGCGAATTCAAGCGTACCGAACTGATAGTAAAAGTTTGTGGTTAGACACACAAACACACACATTCCACAAGCTTGCATTGATTTAAACTATCTCTGGCTTCGCTTGCACGCAATCAGACAGATTGTATGTACATACATATGTATGTATGTATGTCTGCTCTCATACTCGTACTGGTACATTTACAGTTGGAAAAGTTTTGTGCCATAATAACAAGACAAAAGCCTCAAAGCAATCAAGGAAGCATAATGCTCGCATTACCGGAAACCGGCCAAAGGCAGGATGAGTACTTTTCGAATTTCCTGCATGTGTGTGTGTGCGTGTGTGTGTGTGTTTGATGCGTCCATTTACATCTGTGCTTGTATAAGTGCATTGCATAGGGGATCAAAGGAAGGAAGTTAGTAAAAAAAACTCTCGTATCTTCCGTTTGAATGTATGACTCGTCCATAAAATTTTAATTATTCTAATGAATTTGAGTGAAAATTGAACCGGAGGACTTTATTATAAATAACAGTTATCGGTCAGCAGTTGGAAGAGGAAAAAAAAATTGCTCTGAGATAAAGCATTAAAGGTCAAACCTCTGCATTGACCTCAATGGGCTAATTTGATAAGGTTCCAAAGGCTGGTGCCAAGCTTCCCTCACACCTGGGAAAGATTCCTCGCTGAGGGAAATCTCAATTGGCCTCGTCTAGTTCCAAGTGCTGTGCAAAGGCCTCCAAGGTTTTCGCTCGCTAAATTTTTGGCTGGCCCCTCCACAGAATGGAATATTAACAGAGAAAACTAATCGGTAATTGCTCACTGCACGAATCGACGGAGGTCGTTGAACTTTACTTCCATTATCTTCGTTTCTTCTTCTTCTTCTTCTTCTTCTTCTTCTTCTTCTTCTTCGTTGCCGAATCAACAATAGCGCGCTATTCGGTTCTTCTCTTCACCATTTGGCACCAGTTGGAAATACTAAGTGGACCAGGTCGCTCTCCACCTGATCCTTTCACCGGAGTAGAAGAATTCCTTTTCCTCTGCTTCCACCGGCGGGTACTGCATCGAATACTTTCAAAGCTGGAGTGCTTTCACCAATTCGGACGACATGCCGCTGTCTCTTTATTCGCTGAACTATGTCAATATCATCGTATAGCTCGTACAGCTCATCGTTCCATCGTCTGCTGTATTCGCCGTAGCCGACTCCTAGAGCCGACTCATCAGATTTTGACACCGTTCACGATTCTGCACCATATAGTAGGACGGTAATGATGAATGACTTGTAGAGTTTAGTATTGGTTCGTCAAGGGAGGGCTTTACTTTTCAACTGCCTACTCAGTCCAAAGTAGCACCTGTTGGCAAGAGTGATTCTGCGTTAGATTTCTAGGCTGACATTGTTGTTGGTGTTAATGCTGGTCCCTAGAGAGACGAAGTTATCTACGACTTCAAAGTTATGACTATCAACAGTGACGTGGGAGCCAAGACGCTTTGCTTACTAACACAAATAAAGATCATGTAAGGATAAGCATATCTTAATAGTTTGAAAATTTCACGATAAAAATATTAGCCTCCAGCACCTGCTGAGAATTCATAACCCTCTTCATTTGTAACCGGTCGATTATTTTTGTCTTGCTGCAAGTAGCCTCCAGAGACAACTCTAAAATCCTACTGGGGCTAAAACACCACCCTCTGTTAAATTCAGCTGTTTTAGACTGGAGAAACACGATCTTTCACAGAGTTACGAAAAGCAAAAAGAGTCTCAGCTCTTATTCAACTCCCAAGTAAATTCTGCGCAGAACACGTACATACCACATACAATGTAAATATCGAAGAGAAAAGAACAAAACACTTCCACACTTTCTAAACAAGATCTCCTTTGGCATTACAACCGGTGTACATAGTCGGTTGGAAACTTTAAGAAGAAGAGTTAGTTTTGTAATGGTTCCAACTGCAGCAACATACGAGTAGACGAGAAGAAGTCGATAGAGCTTTACCTCTGCCACTGCCCAGCCACAGATCGGACCGACTTTGTTTACCAGAAGACTTTTAGTTAACTGTTCGAGCTTGCATCAGCAAGTGGGAACAATATTGTGGACTTCAACATCTATGAAATAGAGAGGAACTTATTTTTACATATATAACGACGGACCAGCAGCCCTAAGTGCCATTGGTCAACAGACCAACTAACTAAATATTCATCATAAGGGAATGGAGAATTCCTATGTGAGTTCTGACAATGGCGCAACCCGAAAATAGACAAAATGGCTTTGTATATTGGCCGGGATTCATTCTGATCACTTTTAACTGTGAATGATTCAGTGCACCGTATAACTGCGGTCTGGAAGTAATCAATCAGTTCGCAATAAATCCTTCTCTGGCCTTAGGTCACACCCACGTTGCTCGCTCTGACTCAACTGATGTGATTTTGGACATAAGGCATATCAAATAGATTCGAGCACTTCACCATCAAAATTCTCTGTATAGACTTTCCTATTTTCGAACCCAAAGAAGAGCACACTCTACTTTAATGCACTACACAAAAATACGGTTATATACCTTCTCAGAAACTGGGGGTGAAATCAGTAAATTCTTGTGATACTGCCATTCGGACGGCCAGGGTTCGAGTCCTGGTTTAACTAACGTTTTCCTCTGCAGGGAATGTCAACCCATCCGAGTGTATTTAAGACATGAAACAAAAGAGATTCTCATAAAAAACCATCAGCCGTTCGGAGACGACTTAGCATAAACTGTATGTCTCTCCATTTGTTACAAAAAATATATCATCTAGCGAATCAGTTAAGTCAAATAATTAACAAGCGGGTTATTTCGGGAGAACTTAAGGTTTATTCTGATAAAAGAAATCAGAAACAGAAGTGCAAAATTCCAGCTTGGATCACATCAAAGCTAGCGGCGACAACTCTATAGCTGAAACTTAGCACTAAGTACCTGAGAATTGGGTTGCATTGGAAGTTATCGTGGAGCCTCAGTGCAGAAAAGCAAGTGTAGGAGCATCGGCGCCTTTATACGTGTATACATGTAAAAGGATGTTGGGTTGTACTTGAGGTCTATTATCTGCTCTTTTGCATTGTATTTTCACACTAGGTAGGGGCTATGGACAAAATACCTGGATGGTGTGGATGCGATTCGGAGCAAACCTAGTAGCTAAAAACGGAGTGGAGGCTACAATTTACTGAACCTAATTAGAGCTTAAAATAGCATTTAAGCTGTCAAGCTTTTACAATATCTTCCAAGGCGAAATATTTGATATAAAAATGGGGGCAGACCTACTGTAGGGTGCAAGCCTTTGTAGGCTGAAAATACATATTAATGTAGACAGCGAAGAGGTTATTAAGACCTTACTTTTATACAAAACGAAGTCGGCTGCTGGGTTTATTATGTAAAGAGGTGAAAAAATACTGCCTGAGAAGGAAGAGTTCATATTTACTGGGGTTCACGTTTAACGAATAATGCAAAACTAAGAGATAGCCGGTGAAGAACAGGGCTCACCGAAATGAATTAAGTACAAGTAATTATTTTATTAGACTTTGGGAACGTTCAAAAGGCTGCAGAACTACAAGAACTATTTGCGAAACCTACAAAGCTGTTGCTACCAAACAAGAGACCGGCCTCCAGATCGCTAAAATAATTATTAAAGGGCAAAATGTAAAGAAAATGTTGGGAATGTGATAAGACATTGTAGTATCGTCACGTAAGTGACACTCTTTTGGTTAACCAGTTCCAACTTACAAACTTTTGACTAGCGAAAAAGGGACCGTAATCCAAGCTGGTAGAAGGACTATTGTCTTTTAACATCGAATATAAACTAAGCTCGGTATTGAACTCTTAATAATTTTCGACTGGAAAATATGCTCGAAAACATAGCAAACAAAAAAGCCATCGATCTCAGTGGAAGAGTACGAGGAAAATGACTTAGAGACAGGTGACGATCAGAGGTGCAACACTGGTCTACTTCAGTACTTCACAACACGTCAGTGACTAACTTTTGGTCTTTCATAAACCATAAAAAAAATTCACACATTTAATATGGGGATCTTGGTTATTCTATGAAATTGGAAATCTACGATAGAGAAATTGAAACTTTATGCTCACCGTTTTTGTAGAAGAGAAAACTCTATCAAGTAATATACTCTACTGGTCTACTTTGGGACTTCAGCATTTCACACCACTCGTCGCAATATATCCTGCCATCGAACGTCACTGCTAAGAGATTTAACTTTGAGGTCCTCAACATTGACATGTTTCACCAAGTGCTGAGAAAGCGACTGCGCCAGCTGGATCAAGACGTCTGGTTGGATGTAAGCACTCCAGCTCTAAAAGTATTGGATGCAGCTTCCACTGGGGGAAGAAGAGAAAGAGGAAAACCTGCAAGCGATTGGAAAGATCAGGTAGAAAAGGATTTTACTTCACTTAAATAAACAAAGAAACGACTGGCTTGCTATATGCTAGGATATAACCGTACAAGCGATGCCTACTCTAATTGAAGAAGAAATAAAAGAAAAATTATGCACAGCAATTCTCAACCAGTTAAAACAAAAGACAGCAAATAAGCATCTCGCCAGAGAAATGAGCTTAAAACTATCATTTACAAAGAAGTTAACAAATAAACAATATTTATTGCCAAATCATTATAACGGTATTATGCGTAATTTGTTTATACTCATTAGTAAGCAAAATTGCCGCCCAAAATCAACATCAAAGAGGAAAGCTACGTATAAAAAGCGCCAATAACTAATGAGTGAAGGGGGCTGAGGGAGAGCGAGGGAGGAGAAAGAAAGAGAAGAGAGAGAGAAGAGAGAAAAGTTACGCAAAAAAACCCGAAAAAAGACCTGATAAATAAGAGAATATCATTAAACGCATTTCTTACACGCAAATTACGCACAAATGACGATTCCTCGCCACACGCAAAGAAATATCGAAAAATATAGCGACGCAGCTGTTGGAAATTTTTTCAAAATGTAAATTAGCCATTTGGGTAACGAAGGATATGCAGAGAAGAAAATAAACAATCAAAATAAAATAGACGCATTTTATCTATGTCAAAAGCAATTGTTTGAGACTTTTTATCAAAATCTCCGCAACACAAAAAAAATAAAAATAAAAAAAATAAAAAAATAAAAATAAAAGCAAAAAATGTGAAAAGTTTAGTAGTAAAAAAATCAGCTTCCAGCATAAATTATTACACAAATTTCCTTGTCTATTTATACACTAATTTTGCGTTCCCCCGCCACGGTCCGCACGCGCACGTCCCTTTTTACGGTCAACCATTTACTTATGTACTTACCAATTTATTCTTATTGTATTTGTATTCGTTTTTTTTTTTTTCTCTCTAAATATTCTCCTTTTTTTTGTTTTTTTTTTTTTGTTTTTTTGCCTCTTTTCGGAATTTAATTTAATCAAACGCCAAGTTAGGTCAAGCCTACAAATCAATCTGCCCGCAAGCGGCCCTAACCACCAGCGGCTACAGCAACAACAACGCTAAAGCCAAAATCAAAGAGCGTAAATAGACAAAGCGCAAAACAAAAAAAAAAGGTCCTTTGCCCACACACCTCATTGTCCATGCCGTTTGATATGGCAAAGCAGGAGGCAATCATTTTGGTAGAGATGAAAAATAAAGAAGAAACAAGCGTACACATAACAACACATTGTCCTGTAAATGCAATTGATTAATGCGCAAATACGCACAATGTGTCCTTTGTATCTGCAATACATATCCTTTGTGCATGTCCTTTGTGCGCATGTGTGTGTGTGCGTATACTTCAAGTATTTTGGCATAGTTTTTGCTTATCAGCCACACCCACTTGTCCACTGCAGTGCTACTGTTGGCATCTCAGCCACTTTCTAACCTCACTTTTTCGACGCGCTTTAAAAGTGTAGATTTCTATTTCCTTTCATGAAAAGCGTCACGCCACTTGTTTTTCTCGCCTTTAATTTTATTTGCGCGCCTTAAAGGGCAATTTGGGCACTTCCTTTTGCTTTGCTTTGCTTTTATTTTCCGCCTTCACTGCTTCGCTCTCTCCGCTCTGCCTCTCGCGTGCGCTGTGCGCGTGTTTGTCCTTTGTCTCTGTCACAGTTGCTGTTGCTGCTGCTGTTGCTGCTGCTGCTGTGATTGTCGCTTATGTTTCTTGGCGCTGTTGCTGCTGTTTTTATGACTATTGCCAAGTGTCTGCCAACTGTTCAACTCCTTCCACGCGTCCTGCCGGTTTTCTAACTATATTCTCACTTGCAATGTCCTTTGAAGTCCTTTCGTCCATTTCGCCCGGCTCGCGTCTGTCCATTTACGTCCATTTCTCATTCATTTTATTACAGCTCTCAGTGTATGTGGATGTGTTTTTGCTTGGTGCGTGGTTGTTCGACAACTTTAAGCAGGATTTTCGCTTGTTTCTTGCTTGATTTCTTTAGTTTCCCGGCATATCCTTGCCCTTTGGGGTTTTTGTTGCTCAGTCTGTAGTAGACTTTCTTTTATTTATGTGTATTTACTATTTTATTTTATATGCTCGAATTGTCATTGAAGCGTTTAGCGGCGTTATTGTCCTTTTCCTATTGCCTTCCCCTTTCATTTGCTTACGTGTAGTTTAGCTGTCGATTTTGCGCTCTACCCTCACTGGTTATGTGTCGGTTTGTGCTGTAATTTTACGCTGTCTCCCCTTTCGCTGTGCAAGATTTATGTGCATATGCTAAGAAGCATTCGTCTTTGATCTTAAGTTATGCCGTTCCTCCCCTGTGTTTTTTTACTTTCTTTTTTTTTTGTGCGCCGGCATGTTCTTTCGGCAAATCTGCGTTCTCGGCGTGTATTCCTCTTTAGTACGCCAGACAATTGCACGCTGTTTTGCAAATTAATATTGATTTGATTTTTCGGCATTCCTTTTACCATGCCCCTGCCTCGGTCTCATGTCTGTTTTTAGATCCTTTCGTTGTGCTTTAACATCTAGCAACGTCTTCTTATACATCGTTTTCTTTGCTATTGGCATCTGTGGCATTCATTCGATACGTAAAATGGTATTTTAATTTGATAATGATGCCTGTACCAACCTCCCCATTCAATGTTTGCGTCCTTAGAACGCTCTCTTGGTCACATATGTGTCCTTATGTACACAAATATGATTATCCTTCGACGCTTCGAGTCTCATGTGTGCCACATCTTTGTTTTTTTACTCGTTACTCGCTTATTTTGGTATGCCTTTAGCTATGGTCCATCGATTTGATTAAAGATTTATGTCTGCATATTTTTCTTGTTTTGGTATTTTATTTATTTTTCGTACTTATTTTGCGATTTATTTTCTCAAATTGCAAATTAGCATGCACGAATGGTTGCAAAATGAATATATGGAGGGGAGAAGTTATTTTAAAATCTCCATTTATTAAAATATTTCAAAGAATGTTAAGGTGGGGTTATAGTTGACTCAAGATGCGATTTCTGTATCATCCGAAGTCAGAATAAATCTTTAGCATGTAAGTCGTTTCTTCTTTCCGCAGTTCGAGGACACTAAGAGCAATCAGATCCTTCTCTAGCTGATGTTTCCAACGTAGAGTCGAGGTTTTTCCCATGCTCTGCTTGCACTATAATCAAAAAAACATGTTAAAGCTGAAGAGTTTTCGCAAACCCGAACGTCCATGGACTCTTTCTTAGGCTATATTAGTGTCGTCATATTATCCCGGGTGATCCAAGTAGAGGTTCAATAGCGTACTACTCGCAACACCATCACTCATCTTTAGACCTAGCATTAATTAATGGATAATATTCGATCGCATAAACTACGTCCACCACGCAATAAATAAAAATAAAAAAACCGGCCGTAGCTGTGAGTGTCCACGAAGACCCTGGATAGTCGATTCGGCGCCGTTCGCAGTAGCTCGGACTGACACATAGAACGACATGACGCATTTACATCGAGATCCTAGATTGAAAGCGTACAAAATACAGCTCGTGCAAGAACTGAAGCTGCTCGACCTTCACAAGCGACATCGCTTCGCTCTATAGGCTCTTGAAAAGTTCAAAGAAGATTGCATTTGAGATGAAAAGCAATCTGAAGAGATTCAAGAGCTGCCATTTCATACAGAGAAAACAACGGTTTGGCGTGGTTTGTGGGCCATCTCATCGCATCAATGAATGGATTTATTGAGAGAACACTTCGATGAGCAGATAATTTCACTTTTTGAGCCGGTCGATTGGGCACCAAGATGGTGTGATATTACACCGTTAAACTTTTTCCTGTGGGGATATGTAATGTCTAAAGTCTATGCGGACAACCCCTCCGCGATTCAGACCTCGGAGCGAAACATGATGAGTGTCATTCGCCAGTTACCAGTCGAAATTAAATTTGAATTTTCTTTTTGTAGTTTTTCTTTAAAGAAGGGAACCTCGAAAGAGATCCCCCCTTATATCATACACTCATCTACACGATAGGTTTGGACCAAAGAGAGGAGCCTTAGATGAGTGAGTTTTAGTCGCCATACAAAGAGGTGGTCAAACTATGAGTACGTCATTCAGAAGAGCACTTTATAAAAAAAATTGACGGACTCTCTGTGAAAGAAGTTGAGGGACTAGCCATAAATATTGGTTCTGTGGAGATGAATGAAGTTCTTTAAGTTGGGAACTCCTTTACTGATGTGTCTAGTTGGTGGTTCGGCTTCCAGTAGATGTCTGCTACAATGGTCCCTTACATCTAACAGATTTTGTTCACACATCATAATATTATGCTCCTAGACTGGGCTCCCTTAGGAGCCATCAGTAGGTTTCCCGTTATGGTCCTCACGACAATGTGTTGATAAGGAGGGTACCTTTCCTATCGTCTCACTAGTTCCCAGCACCCAGATCGGTGCAAAGTATTAATGACCGGCCGCCACATTTCATAGTAAATTGCGAGCACTGATTCCTTATACTTCCCCAAGTATCGGATAGAGGTTTGAAGATTTTGTTGCGGTCTGCATATTGGTAGCGATAGCTGTCATATGCGGAGTGAAGAAGCGACCCCCACTTGGGGTTATTTTTTATCGGAGTTTCGGTGTTGCCGACTTTCACATCAAATTTGTTCCGGTACTTCATCGTCCAGTTGGAGAAGAGGGTAGCAAATGATCTCGCTGGTTTTTGTTTCAATTGTCGTGCAGTGAAGAAGTGGGAAAGGTCAACTAAACTGCTATCTTTATCCTCCAACAAAGATTATCAAAATGCCGACGTAAATATCGAGCTGCCGTTGGCTTTAGGACACCACCCGGCGAATTTCTTGCTTAATTTTTTGGAATTTTGTACTCTGACCTATAGAAGATTTACCGATGACTGCCGACTACTCAGGTAGTTTATGGTCAACCTCTTAAGTCCGGATGGTAATTATGATACATCTATGACAGCTAATAGCACTGCACCATTGAACATTTGAAAAGATTTTTGATGGATCCAGTAGTACCAGGACAGTTAGCCCGCAGGTTTGATTTTGGTTAAGAACAAGAACTATCTCGGTATTTAGAGCAATTAATGCAGTGATGATGCTATTCATTTTAGCCGTGCTAAAATTCTTCTGCGTTTAGGTGTTGAGTAAAAGACTGGGGCAACAGGGTTTCAATTGTATTCACTGTCGGGGAAAAGGAAGAGCCAACGAGCGATATGATTTTTCTATATTGCTAGGTCCCTAGTTTTAGATATGTTTTCACATATGGGTGAGTGCTCAAAAACAAATAAAGAACTTTGGTGAGGAAGTATGCCTCTGCTGGATCCAAATGTTTTACCGTCAGCATACATATTCCGTCGGGACAGTTGGATTTAGACGTTTTTGCCTTTCCGATAATCCTCTGAATATTTTCGGCAAAACCAAGCGCCGTGCTAGTGTTTAACAGTTAACGCAGCCGACGATAACTTGTCGTTACATTTTACCAACCGAAGAATGCAGTGTCCAAAGCCAATCAAAAACCTCGCACACTTCTTTGGATTTCAGGAGGCATGGTATGAAATTTCCAGCCGGTTATCCCCTCTTGTCAGATTGGACACTCATTTGACGATGACTCAAAGCTTGGTTGCGACCGAAGTAAGGTTACAGGTTCCTTAAGAACGCCTTCCACTTATTTGGCTTACGTTGGTAAACCACCTGCTGAAACTCCAAATTGTGTTCTCTAATTAGGGGATCTCTAGAATCGTCTCAAAGAAGGGAGTCACACCTTCTTTCAGTAAGAAAATTTGTGGTGATTTTACGCGGTTCGGCCTTTACGAATGAATGGATCGACAGCGAGCAGAACTGTTTTACGGAAGACTCGTTTGCCAATGATAACATCAGCTAGAGTGGGGAGAGCACTAAAGCTGTTCTCGGCATACAAAGTTGTAGTTGGACTTCAGCTTTTTTGGAGTTGAAAAAAATTCAGTGATTCGCGGAAACAAAGTCAAGAGGTATGTCGATCGAGATAATTATGGGCAAATGTTCTGATGAGGGAGTCAGTATTGGTCGCCAAGTTATGATATTTATCAGACTACCACTTGCAATTGTGCTATCGGCCGAGCGATGGCAATTTGCCGCCCATCTCGTGGGAGCGTCATCATGTTCAAGATGCAGGAAATCGTTCCGCTAAGCTCAATCGACAGTTGATAGTTGAAGGCCACTCATAGGTGAATGGCAGCTAAAAACTTTCCCTGCATGCAGAGACTTCTGCTCTGTCCAGTACTACACAGAAGAAGAAATCCTTGACTGTGAGGAGAAAAGCGCTTGACAGTAAAATAAAATACACAATTTTTCTTGGGCTGCCTTTTTGAGGAGAATGATGAACGTTAACCAGAAATCCTTTTTCAGCCTATTAGACACAAAACATTTCTCTCTCTCTCATTATATACAGAGGAGAGGACATATGACAGCACTGAAAAATAAGCGAATTTGAAGAGAACTTATTTCGAGAATTTTCAAAAAAATTTCTGATTTAAATTGTCAAAAAACAAAGAAATCAAATTTCTCCGCAATCAAAAACACCTCAAAATTTCGAAAAAAAAAACAAAAACAAATTGCGAAATTAGCAAAACGCCACAAAACAAGCTAATAAATCAACTGGAAACCCCCGAAAATTAAGAGTATTAAATGCGAAATGAAATTTCAGGTCAAATTGCTGCCGAAGCATGGACAAAAACAAATACAAAAACACAACAATAAACAACGAAAATAAATGCCAAGAAGCAGAGGTTTATGGCACAATATGTATGTACAGCCTTGGCCAAAAGTATTAGGCGCCCCACTAATTACTGAATTTTTTGTTTTAACTAGTAAAGTTTTATTAGTAAAACAGTGGAAATATAATGAATTAATTAATATTTAGTAGGTCCACCTTTCGATTTAATAACGGCAGCAATTCTCTTAGGGTTGCTGCGTACAAGCTTTCCACATTCGTCCGCACTTATAGCGTGCCACTCGTTATTTAAGGTATTCTTTAAGAAAGTTTTTGATGTTATTCTCTGTTCCTTAATCTTGCGTTTTAAAATAGCCGACATGTGCTCAATGGGATTAAGATCTGGAGACTGTGCAGGCCAATCTAACCAAAAAATGTTGTTATCTCTAAACCAACGCATCGTAGTCGCTGATTTGTGACAAGGAGCATTGTCTTGCTGAAATTTAACCACGTCTAAATTCGTATAGCCGAAAATGCGCGTTAACGAAGGCAGAAGAACAGCTTCTAATACATTTATGTACTTTTGACTGTCCATGCGACCCTCGCAAACGAACATTTCGCCGACTCCATCAGCAACCATGCAGCCCCAGATCATAATGCTGCCTCCTCCATGCTTAACAGTGGGTACCACGCAATCTGGTTGATATTCTTCCCCAACCCGTCGCCTCACGAACGTCACACCAGGTGTTCCAAATATCTGTAGAAAAGAAAAAATTATGTTTTCATAAGATTTGTATTATGTCTTCAAAATTGCTCTAGGGTAAGAGGCTATGGCTGTTAATACTTTAAGGCGATCTTAACTAAGCTTACCTCGATGTTTGATTCATCAGACCACAGAACATTCGACCAATCTTCTTCCGTGAAATATTGTTATCGGCGAACCCATTCCAAATGATTTTTCCTTTTCTTTTCTGAGAGCCGCGGCTCCTTTCGGGCTTTACATCCTTTTAAACCTGCTTCCAGAAGTCTTCTTCTAGCTGTTCGAGCACTAACTGGTTTACTAAATTCATCCGAAAGGGCAGCTGCAAGGGCAGAAGAAGATTTTTTGCGAACCTTGTGAGACGCGAGTATAAGTATTCGGTCTTCTCGTTTACTGGTTAGACGCTTTCTTCCACTTTTTGATTTATTATTGTGGAATTTCGTCTCCACAAATCGCCTGATAGCACATTGGACCCCGCACCGCGCACCGCGAACATCCCACCAAATTGGCAATCTCAACCTGAGACTTACCTTCTTCACTTAGAACTTGAATTCTGACTCTACATCGTAACTAATTTCACTTTTTTTAGGCATTTCGGTGGGGTGCCTAACACTTTTGGCCAAGGCTGTATGTATATGCGCGCGAGTTTACTTTAAGTTTAATGAATATATATTTATACCTGAGACTGTGCGTAATCTTACGGCATTTTGCGTAGCGAGAGGAAACAGCGTTGAGTAACTCACAATTACTTTCATGCAACGAACGAAATTCCACTTAAAACTCCTTAAGATATACACTTACAACAATACTTTCCGGGCACCCGTGGCTCTATTATAATGTGCCAATGCAGAGCTTCAACGCGTCTATATGTATGTAGGTATGTAAGTAATTCCACTTCATTGCAATGAGCCAACTACCAAATATCCTCATTGCAGCCACACCCGCTACCATTTTCCCCAGCGCTACCGCTGCACCTCTTGATCCACCTCAACTCGTGCAAGAATGCCGACGAATCCTGCTGTGGCCTGGCATGCAATTCATAAATCTTAATTATTCAATGCGCGAAGAAGGCTTTTGTGCGATTTTCGTTCTCACTTTGCAATACCGCGAATGCGAAAGTGTACCGAGGACGGTGGATGGGTAAGAAAGAAGAGCGTAGAGCGAGGGCAATTGCGCTGCATGGCGCGGCAGCGATAATAAAATGCAATTGTTGCACGCTGTGAGCTGCGCGCGGTCGACACTTGCTCCGCAATGGCGAAATACAAAAAGCGTGCGTAATTTGCCGTCTTAATAGCAGCAGTGAATTGTATAGAGAGAGGGGCGGTTGGGAGAGAGTGAGAAGGATAAAGCTACAAGGAGCAACAACAAGGAGGACCAACTGTAATGGACGCTGTGGAAGTGTTGGCTGTGCGCTCAAGACAATTTTCCACTTGAAATTGAACAATAATGCAAGTCTCGCGGAAGGTAAGCAGCAACGAATGCTGGGCGGGCGAATTAAAGCACTGAAAGCGTGGCTGACTGGCTGGCTGGTTAGCCGGTTGGCATCCATGGTCAGATTTGGTCTATGGCAACCTTTTGCTACGGCTGCCATGCTTAGTTCTCAAGAGTGCGCAAGTAAGAAAGGTCTGAAAACAAGTGATGGCCCCCGATAGGCCATCACCATTAAAGATCTTGTTAACAGCAGTTTTCTAATAGCACCAGTAGTACAAAAAAATCTATTGAAACACTTATTTCAAAGTTGACTCGCTATGAAGCCTCGCTTCCTGTTCTCATAACCGAGCTATATTTGATTTCTCTTTGTGTCACACTCTCTTTGTGGTGAAAAAATCGTGGAGCCTTTAGACTTTTACTAGTCTTGGAAAGAGAATGCTGTTACTAGTTTGCTTTTCAGAGAAATCTACTTAGGTCTTGTGACAGAAAGGTCTTCAAATCTCCAACTGATCAGAAAATATATGGATATACAGAACCCTAAATGAACTAAGTGACAAAGAAGCGCATGAGGTTGAACCGGCTAGCAGGAAGATAACCGAATGAACAGAAATAAAAGACAGTCGCACGGACCCGAAGATGGACTAACTGACAGAGGGGCGCATGAAGTTGACCGGGCTAGCAGGTAGATAACCGAATGAACAGATATGAAAGAGAGTCGCACAGAACCTTAGATGGACTAACCGACAGAGAGGATATGAAAGAGAGTCGCGCAGAACTAACCGACAAAGAGGCGCAAGAAGTTGAGAAGACTAACAGGTGGAGAACCGATTGGACGGTAGTAAAAGACAGTTGCCCAGACCTGTAGATGGATTAAGTGAGGCGCTCGAAGTTGACCGGGCTAGCAGGTAGATAACCGATAGAACAGATATGAAAGAGAGTCGCGCAGAACTAACCGACAGAGAGGCGCATGAAGTTGAGAAGGCTAACAGGTGGACAACCGCTTGGACGGTAGTAAAAGGCAATTGCCCAGACCTGTAGATGGATTAACTGACAGAGAGGCGCACGCACGAAGTTGACCGGGCTAGCAAGTAGAGAACCAAATGAACACAAACGAAAGAGAGTCGCACAGAACCTTAGATGAACTAACCTACAAAGAGGCGCATGAAGTGGAAAAGGTTCTCCGAATAGACGGAATGACCAGACCTGTAGGAAGTTATGCGGTTGTCCTCTTCATCCTTTCCAACAAAAATCATTATGCCCCAGCGAACCACTTCAACTGGGTATAACAAATTATTTTAAAACCTCGTGCGACTTCACCACACACACCCCTTTAAGCTGCGCACAATAATGATGGTCTCAGAATCGCGAAAAGGCGAAATGCGAAATGCGAAACACAACAATCGACAGGCCAAATGTACGACGCGACGACAACGGAAATGGATGATGGAGAAGGCAGGGCATCATCAGCGCACTTCAATAGTAGTGGTTGGTAGTGGAGTCATAAGAAGCGAGAATTTACAGACAGCGCGCTAAAGGAGCATTGCTCAGCAGCCGAGCAACCAACGAGCAAAAAGTATTGAAATTCAAAACAGTTCAAGCGGCAAAAGCACAATAAAATTGTTGCTCAAGAAAAACGAAACGCCGCGCCGATTGAGGGAAGAGTAAACGCTGTGGACGCGCGAGCAACTCAAGACGCAGAGGTACTTTTGTTTAATAATTGGCTGTGGTCGTTGCTGTGGTGACGTTGATGTTGAAAACTACTATGTGCGCCTCCGCAGGGGAATGTCTGAAAGCGTAGAATACTCGGAAGACAATGTAAAAGAATGAGAGAATTAAAGAAAATTCTAAGTAAACTGAAGGCAGCTTAAGTAGCGGACAAGCAGAAGGAAAAGGAAGTGAAAAATACCATATATATGTATGAAAAATGCACGGGACACCGCAAGTCTCGAGGCACGGAGAGACTTATATTTGCGGTGTAGCCTTTCAAATGGGTAACCAACAAGCTACAAATATTAAAGAGACTTAATAACCAAATAGGCGACAGAAGTAAGAGCAGACGAATTGGCCATACGATGATTGCAGCAGTGACTCTAGCGGGCTATAGGGAAGCCGCTTAAAAGTATGCTACGCCTCGAGCTCTCCTTCAAGCCAGCTCCCAAGCAGTCATTACAATACTATCATTTGTACCTCTTGGTCGCCAGCATCATCATCATTACCACTATTACCCACTGTTGCTGCTGCTGCTTTGCGTGTGCTCATTGCCATCTCGCATTCCTAACTCACTGCCATTGCATCTTTTATTACTACTATTCCCCTGACCAACTCTGCCACTACTAAGTACTAAGTACTAAGTAGTAGTTGGGCTCGCCGCGTAGCAATTTGTTTCGCTTAAGTGCACCAACAGCTGTTGTTGTTTGTTGCCGCCCACACCCAACAGACCCCAAAACAACCAACCTACCATTCCCATCCTCACACTTGCAGCCCATCGTCTCGCTGTGCGTAGCAAATTTATTTATGTGCCACACCGCTTAATTTGAAAGGATTTACAAAACTCATTTATATCCAGAAAATGTTCAAATGAAGGTTGGTTCGTGGCGAGGTATGCATGTAGGTGTGTAGTAACTGAGTGAAGTCTTGCGAATGTGGCAAATATTAATAAATTCAAGTGGCAGTTGTAAAGTTTCAAGCATTTGCACCTTAAAGGTATTGTTTTCTGTTCTAAAGTGAGTCCTTATTGTACTTAACTACGTGAAAGGATAAATAAATTATTGCCAGGCACTTGGTGGAAAAAAGGAAAATGTCTGAGCTTGTTGTGAGAAGAAATGATTTTTCGATGGCACGAACGTTAAATCTGGCGAAAAAGAGGGCAGAGCGTATAAACAAAAATTAAAAGAATTTTGAAGTGAATTGATAAAAAGTCCTTGATCTTTTAAATCGGAAAAATAAATATCTGGTACAGCTCTGCATGAGGAGTTAGGACCTACAAGCTCGGTGAGTGACAGAAAGGCAGTCTTTTATGATTATCCTTCAGATCTCCATCTATGCCTTTAAGGATAGCGGCCAAAATGTTTGAGAAAATAAACAGCTCCTAAAAAATCTAGAATTAATCCAGTTTCGCGAGGTGGATCAATGAAATTACCAACCAATTAGAGACAAATGCGACATATTGAAACACTATTTTATCATATTCCATCCTTGCGCTCGAATCACTTTTCAATTCTCAATGCAACTATTTATGTCCGATATTTTTCTGATGTTCTCAGGGATTCCAAGCATTTTAGATCATATATGAAAGAGAATTGGTCACTCACAAAGAAAATAGTTTCCTTATTTCATTCCAGTACTCAGCTGCGACAACAACTGTTACAGAGCAAGCTCCCCAAAGGTCTACTGTTCCGTCCTTATTTCTTAATCCTGAGCCGACCATACTTGTTCTGTGCTATTAGTTCAAGCAGCAAGTGAAGTTCTTCCCTCATCGCCTGAGTCGGGTATGGGATTTACTCGGCTGCGTATTCGTCAAGAGATACTCTCGTATTGGCCAACTCGTCGTTTTGGAGCGCTTGGAAGTATAAGTATAACTTTAAACGCGTTTTTCTCAGAATGGTGTTTTCAAAGTCGGTGACCACTATAACTCGAAAACGGCTGAACCGATTTGTCTAAAATTTTAGCACAAGCTTCTTGAATATATTTTTCAGTGATTAATCTAAGGTTTTATTTTTCCGATAATTACTTTTTTTTATAAACAATTTAAAATCGAAATTTCGCTGAAAAATCTACTTTTTTCTTTGAGAAGGCGCCATTTTGACAAAAAAAAAATTTTTTTTTGCTTATTCCTTCATCATTAATCACTAGATTTAACATTACTTCCAACAAATCTGTTTGGCTTTTTAATTTCAGATGTTCCAGTTCAGAGATAGAGTGGTCACCGCAAGACGTCTTTTTTCAGAGGACCTCCTGGAGATCAGCTGTAGCTCTTCTCCAGAGAAATATTTTTACTAGTTATAAGGATTAAAATATTGTTGAATAATACCATAATAAGTATGTAAACTTTTTGAATCAATAAATTCTAAAGACTTCTTAAAAATTCGATTTTTTTTGGCCCATTAACTGTATATAACCCCTTAAGCTTCATACATAGGAGGCTTGAGTCTCCCGTTGCTAAGTATTTTCTTGCAAGTATTTTAGATCATATTTATATGCATTTCCATTGTGCGCGGTCCTTGGGTATACCATCAACACGAGTACGCCTCCATAAACTACTACTTTACTCCACCTACTTGAAATTCGAATAGAATTATGTTCAGCCCCACTACCCGTAGAAGTGGGGATAAACATCACCTTGAGAAGTACCTCTGCATATATGTAGCTCGTGCCGACGTGCCACAGAAAATCAGTGATAATGCCTACAGCACTTTATGTAAGCGTTGTGGGTGCGTCGACACAGTTGTTCTCGTTAGAAGCATTCTTACATAAGTATCCATTAGCCTCTCCAACATCTTTGGCACGAAGAAAGTGAGACTTTTATCCACAGAGACCACAAATGAAACATATGTTAGCAGAAGGATTTTTGAAAAAATCAGAATCGAGGTCTGATTTTCCTTATGATTTACGATTTATGATTCATGCTTAAGATTTATGATTTATCATTTATGATTAAGAATTCATGACTTATTAATTCTGATTTAGGGTCTATGATTAACGATTTACGATTTTTTGATTTATGATTTATGATTTGTGATTTCTGATTTTATGATTTATGACTTTCGATTTATGATTATGGTTTTTACAGCCTTATTATGTATTGCGAACGAAAGGTCTGACGAACGAGTCGTCTCCGGACGATTTCGTACAGCATTGACATTCCCTATATTGTTCGTCAACCCTTACGTTGCCTACGTAACAAAGCAATGCGAGAAGGAATCATTTGTCAAATAACATGTTGCCATATGTCATTTATATAATAATTAAAATAAAAACACTGTGTTTTTTCGAATTTCCATCTATTTAAAGTTACATTTTAAACATCTGGCAGTGCTCATTTGCTCATTCCTTCTTTATATTCTCGTTCGTTGACATTTGTATTTGTTTGTTTACAATACGGTGTTTGTATATATTCAAAAAATATATATACAAAATAAAATGTAATGAAAAAGCAAAGCTAGCATTCAAACAAATTTTATGATTTGTTAATAGTTTTATTTGTTTTTTAAAATTTCAATCAAATTCGTTAAAATCTTTCGTTTTTTCCGACTTTTAAGATCAGCCCAAATCTATGTAGAGAATTGCGTAAAGAATATTATGTTTACATTTTTAAACACATTTTCACATATATTTTGTATTTTAAACTGTAATTCCAATCCACGTTCACATTTTTCCATTCCACCACACTTTTCTGCGGAGGTCCATTCGCGTTCAATTTATCCGCAACTTTCCTCCACTGGGCATCGAAAGCAATTCTATCAGCCCCAAATACAGGAGCGCCTCTAGCCAAGTCTACTTTAGCCTCCAATTCTTTAATGAGCATCTCAAACTGGATGCTAGTAGTTTTCTTAACACTGAAATAAGTTTAATATGTTATTTCAAATCAAGCATTGATTGAATTAGTTAATATTTCCTTTTTTTACATTTTGAATTTAATGCAACGATACCAAACTAGCTTTCGTTTGAATTTGACATGTCTCTTCGTTGTTTTGCATACTATTCGTAATAGAGAATGTACTTTTCAATAACATATCACGGAAGAATCAGCTGTTATCGTTTGGCTTTGTGTTCGAAATACCTAATACAAATATGCGAACGATTCGTGTCTGACACGAAACGAGCGTTCGCTTCGCAATACATAATAAGGCTGTTAATTTACGATTTATCGTTTTTGGTTTCTGCTGTTTAATATTTTGGGCTTGAGATTTTATGTTTAATTTTTAATTTTTGATTGTATTTTGGATTTTGACCTTTCATTTTTTAATTTTGATTTTTTATTTATTAGCTTTGGTTTCTGATGCTTGTTATTTTGGTATTTAGGGCTATTTAATGTTTAATTTTTAATGCTTGCTATTCGATTATTGATTTATGATTTTTAATTTTTTATATTTGGTTTGTGAATCAATATCGTTTTTTAAATTTTCGTTTTCGATTTTTGATTTTAATTATTGATTGACATTTACTTTGTCATTCGAATTTTGAAATTTGATATTTAAATTTTGTTTTTCGATTTTATTTTTAATTTTTGGTAATTGAATTCGGCAATATGATGTTTGAGACGGGTTTACAGTGAGTCAAAAAACAAATGGTATACAAGTCGTAAAACTTAAGCTTTTTAGGAGTCATGAAAAATCAGTTAACAATTTTGAGCAGATAACACCAAAAAGGCGAATGGTGAGTGGATGAACCAAGGTAGTATTATTAACATAATATAAATTTCTTTGATTGAAAAAAAATATGCACAACGATTTAAAAGTCTTCGAAGCTCCACTACCTTAATTCACAGGGGCAAAAGAACATAATATTTCTTAACAACGTCGAATATCGAAACAATATCTACCAATTCACATAGTTTTAAATTTAAAAAAATTCTAAGAAATCTATGCTGTTTTCAGAATTCCATTGAGCTTTTGATTAAAGAAGAGTTTATTAAAGTTTAGTAAAGAATGTTTACAGAAACAAATAAATCAAGTGTATGCCAAAATTAGCAATGAGAAGAAATTGCTGAAGCTTTTTGAGGAGTTTTGATATTTCTAAATATTATAAATAAATATTATTCACACAAAAAATGCTTAAAACTATTTATACTTCACCGTAAAACTCTGTAAAAAGGTGTCCATTCATTTATCACATAGGTGGTAACACTATAATCCAACAGATAACCCAAACGTTACCAGCAAACAATAAAGCATTTATCAACCCAACCAAACTTATAAAAGATTAACGCTTTAAATCATAACTTTGTCTTCGCCTAAAAGCATGCAACACTTTAACCCTGCCACAATGGAAAATTTCGTGATTTCGTTGTGAATGGCAAAAGTGGCTACAATGACCACAAGCAACCTTGAACAAGGAGAAAGAGACTCATGTATTTTGAGAGAATTATATAACGCCATATAGATACATATACATATATGTATGCATGTATGTGTATATAGCACGTATTTCGCCAGCGAACGTTTAAATTTTCCAAAATGTCGTTAGTGTCGTTTTTCAAACGATAATAAATGTCGTCGCGACAGTTTCCTTTTAGCGTTGCTTCCGCAACTGTGACAACAGATGGAACGCGCCACACCACGACAGCAAGACCAAGACCACACCGCGACGAGTCTGCGAGTAGGAGAATGGTACATCGAGTGCTGGCGGTAAAGCCACTACCTTTGGCTGTCTTTGCGCGGTGCTCCAAGCTACAGCACGACATTCTTATAGTTGCTTGTTGTAGAAATCTCCTTCCCCTACCTCCACGCGTGCTTCCGTTTCACTATTTCAGTTACTTTTTCGCGCTTACTTTCCGTTACAGTTACAAAACAGGACATACCAAGGATATACAGCAAACACTTGCAAAGTGTCTGGAGAAATCTATGTATTACATATGTTGGAACTCATGTATACACAATTCTATGTACTCGTATTTCTGTATGTGAGTCTGTATGTCTACTGCTGGTCGTTAGTAGTTCTCGTCTTGTTCGTTGTGTCGTTCCTGTTGAGCGGTTAAGAAAGTGAAATTGTTTTCGCTTCACAGGTCACACACCTGGGTCCACTCTCACTGCCTCGTGTCGGTTGTTTCGCGCATGTAAGAAAGCTCCAACATACAATACTTAGATTGCTTTGTATTACATAAGGCATTACCACTTGTAGTGGGGTATGAGTTAAGGCTGGCGCTTGAAACCATTTCCCACCATCCGTTGAGTACTCGTTACTTCGTGGTGGGTCGCAACTCATGATGTAAGTATCAATTGGAGCAGCTGCTACCTTAGACGCAGCAACGACACTTACATCTTCACTAACCACCACACACACACACACACACACACACACACGCACGCACACACTTCATACACAGAGCCCTCTTTTTACGACTCACACTCACACCTCCTTGCGCTTGACCCCCCAAACTACTTATTTTCGCTGTTGTTGTTGTTGGTTTTGGTAGCCGCAACACTAGCACTTAACGCAGCTACCATAAGTAGTAGTCGTCGCGTCTTGTTTTTGCGAACAATAATTTAGACGGCATTTTTTTCTATCTCTCTACACACACACACACACACACACACACATCAACCATTGTTCCCTCTGTGAGTAGCGTCAGTTAAAATGCGACTCTGAAATTTCCTTGTTGCCACATTTCACTGCTTGGGCGGGCAGTCTGGGTGTATAGCGCTGCTTTGTATGTGTGTATGGGTGTGTGCTTGTACTCCTCATAAATACTTGGTAGCTCTCAGCGGCTAAATTTGTGCTTATATGCTTATGTGCTCGCATATTTATGGCTGAGCTTGTTGCCCCTCCCAGCAAACTCTTGACAACAAACAATACGGTACATAAATTCCAATGCAATTATGGCACGACATACAAATATATGTATGTACATACAAGTATACATGCGTCCCTAACTATTGGAGTGCTCTGAGTAGGATTACGAAATTGGTAAATTTGTGAAAATTACATTTCCTTCTTAAATTGGAGTGATGGACCCATTAATGTGAGGGGGGCTACTAATTAGTTTGGGGCCCATAAGGTTGTCGATTTGTATTGGAAGACAGTAGACTTCCTGTTGCCAATTTAGCGAACGTCGATCTTCTTTCCCGGGTACTGTTTGGTGTATTCGATTTTGAATACTTTCAGTCTGATCTTGCATAGGCCGAAGCTGTGTCTCTTAAGACACCTCTTTAATAGCCAGGAAAACTTAATTTTTCTCTCTTTTAGTGAGGTATTGGTACGTACATCCGAGGTCCAAACTATCTCCAAAGTCCATTAAACGATTCCGGCAGATAAGAGAGCCAATTCTTCTTTCTTAGTTGTCTTGAGCTCCGATTTTAGGCTGAATGAAATAGTGCTCGTTTTAGAGGGATTTTCTTCGATTGAGCATACTTTAGGTCTCTCAACTATTCCCAGAGTAGTTAAATTCGGCCGCGGTAGCCGAGTGGTTAGCATTGCGTACTGTCTTTCGGAAGGCCCGGACTCAAATACTGGTACGTCCACCATCCAAAAAGTTATAGAAATTTCATTTAAATAAAAAATCAAGTTAAATTTTCTAATTGCGGTCGCCCCTCGCAGAGAATGTCCACCCCTCCGAGTGCATTTCTGACTTAAATGAGAATCGATATACTCGTATCTACATTCGCTCTACTACTTCTTTGTGGAACCGATGATCTACTACTTCTTTGTGGTACCGATGCCCGAGCCGCGGCACTCACTCTCTTTAGCTGGATTGAGAGCATTTTTGAGTTTTCCTTTGTTTTTTGGAATATTTCTTGATATGGTACTCGACACCGGAGTCAAGTGCAGTTTGCTTGATACTTATCTCTTCATTGAACATGAAAAAAGGGAGTGTTTTCATTGGACTCCATAGGATCAACCCTTCGATATTACTATTGGCCAAAGATGAAGAAGGAACATGAAGAATATTAAACCGAATATCCGGAGATCGAGAGCCATTTGACTTTGCGAAGTTGAGTATATCGAAAAACGATCGTTTAAAACCGAGAACCCAGAAAACCCCGATTATAATAGGCTCTTATAGAAACCAGTTATTGCAGGCAAACAGACCAAATTCAATTTACGGAACTGAAATCTGAATGAATCATTTAGGAATACTAGACAAAAACCAAGAAAGACCGAGACATGGTTGTCATAAGTCCGATAGCGAACAAATTTCCTGCATTTTAAAAGCCCAGCCGATTTTTTGACACTCGCAGCTAAGTGAAGTTAAGGTTGTGAAACTTACCCTGGCTCAATTCATTGCGAGAATCCCTCAAAATGATTAGGTCCTCATCATTCGTTGTCAATGGTATAGGTGCATCCGCCCAGTATTCATGGCAAGGCAGCCTATCCTAGTATTTTTCTGATATGAAATAAAACATTTGTACCTACTGGCTTACATCGACTTGTTGCTCTTTTATAGTACCAGATGAAAGTTGAATCTAGTTCAAGGCAAATTAGTCCACGCATAAAGTTGTTTTGGGGAATTTTAGGACGCCTTTTGATAGCCACTTTTGAAACCTCCTGTAGTACCCTGAACAATGAAGCACCTAGAAGTCCAAGTTCTATAAAAGACCGAACCTTGGCAGAGGAAGTGCCTCAACGTCTCACTTATAGCTGCCTCGTCATTGGTCATTCTGTATACTTAAGATTTTAGGCCTACAACTGTCCGGCAATCCCTTCTATGTGTGTTTCTCTTCGCTGTCAAACCACATACTCTAGACGGTCTTACAAACCGAAAGCATTCGATCTCACCCTGATCCGTCTTTCTACCCTCCCGGATATGTCAATCTACAGAGTTTTCAGCGTCTTTCTTATTTTACTTACTGATCCAGCCGCTATTTACTAGGCTCCAGTTCGCAAGAACAATGTGAGGAACAAATTAATTGAAGAGGCTGTAAAAAGTGATACCCGTTTACAGCCTCTTCAATTAATTCGTTCCTCACATGGTTCTTGTGAACTGGAGCATAGTAAATACCTATTTGTTTCTCTGCAGTATTTGCTATTTTCCATATAGTTTCCGGCAGTGTAAGCAAGCTCAGCGACCTTTCTTACTACGAAAACCTCTGGTGGAAAATCTGAAATATTCTGGGATCCCACCCTCCTCAGATCCAGCTCATCTAATGGGTTTATCGGACCTTTATGATCTGTCCATATATCTGAATGAAGTCCTTATGACGCCGCACATGCTTTGAAACGAAAAAGCTCCTTAAAAAAATTCATCAGCCGCTTGGAGATAGATTAAAACTTGTAGATCGTTCTACTTGCAGGCAAAAACAAGCCAAATAACCATGATTTGGAGGAGGAACTCGGTTGAGAATCGCTTAAGTGATTATAAGGCGCCAAGTATCGGTAAGCTGACCAGAAAAAAAATTCCTTTGGTATTTATTGGTAATCTTTGTCCTTTTTTATCTTCTCTACATAATAGCCATTGAGCCTATATATCCAATTCTGAAAACAATCTTCAAAATTTTGCTTTTTGAGCTTATCGAGTTCAGCATTAAGCATTTATTCTCTCCTCGTTGCTATTGAAGATCTTTCCTTTTAAATTTTTTTTTTAATTTTTGGAAATAACCAGAAATCACAAGGTGCTATATCCGGGGAATATAGTGCTGGATCCCAGAGATCGTAATAAAGTTACTCGTTATTCGTTTTTTCGTGTACCCAGATGATTACTTCCATGGCATTCAAGCCCAATTCATTAGCACTTATTTCTTGTGTCAGTCGAGGGTCTTCATCAATTTTGAACTTCACCAGAGCTACACTGACGTTATCAGTGGATGATTTTGGTCAACCTTCTCGTGTCGGGGCTCGTCCTTTACGGACAAACGTCTGGTCTGGAATCTTCGTAACCACTTAGAAATAGTCTCTAAAGATGTTGTAATCATTCCATATGCAATTTGGCATTCACTAAATATTTGTATTGGCTGTAAATTACGCCGAAACCAGAAAAGAATCACAGGTCGAATTTTTGGTTGGTGGTGGAATTTCGTCTGACCTATCTTCAGCTATCTTGCGTTTGCTCGTCTCTATCATTCTTGAAACTTGAAATGATGACTCATAAAGTAATTGCAAAGTATTCGGTGCTTTTAGATTTAACAAAAACAAATTGAAAGTCACCAACTGATCGAACTTGAACGTGAGCACTTACCATATTGCTGAGGAACTAAAGATAATCCAGAAACCGTTTGGAACCATTTGCATAACTTTGGATTCAAAAAAAAAAACTTGATGTTTGGATGCCACACGAACTAACGCAAAAAAACATGATGGACCGAACGGCCAGGAAGGTTTTGCTGTGTGTTTGGTGGGATTGACAAGGAATCATATACTACGAGCTGCTCCCCTATGGCCAAACGCTCAATTCGGCCCTCTACTGCCAACAACTAGACCGCTTGAGGGCAGCACTCATTCAGAACAGGCCATCTCTGATCAACAGAGGCCGAATTCTGTTTTATCCGTTCAACGCCAGGCCACACACGTCTTTGGGGACGCGCCAGAAGCTCCAGGAGCTCAGATGGGAGGTCCTAATGCACCCACCTTATAGTCCGAACCTGGCACCAAGTGATTACCATCTTTTCCTGTTCATGGCGAACGCGCTTAATGGTGAGAAGTTGGCCTCAAAAGAGGCCTGTGAAAATTGGCTCCCCAGTTTTTTGCCAATAGGAACGCAGCCTTCTACGAGAGGGATATAATGAAGTTGGCGTCTCGTTGGCAACAAGTTTACGAACCAAATGGGGCATATTTGACTTAAATCAGACAAATGTACACAAAATTATCATATTTTGAAAAATCAATAAAAACCCGAACGAACCAATTACTTGACCTGATATATCAGTTCTTTCGACCAACATTTGCGGCCTGTAAAGGCTTTTGGACGCAAACATGCTTTTAGCGCTTCAATCTAACGGTCTACTTCTCTATGGTATCAGTTGTGCTTGGCCTTCTTCGTCTTCTGCATTCCTTGACTATGCTTATGAAGCGAAGCTCTCATTGCTACTGTTTTTTTCTTCTCATTTTCCCCTTATTGTTGGCTTGTTTATGTTGTTGTGACACTCATGCATACTATAGCTGCTTTGTTGTTGTTATTTTTATATGCTGTTGTATTTCTGTTGTCATTAAATGCTCAAGCATAAATAAGACGGGCGTTTACGCTCCACCTACGTTAGCGCATAAATTTTCACTGGGATAAATTTTGGTGTTTGAGCAGGATTACACCGGAAAACAGAAGCACCAGCACACATTTATATATATATGCATACATATATACAAATAAATATCTGCTTAATGTTGTTGCTCTTCCGAAAAGAATTGCTAGAGCTCTGTTTTATATTGTAACGAGCGTGCAGCAATTTAGGCATCTGTAAAATAACAAAAATTGCCAGGGGTGAGAGGAGGGAGAGGAGTGAGGGAGAGCGAAGTGTTGTACATTTTTCCACCACCCTCACTTTCACTCTCCCTCTCACTCTCTCTTATCCGTATATTCCCAGTCGTGGCCGCTGAATTGCCGCTATTAACATCTGTCCACTCACATTTCTCGAAATAAAGCGAGCTTTACACCCACTCACAGCTTCACACACACACACGCACACGTAAACACACTCTGAAGCTCTGCTTCTCCACCCACGCATACGCGGCGCACAATTGCTACAATTCACACCATAAATGTATGAAATTTACCGTTAGTCGTTTATACATTTTTCCATTTGTTGTCTGGTCGTCCAAATTTTTTTTTCGGCTTCACCTTTTTTATGTGTGAATTTAATACATTTTTGTTTTTGTTCTTGTGTTGGTTTTTTGCGGTTCAATTCCACCTTTAGCCCATAATATTACATGAACGAAACAACAACAACAAGAATAACAACAAAAGTGTAATAATAATAATAATAATTATTATTATTTTTATGCTTTCACACTTGTGTCGATGGGAAAAGCTGTGAAAAATCAAATAAAAAAAATAAAAAAAAATTTCAAAGAAAAAAATTGTAATTTCGGGTTCCACTCAGCAGCGCATTAAAAGGATATGCTTTGCACACATATAACCAAAAAATAAAAGAAAATTAAAAAAAAAAACGAAGCAGAAACAAGCGAGAAATTCCATTAATACCCAAAAGCTTCCGTCGGTCATTGCATTAAGCAGTTACTGCGCCATTGGCTTGGGTTCTGCTACTACTCTCGGTAGTCCAGCTGCGGTTTATACGTACGCCCCTTTCGTTATGTTGTTGTTGTTGTTTTTATTTTTGTTGAAGTTCTCAATTGCATTTGCAGCGAAATTGAATTTTCCTCATCGTAATTATAATTTTATTTCGGTTTTTTTATTTTTATTATTTTCATCTTTTTTTATTATTCTTTTTATTTTTTTTTTTTTTGTTGTAATCATAAGTACTTTTTCGTTTGGAAATTAGCATAACAACAATGCCATTAAAATTAATGAAGAAACTTTGGCAATAATTGTGGTAATGAAATTTTGTGGGTGCAATAGTTTGTGCACACATACATACATACATACATACATATATGTATCTACGCGTATTGGTAAAGTGTGGAGTGCGGCGTGAGTAAAATTATGTGCATATTTTTTAAACTTTTCAGCGAACAAGATAATTCGTGAAACTTAACCACTGAGAAAAGAGATATGTGTCAGTCTGTGGTAAAATATGCTGACAGCTGTAAGTTGTTTGTTATTTTGACAAGTAGAGAGTAGGAGAGTAACCAGAGTTCTAACATTTTGGGCAGAAATATACGTCACAGTACTCAGAGTTTATGGAGAGAATACTTCTCCAGGCATCTTAAAAACATTCCTCGTTTGACTTTGGTGAATTTCGAATAACGATCACTAGTTTGTAGGATAACAGAGCGCATGAAACCGATTATCGGACAAGTTATTCAAATATAGCGGCGAGAAACTGAAGAAAAAGAAAGGATTATTAGAACTTCACAAGAATTGAGAAGTACGTACGATACAATATAGACATAATTCAACGAATAAAAAGTTTTTTTTTCCGAAAACCAGTGACAGTCCGGTATATATAAAAATTTTAAATTGTAGATGATTTTGTCTGTCCAGGAACCAGCACCAATAATGTAAACCTAAATTCCTCTCTTGATGAATAACGACTAAACTCTAGGAGTTGGCCATACTATTGTCCTACTTTAAAGTACAGAGAATTGGGTAATGATAACCTCTAATCAGTCGGCCTTTACGAGTTTTTAAGAGAAAGTTTTTGCGAAAAACTGTATGAAATATACGAAGACATTGCCCAACATACGTGCAAGTTTTGCATCTAGAAGAAAGAGAAATACCTCTACTCCGTTTGAAGAATCAGATGGAGAGCCACTTGTTCTCATTTGATGTCCCTAATTGCCACCAAACGACGAGAAGAAACGATCTTCGCGCTACTAATGACTCGGCTATAATGGCTTAAACGAAAGCAGCACAGCTGCACAGAGGACAGTAGTATGGCATTTACGAGTCTCCCAAATAAATAATTTTTAGCACCATAAGAGCTTTTCGGCGCTCTGGAATTTTACGTATTGAACCTTCTGATGAGTTTTACTGAACTCGAGTCCTGTCCGATTAAAGGGTGCAATTAATCTAAGTCTTTCAATAGAAACCTACAATTTTCCTCTAAAAAGAAGAACATACGCATTTAGGAAAAAAATATTGAAATAAATTATTTTTAATATTGCACTTGTTGGGATACATTTGCGACTTTACTATCGACAAGTTGTACAAAACCTTCAGTGTAGTGTCTTTTTTCATTTGAGGTGTGTTTTACATGGCTTGATCAAGTCCGATGTCCACTCTAAGCCGTTCTCTTTTTGCAAACAGACGCTAAGAGTAGATTTCAACGAAATCTTTAATCAAATATATCTTAGCGGCTCCACTCCACGCGTTGGTTGTCATATTCATTCAGAAAAGATTCTCAGGTTAGAGAAATTAAGCATAATCATGTGATTATAGTTTCATACTTAACAAGATTTTACCCTGTTTCAATGTTACCTAAACATCCAGTTGTCACAACAATAAGTAGCTTGCATGAAAGTACTACTCCTCTACAACCTATCTGGGAGTGCATAATGGGATGCCTACTCTCGTATTCTTATTTACATGTGGCGAGCATGTTCTCGTTCTCTAGAAAATTAGTTGAGAGAGTCTACACTTCTCCTTTGAGGACCCATGCGAAGACAGGCGTATGCAAGTAATAGAAGACGAACTTCAAGTATATTAATTTTTATAAAAGACACCAGTATCTGGCGAGCGCCCCTCATCAATAACCCGGAGATTGTCATACATCTTAACTGCAATTTAAACAAAGATCTTGTTATATGCCATTCAGCCTAACAATACAAATTTTCTTCAAAGCTTTTTAGTGCCATTAGGCAGCTGACTTTATGTTCTCTATAATACTGTAACAGTCAATAATGCACAATTTTGGTTCCGTCGAGTTCGTTTCCGTAATTTTAATGTAAAAGATGATCCACGGCGTGGAAGTCCAATTGCCGAAAATGTCAATAAAACAATGGAAATCCTCGTGTCTGACCGTCATGCAGGCACTGTTTTGATTGCCCACAAGCTAAGCATTACACACAAAATAATTTGGAACCACTTGAAAAAAACTGGATACACAAGTAAGCTCGATGCTTTGCCACATGAGTCTCATTGACCGAGTTTCCTTCTGGGATTCGCTGCTGAATCGTAACAATATGACCCATTTGTGAAGTGGATGGTGACTGGTGATGAAGCCTGCATCACCAACAGCAACTTGAAACGAAAAAGGTCGTGTTCAATGAGCAGGGAGTCGACACAAACGATCTCCAAGCCAGTATTGACAGCCAGGAAGTTTTTGTTGGGTGTTTGGTGGGATTGGCAAGGAATGATCCACTATGAGCTGCTATCCTTCGGCCGAACTCTTAACTCGGAGCTGTACTGTGAGTAATTGAACCATCTGAAGGAAACAATCGTACAGAAAGCACAGCTCTCATCAACATTAGAAGAATTGTGTTTCATCAGGACAACGACAGACCACACACATCGATAGTGAGCTCCAAGCCCTTGGTTGGAAGGTTCTTATGCATCCACCTTATACATATTTCTGAGCGCGCATCAAGTAATTACCACCTATTCCAGTCTATGGCGTATAATTTGGCTGGAGAAGCATAAGTCTCGAGAGAAGCTTGTGAAAACTGATTGTCCCAATTTTTTGTCAATAGAGTAAAAGATTTCTATGAGGGAAGCATAATGACTTTACCTTTAAATTGGCAAAAAACTATCGAACAAAACAGTGCATATTTGACCTGAATCGGGTAATTCTAACTATGGTAAATAAAGCCTTCAATTGAACGCAAAAATTGTGTATTACTTTCTACTAGAACTCATATTTGGCTGAGTATCGGAGGAACTCTCATTATTTTTAAGATAAATAATAATTCCGAACACGGGATCTACCGCTCTCTCGATTATATGCTAACTAAGAGCCTGTTGATCATTTCTCTTTAGAGCTAGTGATTTCTACACTATAAGAGATGGCTCCTCTCTCTCTATCTCTCTTTCTCTCTCTCTTTCTCTCTCTCTTTCTTTCTCTCTCTCTCTCTCTTTCTCTCTATCAATTGCTGAATTTTCTCCTAATTCTAGCAGATATTTCTCTCTCTCACTAAAATGTTTCTGACAGTTTCTTTGACCAAACTAAAATTATTTTATACCAAATTTAATACTTTAATTTCAAAAACCGAAATATATCAATTTTTGGTCAATGTTTTATCACCAAATAGCCAATATACTCCCGAACAATGACTAATGGACGGCTTAGCTGACGTCACACACACACACACAATGTGCTGGGTTTATATTAAAACCGGTGTGAGTAGGCGTTAGACAACGCTTCACTGTTAGTAAGCAATAAATTCGTTTTAATACGTTTAAATCCACTTCGTAAGCGAGTGAAATATTTGAAATATTTTCAATGGTTTTTATTTTCACAACCCAAAAAGTAAAAAAAAAAAATAAGTAAGGAATTTTGTATTTTTCAAACAATTTGTTGTATCACTTTTCACTGGTGCAGCATAAGCGATGCGGCTCGTTTTAAATACGAAATACGAGTTGAGTTCGTGCACTTTTTTTTTTGCGCGCACTCTCTCCCTCTCTCTTTTATACGCCGTTGAGCTGTCGACTGTCAAAGGCCGGTGTAATGGTGCTTAAACAACGTCACACCATCACGTGCGCCAAATAAATTCACACACGGTCATTTGCGTCGGGGATTAAAGATCGACCGCCAACGACGATGATGATGATGATGGGAAAGTGGGTGAGGGCACAGAGCGAGAGGAGGCGTTAAATGTACGGCGAATAGTTGGATTTTTTCAAGGCAGCAAGCGCAAGTGAGCTCAAAATTCTAGAAATAAAAAAGTAATTGCTGTGTTTGTGTGTGTGCTCCAGTTTTGCAGGAGAAAGGCTTACTTTTTTCAACTGTAAGCCAAAACAAAAAAAAATAAAAAATAAATGGAAAATAAAAATGGCAAAAAGCGCCAGCAAAATCAACTACATTTTCTCTCCATCGAAAGCGAGTAAAAGTAAGCCGTTGAATGAAGCTGAAAAGTGATTAATTCAAATCCTTTCGTATGCGCAAACAATTTTCACCAAAAGTCACAGCTACAGTTCGGCGAAAAAAAACAAAAACGGCAATAAAAAAGGCGCGTAAAAAGGGAAATCCGCTATATATTGCCAGGAATTGGAAGTGAAAATAAAATACGAGCGAGTAAAAAGCATGAATGGCTGAGCGCGATTCGAATCTTTTGCAATGCCGAATGTTAAGTGCTGCAACGCCAAACGCCATGGATGCTGTGCAGGCGAATGGACTGCACGGACGATGGTCAGACTTTTATTTGCAATTTTTATGGCAGCAAGCGCTGAAAACTTTAAGCTCCTCCACGCTCTTCCACTCTGAAAGCGTAAGTCTCGAAAAGGTTCAAAAATTCTACACGCCGCTGCCGCTGTCGAAAATAAAAACGTATGCAGTCCATTTACCTGCACAACTCAATGATTTCTAATCCTTTGCGTCCTGTCGTCGACTGAAGCCGATTGGAGAAGTGTAGTCAATGGTGGGTAGCGAAAAATAAGAAGTGATAAATGTTCTGCGGAATCTGAAGACCAAATGTGTAGTGAACGAAAAAAGAACATATGGGGGACTCTCTCTTTCTCCCTCTCTCTGTTGTCAAATTTTAAATGGAAAGCAACAAAGAATGCAAGTGGGTTAAAGTTGAAAAAGCTTATCAGCGTGTGCACAGCGGAAGCAACGGAAGTGACCATGGAAAAAACAAAAAAGGGATATCAGCGGAAGTTCGGTAGAGAGACATGAGCATGTTTTGATAGGATTGCCTTAAAGAGGTCGCTTATAAGTTTTTCTAAAATTTCAAGCACAAATTGTAGCCAACGTGAAATCTCAAGCTGACATTCAAATGGAGATTCACAAAATTATGAGGTCCGAATACTTCAATCAGAATAGTATAACAATAGTATAATAACGCGACTCGGCTACCATGTTACTGTTGACAGTCATAACTTCGAGGTCATAGATATTTTCGTCTATCTAGGGGCCAGCATTAACACCAACAACAATGTCAGCCTTAAAATCCAACGCAGAATCACTCTTGCCAACAGTTGCTACTTTGGACAAAGTAGGCAATTGAAAAGTAAAGTCCTCTCTCGGCGAACGAAAACCAAACTCTACCAGTCGCTCATCATACCCGTCCTAATATACGGTACATAAGCTTGGACGATATCAACATGATGAGTCGGCTCTAGGAGTCTTCAAGAGAAAAGTTTTGCGAAAAATGTATGGTCCTTTGTGCGTTTTGAGCTGTGAATACCGCCGCTAATGGAGCGATGTCGTATAGCTCATATATTGATATTGACCTAGTTCAGCGTATGAAGAGACAGCGGCTGCGTTGGCTAGGTCCGAATGGATGAAAGCACTCCAGCTCTGATGGTATCCGATGTAGTATTCGCTGGTGGAAGCAGAGGAAGAGGAAGACCTCCACTCCGTGGGAAGGATCAGGTGGAGAGTGACCTGAATAAAGAAGAAGCAATCGATTGTTTTATACAACTGTATCGCCAGTTATGTGTATAAACTTCCTATTTAAGAGCTCCATTCTTACGTCTGATTGCATGGCTAAATTTGTTTGCGCTGTCCACCCTCTAGGCATTTTGGACCTTCGTTGAGTGCTGCTTAAAAATTTGCCCAGCTTATCCTCGCCAATTGAGATCATCTACTGCCGTCAGAGCGTCGGGTTTTATAGATTACCTGGTGTACAGTCTCTTCCACTTACATGCATTTCCGACATTTTTTGCCTCAAGCCATCCTAATTTGAAGCCATACGACGCTAACAGGCAATTTCTTGTTGACAACCCTTCTGGCAGCCTGGATTTCGGCCTCTTAGTTGCTAGAAGAAACCTTGTAAGCTTTACGTTATTTGTTTTGGGCATAAATTTCGCTGATTTGCTCCATTTTTTTCGGTCTCATAACCTTTTTGCCTGACGATACAAACACGTTACCTTTCTACTTCTACTGATAAGTCCATAACTAGGCCATGTTCACAGAGTATTCCTTCTTTAGCCAGTTCTGTGCCCCATAAATATTAACTTTCCTCTACTCCGCCTATATTTTTTGATTGTGTCTTAGCACAAAGCAATCACTACTGCTTTTGTAATGGGAGAGACATTATATTATACTAAAATGGTTCGACAGCTTGAATAACTTTCTGGGAGCAGTTAGCTGCAACCCTCACTCTACCGCTCATTTTGGAGCCCTCCTTAAATATATTCAGAACATTATCTGCAAACCTGAGTCCTTTACTCAGTCCTACAGCGTAATTTAAAGCATTTCTTTTAGTATTCGTAGCACTTTGTAGCCGGTTAATCGACTTTATTTTAATATGCAATTTTTATTGTCTTTATGAGAAGTATTCTTAGATATTGCGGACATCTACACGAAAAAAAAAACTTTTTGTTCAATAGAGACTAACGCCAGATTGTCGGGTTCACTGAAACTCAGCCGAATATTTCGGCCACAATTTTTTTTTCATTTACTTCCAAGAGAGTACTATCGAATAGAGGTCGTCATGGTTGGACATAAAGCGGGAACACTTGAACACGCGGTTGAATAGGATTGACGATAATACTTTCGAATGAAAAGATGATCCAAAAAAAGTGAACACTTTAGAGACAACTCTAGTACAGCTGCAAGTGAACGGTTAATCCCTGTTGCCTATAGCAATAATGGTAATTGGGGAACAGTTTGAACCTTGGCAGTGGGAGGTTATTTTCGACCACTATTTTGCACATATTGAGCGGTCTCTCATCCACAACTTAGCAAAGTGCTTAAGGGTTAAAGATTTATCCTATATTTACCCTATGCACGAAATACATAACCCTATATTATATTTCTGAAACGGAAGACACCTTCGAAACATGGGAATCGGCGAGATGACAATAACTCATGAAAGCGAGAAAAGGACCAAGATACAAAGTGAGCCGAGACATTAAGGTTCTTAGAATAAAGGTGATTGTGTTACACCGAAGTTGCGGAGTCACAAATTGGTTTGACTTCAGAGGTTCATGAATGCTAGCTCGTTTCGAAGCGGTAAATTATAATTTTTTAATATTAAAAAAAAATCCACTTTATCTGCCATTGCACAACGCGAAGGTAAGTTCTTTCATCTACAAGCAGTGTTGTGATTCCATAACAATAGATTTTGGCAAGTTCCACATTCGGGCAACAGCAGTCAGTCAATACAACCATTAATAAAATTAAACACGTGTCGTCGTGCGCTTTCTTTCAACCTTCAACCGACTTTTTTTGCACTTGAAACGCCTCTTGTGACCTTTGGCTTATTTTTGTATGTGTACAATATATATGTATGTATGTATGTACATAGGTATGTGTGTATGTAGGAAACCTCAGAAGGAAAACAATTATTATAATGGCTATAAATGCACGACAAGTATTCTTTCGTTTTCCTCCTTCAAACTCAATACAAATATATATGTTTCGCATTACAGAATAAAAGCTTTTCATCACCTTTATATGTATCTAAATACAAACGTACGCATTTGCTGGTATGGTCAAGTAAGTTTGATTTTAAGAAAAGATCTCAACAATAGCGTCTTCATAGATTTTCTGCAAGATATTCTATCATTCTTCTATACTTTCGTTTGTACTTTTCTACCTTTTGAACTTTCATTCAGAGCTTTTACGCTTTCTTTTACCTACCGTGCGTTCGGAGGGTCTCAATTTGAACTTAAAATGAAATGAAACAAACTAAAGGAAAATGAAATAAAAGGAAAATATGTACAATAAAATAAAGTAAAATAAAATTAAGTAAAATACAATAATACAAAGTAAAAAAATAAAATAAAATGACACAAAAAAAATCAAATCAAAACGAATTTAATAAATTTAATTAAAATAAAATAAGATACAATAAATTAAAATAAGAGTAAAATAAAATAAAATAAAATAAAGTAAAACAAACTAAAACAAAATAAATTAAAGATTAATTAAATAAAATGAGATAAAATTAATAAAAATAAAATAAAATAAAAAGTCAAAACAAATCAAATAAATTAAATTAAATTAAAATAAAATAGAATAAGATACAATAAATTAAAATAAAATAAAGTAAGATAAAATTAAATTTAGTGAAATAAAACAAAATAAAATAAAATAAAATAACATAAAATTAAATAAAATAAAATAAAATAAAATAAAATAAAATAAAATAAAATAAAATAAAATAAAATAAAATAAAATAATATGAAATAAAATAAAATAAACTAAAATGAAATAAAATAAAATAAAACAAAAAAAAAATAAAATAAAATAAATCAAAATAAAATAATACAATATGAAATAAAATAAAATAATATAAAACGAAATAAAATAAAATAAAATAAAATAAAATAAAATAAAATAAAATAAAATAAAATAAAATAAAATAAAATAAAATAAAATAAAATAAAATAAAATAAAATAAAATAAATAAAATAAAATAAAATAAAATAAAATAAAATAAAATAAAATAAAATAAAATAAAATAAAATAAAATAAAATAAAATAAAATAAAACAAAATAAAATGAAAATAAAATGAAATAAAATAAAATAAAATGAAATAAAATAAAATAAAATAAAATAAAAGAAAATAAAACAAAATAAAATAAATTGCAATAAAATAAAATAAAATAAAGTAAAAAAATAAAATAAAATGACACAAAAAAATCAAATCATATCAAATAAATTAAATTAAATTAAAATAAAATAAGATACAATAAATAAAAATAAAATAAAATAAAATAAAATACAGTAAATTAAAATAAAATACAATAAAATAAAATAAAATACAATAAAATAAAATAAAATAAAATAAAATAAAATACAATAAAATAAAATAAAATAAAGTAAAATACAATAAAAAAATAAGGTAAAATAAAATTAAAATAAATAAAATAAATAAATAAAATAAAATAAAATAAAAAATAAAATAAAATAAAATAAATTCGATTTAGGTTAGACATTTTTAAATTTTCTTCTGCCATTCAGGCATTCAACAAGACTCGACCTAAAAAAATTCTATGGCGACTATTTGTAATATGTTACTGACTCTTGTTCTTCAGAAAATTCTATGAGAATAATATGACTTCTCAAGAAAAAGTTTTCGTAGGAATCCATCACCTATTTGCAGATGAATTATAAACTCTGAAGTCCCCCACTCTTAGTAAAATGTCTGCATATATTTGAGAAAAATATATTTTATGACTCTTTCAGTAATTCTAAATTTATCACATTTCTTCCATCTAAAGTGCCACTTATCATTTCCCAAACACATTACACTATCAGCCGCAGTCTCTAGTACACCACACATAAGTAATCAGCAAAGCAACAAAGGGTTAAATCCCATAATTTTACCATAAAATACTTTAGCCATATGCACAAAACACTATTTAAAGTCAGACAAAACGATAAAAAAGTAGATATATAAAGGAGCGGGGGGTCCAACACATTACGATTATTGACAACGGATGAGCGAGTGTAAATTCGCGTTTACATTTATTTTTATTTTTTTTCTAAGAAAAGCAAAAAATATTAGGCAAGAACTCGAAGACATTTGAAGGGAGTAAATTATAGAAACATATGTGTGTGAGCAAGTACAATAGGGAAAGACAAAAAAAAATTGCCAAAAGTGCGAAACCTAAAAAAGTTACCCCTAATTTTGTGAGACGGAAGCTGTATGCCGGCTACTAAATTACATTAGTTGAGTGTTTGGCGGACCATTTGGTGGGAGTTGCCGGAAGAAAGCAACAGTCGTAAAGAGTGTTAAAGCGTGATTTCTCATCCTCTTTGGTTAGTTTTTTCTTCTAAGGGAAAGCCAACGCTTTGAAAGGGTTGATTTGTAAGATGGGAAGAGTTTAAGACTGGAGTTTTTTATTTTGGGGAAAAACACTCTGATTTGAGTCTATATGAAATCCAAAACTCCCCCTCAAATGGCATTGAAAATCGCCAAAGCGTTGCAATGAATTTGCGTTAATGAAAACGCCGCAAAGAACGGATTTTTGAAAGAAAAAATTGACAAAATAGACAGCAGCAAATCATATAAAAGAATGGAGTGTGACTATTTGGCTCTCAAGTGGCAGTGATACCTTTTCGCCACATTTTTTATTTTATTTATTTATTTTTTCTTTATTTTCCTTTATTTATTTTTTATTTTCTGCCTTTATTTGTTTTTCTTTATTTTGTTTTTTTTTTATTTAATTCTTTTGATTTTTTCCTATGTTTTTCCTTTTCCCCTACCGCTTTGTGATTTTGCACGTCTGTCAGTAACAATAATTTACAAGTCATGCCTCGCTCATCCTCAGTCAGGCACACATGTTAACAATCAACATGTAGTACTGACTTTGGCAACGCCAAATTTCTAACTCAGCCCCGTGAAGACAAGTGGATATTGAACGCCAACATTCGAATAAAGAATTTTGCATGCCACAAATGACACGTATCGCAAAGCAAATATAAATTTTACTATGTACATACATACATATGTATACAATATTATGCCAAATGTAAGTTTGAACTAATATGCCACCCGACGATATTTCAGAGGATTTTTGATTGGGGTTTCTTACCTCCTGCAAGGAAGTAGTTCATATACCCACTGGGAGGCTGCTGGACTAGCAAGCGAGATAAAGACCAGTAAATCTACTACAAAGGGGAGGACACGTTTATTAATAGCTCCGAATAAGAGAAGCTAGTTCAGATCCTCGAAAGTATAGACTAAGAGGGATTCAAATTCCCTGCCGATTAGCGACCGCAATCAAAAAGTATATATTTTAAATTAATTTTTTATAATTTTGGATGTTCCATTTACTTCGTAAGCAATGTTCGTTCCTATTTCGTCAGGCGAATAGACTCTAGGAACGAGCTAAGGGCTGCAAAATCGCGTAGGCTATGTGTAAAACATAAATTATTAAACTCACAAGGTTTGTGCTATCTGTTAAGAGACCTAATTTCTAGGCTGTTGATAAGACCGAGGCATTCCCTTCTGGCGTCTCATGCGTTTAAGATGGGTCTGACAACAAGTGTGGGAAATGCAAGGAATGCGTGAATAGGTATAGTAAACCAAGTAATCTGTGAATGTCCGGCTTTCGGTAGACAAAGGCTATGCATACTTGGCGCAGAATTACTACAAGATCTTTAATCAGCAATAGCCAAGGGGCGAGAACGACTACTTAAGTTCGCTAAAAGAGCAGCACTAGAGGCACAATAGGAGTATAGCAGCACAGCTTGGTCGCATGTTATGTGCCTAGCAAGACTTGGGATGCATTTCGTCTAGGTGAGACCCACTGGATCAGCCAGCTTAACCTAACCTAAACTTCCAACGTCGTATATTCCGCTTCTAATCTTTCTGGACAGAATTAAAGAGAAACTTTCCTCGCTGTTAAAGACAGCGCGCCATTCATTCCTTCTTTTCGCTGTTTGGCGCCGATTGGAAATAGAAAGTACCGCCAGGTCTTTCGCCACATTGTTTTTCCTCTGCTTCCACTGGGGTATTGTCAAGCATCTGGGTATGCAATCGCAGTCGCTACGATATACTCAAATCCTACTCTAGCGTCCACGTAGCAACCCGTGCGCAAGAAGCGATAACTAAACCGCGTAGAGCCTTGGGTCACGGCAGCGAACCTTTGACGCATCCTCTCTTTTAGTTAAAGTAGGGGAAACTTCAATGGAGCTACTCCGTCATAGAAGTTGAAATATCACGGAAGTGTTTTTTCCCATAACATTGAATCCTATGACTTAGTTACGCCACACAAAGCCGACTTCTTTCCAATGTCTCTCGTGTTTTTGATGAAAAGGATTTATGTGCATGAAGCACCAACTGGTTTCCTCATAAACAGGCCTTTTACGTGACTAAACTCCCTTCCTTGCTCAAGTCGTATCACACTTCCCACCAACTTTCTACGGGCTCACGGTCCGTTTCTTCCAACCATACTTCTTTGCAATTGAACTTATATTTTGATCTCAAGTTCTACTTGGTATAGTCGTTAGTTTATCATATTTAGAAGCAGGTGAAACTAGTCAATGTCATTAGATTCCGATTCCGACTCCCACAACAGCTGGATTTAAACGGTTTACCGATAAGACATGTTATTTTGAATAGCCTGATATTCCGGTAGATGTCACTGCTGAAGCTGTAATTTTTTGACATTTGACACGCTTCACCAACGCACTGAAATTATTAAAATTCACTACAAAAAATTCATCAAAAAATCATCTTGACTGATGAGGCCCACTTTCCCTCGATGGCTACGTCACTGAGCAAAACTGTCGCATCTGGGAATCGGAAAACCCAAGATTTATTCTTGAAAACCCCCTCTATCCTCAACGTGTAACTGTTTGCTGCGGTTTATTGTCCGGCGGGGTCATTGGACCTTCCTTTTTTCGAAAATGAGACTGGTGCAACAGTTACGGTGAATAGATCGCGCTATCAAGAGATGATTAATAATTGTTTTATGACCGGAATTAGATGGTTTTGAACTGGACAATATTTCCTTTCAATAAGACGGCGCAACGTGTCACGAAAGTAAGGAGACCATGGATATTTTAAGGAAAAAGTTTCCAGGCCGTGTTATCTCCAGAAAAGGTCATCGCAATTGGATTTTATCACACCATGAGCCGTCACGTTTTCGGCGAACTGGGCACAGGTAAGATCTTTAAACCCACCGTTCACTTGGGCTCTGATTCTGGTAATATCTGTTGGAGGAAAAAAAGAAATAGGTCTTCAAAAATTGCCTCGGAGTAAGCAACTGAGACCAATATTATGCTCTCCAGAAATGGTTTGCATTTCGCAAGCTGCTTTCACTGTTCTGTCAAATCTTAAGTAAAGTTTTAAAGCTCCTTTCGAACTACGATTTCGACTTAGCTGAACTTCACTCTAGACTTTGAGCAGTCAAAACTGCCAAACTATTCCCCAATTATTATTTTCGAATAATATTTTGGCAATCTTTGTCTGGATAAAAATCCTTGCCAATCAGATATAGAGACCCGACTGTTGTGGGGACAATCAGATTTTAGTCGACTATTACAAAGACCCTTACCGCGAGTAAACTCTAGAATTCCTTACCCGCAAAGTTAAAGCAGTCTCCACGTGATGGGAGTCTTAGTCCAGTGAAGTTGTTATGGGTACTGCTATGCATACGATCCTCGTATCGTGTTCTGGCCAGACTCTCGTAAAAAATACATCAGCCTTTTAGGGGCGGATTAAACCTCTAGATTCCTCAATTGGTTTGGGAAAATATACCACAACGAATTAGAGGAAGAGTCCGACCTAAAATCTAGAGGTAGATGCCAACATACCTTCGAGAAAATTAAATTTTGAAAACCATATCTCCCTCTCAAAGCCCATACACGAACGCCACTGTCTCTAAAACAAAAAAGCCTCAATTTTTTTAGGTAATCTTATAACCAAGCAGTGTCATTGTCATTGACACGTTCAAATTGTATGTGCATTCTCCTGTGTCTACCACAAACAGACGCGCCAAAATCGAAGCTGATCCATTGACTGCCAGGGACTGACAGGGAGAGAGAGAGAGCAACAGTTTGAAATTCGCAAAAGAAGATTATGAGTGTGTGCGAGTGTGTAGCGTGCCTCGCCTGAGGTTGAAAGGCATACAAAACCGTGCGATGTGGAGTTTTTTTTCTTTATTTTTTTCCTCTATTTTTTTCTCTACTTTTTGCTACCCTTCCTTCGCACACAACAGCTTCACAACAATCTTTGTTAGACAAGTCATGCCAATGCCAGCAGCGCTTAGCCTACAGTGCCCCAACTTGCTCGTCTTCCCAACTTCCTTTACCACGCTGGCCTTACATGGCCTTTTGCCTCTTCGACTGATTTGTATTTGAATTATTGATGGTAATTTTAAAATGTGTGCCCTCAAATATTTTCATTTCGGATTTGTGCTGCTCACCGAGTATGCTTGTTTGCATTTTTATTTTTTTCCCCGCACACACACACACACACACACACACATGCACTCATCATATGAATTCGCCGTAAAGTATGCAATATATTGTTGATATTGATTGTTGAGTTTGGCTGTTTGTTTGCTCGGTGTTTGACTCTCTGTTAGCTCATTGGTTTGTTGTTGTTTGTCGCTTATCATAATGGCCCAAACATATGACGGTACGTGTCGATAATTTAAATAAGCTACTTTACTGGCCTTTGACGACAACAAGACCGGTTGAATGGTTGCACCTGCGCGCCCCCTCACAGCTCACTGTCAACACATCACTTTGGTCTGTCATTTGACGGAGCTTACTGTTTGTTTGTTTGTGTGTGTGTGTTATTTGTTTGACTGCAAAGGTGTGATTTTCAAATTCTTTTTTTTCATTCATCCTCTACGCACTCTCACAGCGGTTGGCGTTTGTTAAACAATGCCTGGGTTTTTTCATAATGAAATGTGCATATTAAATCGCTTATCAGCCGTCAGGCGTTTTGCAGCAGCAGCGCGTTGAATTTTCATTATGTTTATTAGTGTGGATTTGGATTGTTTTTTAATGCCAACACACATGAAAATTTTAGTGATTGAATTTCAGTTTATTTTGTCTCTCTCTCCCTCTCTCTAAATTTTTTTATCTCCCTCTCTCTTAATTTTTTTATATCTCCCTCTCTCCCTCTCACTCATTTCCTGCTTTATTTAATGACTAAAACACTCCCTCAGTTGCGCTGCTTCTTCATTAGATTGCCATAATGAGATAAGGAAATGAGTTTGCTTGTCTTCATCAAAAGACTTTTAGGCGTTAAATTGTCTTCAACTAATTGAATTTTCTGATAAAATCAAAGAAGAGTGTCAAGCTGAATACGTATAAAATAAAGTATTAAATAGAATATATTGGAACCTTAAGTCATGGTTGGCAGCTGGAACGTCATTTTCACAGTTAGAAGTTGGCGGGTCTTCTCATCCGAGTTGTAAATCGTATTGCTATTCGATTCCTCCTCTCGCATCCTCACTGCGCAAAATGCGGCAACCAACCCATGTGGAGGGTTGGGTCACGGCTGAAAGAGAGGAAGCTTCAGTGGAGCCCCTCCGACTTAGTTGGTTTAAGAGTTTAGTGAAGTCTAACTGCAGCGTCTGTTTACCAAAAGTGCAGCTGCGAACGGTCGTCGGTTATGAAGCAAGCGGCTCGCTGTACAAATGTGTAAAAAAAATTGAAAACTTACTCGCCTAACGTGGTAGTGTGCTCCAATGAAAAGTTATAACAGGCCTCAGATGAAATACCCTTCTCTGTTGACGACCCCCGTAAAAGAATTAAGGCTCACGATATGAGGACATGCACCTGGAATGTACGGTCCCTAAATTGGGAAAGTGCCGCTGTCCAGCTGGTTGATGTCTTCGTAAGAATAAAGGCTGACATCTCCACCGTCCAATAAGCGCAATGGACGGGACAAGGACGAAAGCGAGTAGGTTCTTGTGACATTTACTACAGCGGCCATATAAAGGAGCTAAAATTAGGTGTCGGTTTCGTGGTGGGAGAGAGGCTCCAACGCCGAGTACTGGAATTCACCCCGGTGGATGAACGTCTCGCCACTACCTGCATCAAAATGAAATTTTGTAATACTGCGCTGATTTGCGCCCACGCTCAAGAGAAGGACGATGTGACCAAAGATGCGTTTTATGAGCGCCTCGAGCATACTTATGAGCGCTGCCCCCGCCACGAAGTCAAAATTGTGCTTGGTGATTTCAACGCCAGGGTGGGCGAAGAAAGTATCTTCGGCTCATCTATCGGAAAATTCAGCTTCCACGATAAAAAGTCTCCAAATGGGTTGAGGCTGAGCGACTTCGCCGGGCCATGGTTGTCTGTAGACTAGACTCCAGCACATGCAAATCCATCAAACTACATAGCTGTCGCCAATCCGAAAAACGAGCAACCAAATTGTGCATGTTGTGATTGAGGGAGGACATTTCTCCAGTTGTCTAGATATAGGTTCGCTCCAAGAACCCAACATCTTCACCTTGTCGCAACGAAGGTAAGCACCCGCCCAGGTGCATCAAAGAACACCCGTCAACAACACAAGGAAGGTTCGACGTCGAAAAGCTGCAATCACAACAGACAGCCGAACGGCTTTCTAATCGACTTGCCCAGCTACTCTATGAAAGCACTCATCAGCAACTCGTTAGAAGGGAACTGTGTGGAACTGCATCTCAACCTCCCTACGTACCGACGCTACGGAAACAATTAGTTTTCGGCAATGCCAGAAGCAAGAGGCTTTTGCCGAAATGCGTGAGTCTGAAGAGCTTCAGAAGCTGGACGACAAGGTTAATGCTTAAAAATTCTACGAAAAGATATGGCGACTTTTCGGAAGGTTTCAAGACCAAAGCAAACTCTTGTTGGAGATCTAGTGGCGGATGCCCAGTAGAGAGACTCCAGCCTGCTGAATGGCAGTGAAAATCAAATACCCGAATATGGTGAACGCGGAACTCCAATCGATGACGATGGAAAAGACGTTCCACTACCCGACTATGAAGTGTTCCGAATACCGTTTGTCCGCTTAAAGAACAACAAAGCGGTAGGAGCTGACGGCCTAGCGGCAGAGCTATTCAAACATGGCGGTGAAGAGCTGACAAGATGCAAGTATCAGTTACTTTGCAGGATATGATTGGACGAAATCGAATGATTGGAATTCAAGGGTGCTTTGCCCAATCCACAAAAAGGATGATCCCACCGTGTATACTAACTAACGAGGAATAAACCTCCTTAACATCGTATATAAGGTCCTATCAAGCGTATTCTGTGAAGGACTAAAGCCCACCGTCAACAAACTGATTGAACCTTTAGACCTGGTAAGTCAACCATCGACCAGATATTCACCCAGCACCAAATCTTGGAAAAGACCCGTGAGAAACCCACCCACCACCTTTTCGTCGATTTTAAAGCCGCCATTGACAGCACGAATAGAGCTGCCTTTATGCCGCTATGTCTGAATTTGGAATCCCCACAAAACTTATACGGCTAAGTAAACTGACGTTAAGCAACACTAAAAGCTCCGTCAGGATCGGGAAGGACCTCTCCGAGCCGTTCGATACCAAACGAGGTTTCAGACAGGGTGATTCCTGTGTGACTTTTTTAATTTAATGCTGGAGAAAATAATACGAGCTGCAGAGCTAAATAGAGAAGGTACAATCTTCTATAAGAGTGTACAGCTGCTGGCGTACACCGATGATATCGACATTATTGGCCTCAACAATCGCGCCGTGAGTTTTACTTTCTCCAGACTTGATAAAGAAGCGAAGCAAATGAGTCTGGTAGTGAATGAGGGCAAGACGAAATATCTCCTGTCATTAAACAAACAGTCATCGCATTCGCGACCCGGCTTCCACGTCACTGTGGACAGTCATAACTTCGAGGTCGTAGATAATTTCGTCTATCTTGGAAACGGTATTAACACCAATAGCAATGTCAGCCTGGAAATCCAACGCAGACTCACTCTTGTCAACAAATGTTGCTTTGGACTGAGTAGGCAATTGGGAAGAGTGTCCGGTTTCGACGAACCAAAACCAAACTCTACAAGTGGCTCTTCATATCCGTCCTTCTATATGGCGCAAAAGCATGGATGATGTCAACATCTGATGAGAGTCTGATGAGAGTGAGAAATGAGAGTCTTCGAGAGGAATGTTTTACGTAAGATTTATGGTCCTTTTCGCGTTTTGAGCAATGAATACCGCTGCTGATGGAGCGATGAACTGTACGAGTTTTGCGATGACATTGACATAGTTCAGCGAATCAAGAGATAGGCCACGCTGGCTGGGTCATGTCGTCCGATTAGATGAAAGTACTTCAAATTTGAAAATATTCCGAGGAAGAGAAAGACTTGCACTCCAGAGAGAAAGACCTGGCTACGCTTAGTGCCACGTAAACAGTGTCTATGCAAATGAAGAAGTAAAAAAAGAAGCTCTCTTCATATGAAAACTTGAATCACATAAGAAAATATATAAAAGAAATGAATGAAAAATCGCTTTGGTGCGGAAGGGTTATCAACTAATTACTGTTGCACTACTTTCAAAGCAAAATATTAACAATAATTAAAGAAAAACATTAAAAACTCAAACTGCCAATACCAACAAATTCAAAGTAAAATAATACTAATTTCCTAACTCCGCTTTTGTATATTTTAAAATATTGCATTTCTTCGCCACATGCAATAATTCCCATACGTAAAGTGATGAACGGTGCGTGTGTTTATGTGTGTGTGTGTTGGGGTGTGTAGGCAAGTTCAGCTCAAATTTCGCAGAATTTCCTCCAGTCAAGTAATTTTACACTTTTCGCATTTATGAAATTACAACAGTTGCATTACATCATCTCTCCCAAGTTATGCATCCTCGCCGTAGTATTCCCTATTGCCCACTGTGCGATTTCCATACATCAAGTAGCTCAAAATTATACACACTCCCATCCCACACGCTCTCTCACGCCGGCACATCCTGTCCATTTCACCCATGCACACGGGCTCTTCATGTCTATCCGCTTCCGGTTGGCTGTTAACGGTGCCTTTTTCTGTTTTTGAAAATTTTACTAATTAAAATGCGGTTATGCTATGCTATGTTACGTATATGTTATGCCCTGGGGCACAACTATCCACTTTAGTTGTAGATACTTGGATATCACCTACACACGCGCAGTGTTACAATGTCAGTGCACTCCGATATTGCATATAATGAGATATACGAGCGTGTACGTGTATGTATTGTGTAAGTCTATGTGTAGTTGTGTTGGTAATAGCGATAATAATAGCTGCGGAGCGCTTCGCGTATCCTGTTGGCAACTCAATTAAGTTCATTAAATATTTATGCAGTGTTGATGAGCAGCAGGCGCTATGGCTTGGCGTAGCTGTGTGTGTGTGTGCGAAAGGGTTAAGTTTAAAGAAAGAGCTTTATGTAGTAAATCGCCAGTATGAGCTTTTAATTGAAAGGAAAATTTCAGTTCTTCGAAGAAATGGTTTTTGCAATCCCCACAACATAGTTTGGAATTGAAAGTTGTATATCACTCATACAATATTTTTACAACAACCCAATACATAATTTTCCTATGGCCAAAGCTCAACTACTTCTGCTCTCAAAAATTCACCTAATTGGATGAAAAATCAAAAAATAAAGAACTCTTCAGATAACTTTTAATTTTAAATCTATACAAATTTAAGAAAAAGTTCTAAAGCTTTTAATGCTTTGAAGCTTTTTTAGAGCTTTCAGTATGTCTGAAACTAAAACTACTAAAACTAAAACTACTGAAACTAAAAATCATTATTTTTTTAAGAAAATTTTGTGAGAGATAGTTTTCAAAAGCTTTCACTCTATTTGTAAACTTTTGACTCAAAATTATGAAGTTCAAGAGAAATATATATAGGAACTATAAGTTTTAAATGAAATGCAAACTTTGAAGATTTAGTTAACGAGCTTTTATTTTTTTATAAAGACCTTTAATAAAAACTTTCGATTTAACAAGAGTTTAAGGTGTCCAAATGTTAAAAACTAAATGTCAGCCCATCAAATTAATCTTTATCAAGTATTTAATAAAGAAAGCTTTCAAAAAATTTTAGCGAGCATTTATTTTATGTACGGAAGTAAAATAAAACCATGTGATTAAACAAAAGCGTGGAAGCGTTGGAAGCTAAAACTCAGACTGCAACTATTCTAAAAAATTATTATTGTGTTAAGAAAGCTTTCTAAGATAAAGTTTTAAAGAGCTTTCAGACCGTATGTAGAGCTATAAAGTTTTTACTTCGATACCATATATAGAAGTTTTAACTTTTTATGATATGAAAGCTTTCAAAATTTTCGTAACAAATTTAATCTGCTTAAAAAGCTTTAAAGCTGTCTCGTTTACTGTTGAAGACAATGAATTTTTTAAATGGTGCAGTCCAAATTATCTATAGCAATGAAAAATAGTAAAAAAGCTTTCACCTCTGCTTCATTTTAAATAAGCTCTGAAGCTTTAACACTAAATACAAAGACAAGAGTCAAATGGAATAATGGATAAGGGAGGTTTTAAAAGCTTTTTTAATATACAAATGAGCTTTCGTTCTTTTTTATATAATACAAATGAGCTTTCGCTCTTTTATATAATACAAATGAGCTTTCGCTCTTTTATATAATACAAATGAGCTTTCGCTCTTTTATATAATACAAATGAGCTTTCGCTCTTTTATATAATACAAATGAGCTTTCGCTCTTTTTATAATACAAATGAGCTTTCGCTCTTTTTATAATACAAATGAGCTTTCGCTCTTTTTTATAATATAAATGAGCTTTCGCTCTTTTTTATAATACAAATGAGCTTTCGCTATTTTTTATAATACAAATGAGCTTTCGCTTTTTTTTATAATACAAATGAGCTTTCGTTTTTTTATTATATGCGTTCGCTCTTTTTTACTCCTTTTATATAATACAAATGAGCTTTCACTTTGCCTATAGAATTTTGATTAACAAATATTGAAATATTAAATAGAAATCTAACGAGAATAAAAAGAGCTTTTACAAAAATGAATAATCGCTATAAAATAAAGTTATGAAGCCTTTCTCCAGTTATACATATTGTATATCCAGTATACACGTACATGTTTGCGCATTTACATCAAAACGGTGAATACTTTAATTGGAGTGCTTAAAGCCTACAGCTTCAAAGCTTCATCCGAAATAAAGTGTTTGTTGATATACATATGTCACAAAATATATTAGATACCTTCATTTACTAATTATCTTCACAGCTACTGCTATGCCCAAAGAAGTTAACTACCTAATTTTCTGATAAAAAATGTTTAAAACCCATTTTATCAGATATTTTCAGAGAGGAGAGTTTAATATTAGGTGTTATTTTCGTATTCATGATGCGGAAAATGTTATAAAAATCCTACAAATTAATGTATTTCGACATGTAAACCTTCTTTACATAAGATGCTAACGTTCAAAAAATATATATAGCTGTTATTATACTCCCCGAAAGCTTTCAAGAAAACTTTTCTTTCAAAAGTTTTTGATCCACAAAGCTTTCACCTGTAGAGCTCAACTTATGAGGCCTTAGTCACTTTAACTTTATTTCATGTAGCGTTTTTATAATGACAGTTACAAATAATTCTCACTGTCAAAGACATCAAGCTTTCAAAAACTCACAATTTACCAAGTCTGACAACTTATATGATAGATTTAAATTAATAAATTAGTAGAAAAAATTAAGTTTCTTTAGGCTTATCGTGAGCTTAAATGGCATACAAAGCTTTGCAAAAAGCACAACTTTCACCATAAAAAGTCTTTCTTTACATAAATAACTATTTTTCAAGAAAACCTGTTTACGAACGCACTATTGGAGAAACAGACATTGTTCTTAGTTTAAGAGAGCTTTTATTCGAAAGGCTTTCATATAAAGCTTTCATCATAACTAATTTCTATTAAAGATTATGTTTTTATACAAATCCCTAAAATCTGTTTTCAACAATAAAAAAAATTATTTGGAAGAAAACTCAGAGCTTTTTGTTACCCACAAAAGGACCAAAAAGCTATACAAGCAAATTACATGCACCTTGCTCACCTCTAGCTACAGCATAACATCTGTGTAGGATTCATAGGAATTTTATTAAAATTGTGCTTAGCTGCGTTGTGTGAAATTTCGTTACTTTCTAACAATCTCCAATCGAAAATGCGCATTTAAATATTTTACATTCCCCGCCAAACGAGGGGGGGGGGGGGAGGGGGGGAATCATAATAGATGCCGATGCAACAAAAACTCCCACCCACAATCGCCTTCAAAACCGTGGCGTGGAAAATAGCGGCGCTTATTCGACTATTTCTTATTGCTTTAGCTCCGGCTCTAGCCCGTAGAAAATTGTTTTTGTTATTGCCACCTTTAACTGGTTAATGTTGCTGTCGTTGTTGTTGGTGCAAGCCGGTTTTTATGGCTGTAACTGCTGTTGCGGCTATTTGTAGGTGTATTTTGTGTTTTACTGTTCCGCCCCCACCCCGCCGCTCTTCAAAATCCCACCACCACCTTTGCGATGCACAACTGCCCACCACCACCACTTCTTCTTCTTCTTCGGTCTGTTAGCTCGCCATTTCACTTCTCCTCTGTGTGTGTGTGTGTTTGTTGTTTTTGTTATTGTAAAGTTGCGGTATCCTGCGGCCACAGATACATTATCCTAAATTTGCATAAAATAAATAAATTAAGTATGCCAGACATGCGGTGCGTTGTGGTGCTCCGATGCTGCGTTCCTCGCTCCACGGCTCATGCCCCATGCGTCGCTGTAGCTTCAATTCTCCTCGCCCAGCATTCGATAGATAGCGGTTTGTGCTGTGTTTGACTAAGCCAAGTTTCTGTTACTCGTTGTGTTGTTGCTGCTCTATTTGTTGTTTTTAGCTTTGGTCTTTTTTGTTGCCGCTAATGGTTCGAGCTACACCATTTGGCCGCTATTGGAAACAGTTAGCAACGAAATGGCTAAAAATGGCTAAAAACGGCTTTGGCGGTAATTCGAGCTCTGTTTAATATTGGCGGGCGAAATATCAAAATGAGTTTCCAAAATGTGCGGCTAGGTAAGTTTGTGATTAAATAAACAGATGTATGCCCTTATAAAGGGTGCTAAGATCCGGAAATTAGTCCTCTCATAGGAGTTGTTGCAAAGTTCATTGACTCTATTGTTTTTTTACAGTCGCTGAGGCGGCAAAAGCCATTCAGGTCTTGTTATGTGGGTCCCAGGTTGGCCAGTCCACTCCGAAAGGAGAAAACGTATCCCAGAAGTTCTGCAAATAAGCTGATGTTTTCACCTTGTTACGTCTACTCCATTGTCATCATTGGAAAATTCGGGTTCACCACTTCCGAATATTCGGCTAAAAGCCACCATAGCTGAGTGGTTAGCAGTGCGTACTACCATTGGGTACGCCAGGGTGATCCGAATCCTGATCCAACTAACGTCTAAAATTATGGAAAATTAATTTCTCTAATTACGATCCCCCCTCTGCAGGGTATGCCAAGCCCTCTGAGTGTATATTGGACATAAAATAAAAGCTCCTCAGACGGTTTAGAATAATCTGTAAGACCCTCCACAGCTTGGGGTAATGGCTTCAGCTTTTCATTCACTGCCTTACAGTACGCTGAAAAAGTGTTCCCTCCCAAACTCAGTGTACTTAAAACCTTGATTTTTTTCAAGATCATGATCCAGTCTTGACACCGTGTCGGCTGCTTCTAAATCTTAGCAGTCTCAAGCTCTTCAACCTTCCCTCCTTTCTATCTGGAAATGTGTCTTCCTCTTCTATTCTTGGTATCTACCCCACCTGACACCAAGTGCGGTCAATTGACATTTTTTTTTTCTCCACTCTCACCAGCTCTTCTTCCGACAGTGAATATCGACTTGTTGACGGGCACTCTGAAAGAGTAGCAGTACAAGCCGAGTAGAAAACCCCAAAACCTGGTTAGCTTTTCGACTTCTAACATTCCTTGGGTTTTTTTGCCGGGCGACCTTTCCAGAGGCACATGAGACATGTGTCACATCTAAACAATGCAGCTTTAGAAATTTTCTTCTGCCTTTATCTGATATCACGGATAACCACATTTCGGGCCCTGGGGAAGTCGATTGGGTCTACTCAGCAAAGAAGTTATCTGCTTGGCGAAAACGTTCCGGGTGCACCTCATCTTTCCTTCCCTCGGAGGAGGTCTCCAATTACCTATTCGATTAAGTACTCCACTTTAATGCGGAGAATCGAAGATGTAGTTTATCTATCATCTAACAATAAATCTAGGACATTGCGGCCGAGCTCCTCCTCCAACTTGTGGTTTTGCGTCTTGATATTTTCCAACAAATGGAGTGACCTACAATTTCTACTAAGCCGCCTCCGAAGGGCGAATGGTTTTTTATGAGGAGTCTTTATTTTATGTCATAAATACACACGGAGGGGTTGACATTCCCTGTCGGGGGGCGATCGCAATTATAAGGTCCTTCCGGGATTTGGTCGTACCAGTATTTGAACCCAAGCCTTCCGAATGACAGTACGTAATGCTAACCATTCCCCTACCGTGGTCACCAATCTCTTCAGCGGTTACAAAGCGCCAATTATATATATATTCATATTATATATACCTATATAGAACTAGGACTTTTCTTCCCCTGTCTTTGTTCCGCTCATCGTAGGTAGAGGTGATGAGAACCTTAACCTGCACAAGGATCATCATCCAGCGAGACAGCCTCCCATTTACGACTTCGGACACTCTAGGTACATGCACTCAAAACATGGTTCTCGAACCCTGCACGCAAGACCGAATGGGCTTGTTCGCCTTCTTACTTCAGCTAACTTCAAAGTGGATGTTTGTTGTCTTAAATCGATGGAGGAGGAACCATATCTACATTAATGAATTTTGGTCACTTGCGAGGAGCTCTGCACATTTTCTAATCCTCCTCATACCAATATCTTCCTTTCAAATCAAAGCCAGAAAAAGTATTGTCTCCTAAGCTGGTTCGGTCAAAAGCTTTTTTGATGAATACTGTGTGCTTATCTTGGTCGAAATCTCTGAGCTTTGGTACTACCGCTGGAATCTCATCAATAATTAAGACCCCAGAGAAGACCGCTTCAACTATCTTGATAAAGGTCTCACTAACGAGATTCTGAAAGTTTCCACTCTTTGGTTTTATCTGCGTAGCCAAGCGACTTCACATAACCCCACATAGTCCAGCGGTGTTAAATAGAACCGATCTGGGAGGCCCCACCATAGTCCCACGATGTGAGATAATGCACACACTGAAATTTTCCATCAAGAAATTAATTTCCTCGTCAGCTGTATGGAATGTGGTGCTACCATTTTAGGTCCAAAGGTCCTCCACATCAACATCCTCCAATTCAGGCCTGAAAAAGTCATTACTTATGGCTCTAGAGGGTTCTCCTGGCTTTGTTTTTGAAAATATATGAACAGATGATTCCCTCTGCCTATAGATCATACCAAACAGTAACTCTTTGAGGTTGTAACGGCGTCTCAATAATGGTTTGTGGGTTGTCATCACTAAAAATCCGAATATTTTGTTTATTAACATACCCATTCTACGAAAAGTGACCTTCATCGCTGTACAAAACATTTCTTGTGAAAATCGGTATCGGCGTCCATCTAGTTTTGAACTCATTTACCGAAACTTTGGCGTATTTGATGGTCGTTCGTCTTCAGTTCATACACGAGTTGGATTTTTAAGTCCGCAAACCGAGATCCTTCCGCAAAATCTTCCATAAAGTGGCTGAGCACAGCTCCAATTATTACACCCGATGGCGGTTGGACTCATTTGGTTCTTCTTTGATACTCCTCCACACAACGAAAGTGGGATCCCTGAGGATACACATTATCGACTAGAGTAAACGTGATGGGAGTCCGATCCATGGTTGCTAGAATTACCGACTCTGTTGGGTGATTAAGTCTACTGAATATTGGACGCATTGCGACGCGTGAAAGTAACCCTTATTTTGGTTATAAATTTGACGGATTTGCAAACATTGTTCCGGTACAAGTCGGTTCATTATGAAATGGCAGAACCACACGCCTAAAACAAACACCCTTTAAAGACATATTGGTATTATTTCACATTTGCTCTGAGCTCTCTCAGCACCCAACATGGCAATATTGCATTTCGTTGTTGCACTTTGCCACACTCACACACACAGCGAGAGAGAAAAACTTTTCCCGTACGCGTGGGGGAAACTAAAAATTTCACAAAACTTTAACGAAAATGTTGCATAGGTATAACAACCGTTAGCCCACGGCACTGATGATGTTACGCTGTGCGTACACGTTGTTCGTTCGCCATTACTTTTTGCCCATTACGGCGAGTGCAGCAGGTTGTGCGTGGCTTGAACAAACAGCGCTGTCAAATGTTGTTGCTACTTTTTAGGGTGTTTTTTTTTTTTTTTTGTTTTTTTTGGCGGGTGCAGAGTTTTTGCGCTTCAATTTCGTACATCTCATACATGCGGGCGTTACTTTGGGGCTTATTGCGTAAAATGATTGTAATAGAAAATGTACATAGCGGTGCAGCGACGCAGCGCAGAGCCCGCAGTACCGCAATGAAACACCGCTACTGATTTGTGCAAAGTTTTTTTCCGCAAAGCGCAACTTTTACTTACAACGCGCCAACAACTCTACAACCCTAGAACCGATGCAGCAGCTGCGGCTGACCGTAGAAAAAAACGCCGAGTTGCTCCGCGTAGCATTTTCCTTCGATGAGGCGAATTGCAATTTTCTGCATTTTGCATGCATTTGAATTTTTTTTTAATTTCACTACTTTACTTTTCATTAAATTTTTATTTTTCTATTCACTTTTTTCAATTTACTTTATTTTATTTTTTTATTTTTTTATTTATTTATTTTTTTTATTAAAATGATTTACATTCGTAGTTTGTATTTTATTTTATTTCCCTCTTCTTCTCATATTTCATTTTCGTACAAGTTTAATGTGCTTTTGGCGCTTTTGCATAATTTGTTGTAAGCCTTCTTTTGGCATGTCTTCTTTTTCTTATTTCTTTTTTTTATATTTTTCCTTCACTATTTCTATGCCAAAGTAACTTTTATTCTCTATGCACTTCACTTTTTGGCAGCTGAAAAAATAATAAATTTCACGCCGCAACATTCAGCTGCCAATGTTCTCAAGCTCGGTTCACCGCATCCACTTCGAAGTGACCTTGCGTTGTGCGCCGCTTTTTAATATTTATTTTCCGCTGTGTTTTACATCATATTTCATTGCTCATTACATTTTATTACAAAATAAGTATTTCCTTTACGGTTTTCACACGTAGTTGTGTGTGTATATGTGTGCTGAACTCAAACCTGACGCTTGCCATTAATCACAACATGACACAGTGGGCCTTTTCACATTGGTTCTTGTCTCCTCTGCGGGTTAGTTGTACCCACTGCAAGGCATGGCTGTCGTAAGAGGCGACTAAAATTCAATAGTTCCCGCGATAGTCGGGTCTTTATACCGGAAAGACGCGGATTTTTATCCGGCCAAGGACTGTCACTCCCGCAACATTCCCCTAAAACTACCTAAAACTACTTTGGGGGAACAACAACAAAAACAATTGTTCTTGTAAGGTTTCGAGCTGAAAGCCAAAGCATTTCTAAGGTCTTCCCTCGGCAGAGAGTTCGTCGAGAGTGGCTGTTTGAGATGATGAAATTGGAAAAAATATTTAGAATTCCCCACACGGAGTCCCCTTATTGGAAGCATGGAAAGTTAAAGTTTGGTTTAGGTGGCTGATCTTGTGAAGATTCCACGTGGATATATGGAGCATGATCATAGTGATGACATATAGAGATACAGTCTTGATTCTTATAAGACCGCTTAGAGCTTGACACAGTGCGTATATCTGTTGACTTCGCCAAACTCTGGGTAGTTTAGATGAAAACTGATAGTTAATTCTATCTTCTCTCCAAAATAGCTCTCACTATAGAAACCTCTATTCCTCCTTAGATATCATTCGAACAGCCCACCGCATGCTTAGAAAGCTTGATGGACTTTCCGCGGTCCACCTTTGGTAAGAGAGACCCTTCAAGGTGATTCAAGGCCACCTTCCAGAAGCCACCGTTTCTCAGAAGAATTTCGCGAGCTGAGTCAAAGCTCACTTGTACAATAGGAGAGTTCAACTTGACAGAAGATCCTGCACTTTCGAATTGTCTGACAGTAATGAATCAGTGTTACCGTGAACTGGTATCCATATGATTTTTACTTTGAAGTAAATACTACCACAAGCAGTTATAAATACCTTTTCATTACAATCTTGGAACTCACCAAGTACCAGTAACCCCAAGCAAGCCTCTACCTAGAAACCCCAGTAATGGAAAACACAGCAATGGTCTAGAAACCTCAGCCCTTTGACGTTGGCTAGCCACATTAGTAGACCCCGCATCAACCTTTTTGAAAAACTTCAACTCATCTATGACTAAGTTTAGAGCTGCTTTAGGTTAGATTGTGATGCCTACCGAGCTATCGTACCAATTACACTTAGATCCAACTAAGGCCCATTGTGATTCCACAAAAACTTAACCATTAGGCTTACTTACCCAGGCATTTTAATGCTTTAATGAACCTCTGTAGATCCATGACTTTGACGTCGACTATCTTCGATAGATCATCCAGCAGTAGTGCACCAAAATTCCGAAACCTAGCCCTGCTCGAAGCCGGACAATCGCGTAAGTGATGGGTGATCGTTTCATTGCCATCATCATTCAGCAGCTTCTACAGCATCTTTTTTAGGGAGCCCCTCGTCTCTCCGCGTGTCAACCTATAAGACAGTGGCTTGTCAGAACTCTTCTTACCTTAGACATGTGCCCTCTTTTTAAGGAGTACATATCTCGTGATCTCTTCTTATACCATTTCGGCAAAGTGTGCGTGGATTTGTGGCAGGTTGTAGTTCCAGTCCACCATGACGTGGCTTGTTCCTACGTAAATTCCTTAAGGAGCAGTTTAAAAGTGGCGAAAAGCAATCCAATGCGGTTCTTTGACGAGAGGAATCGGATTGCTCGTGCTTTGCCAAGCAACTTCATCCGCCTTACAGTTTCCCTCGATGTCCTTTTGCCCACGTGAGAGATAGTCAGTTCTGTTAGGCCATCTGATGGAAATATCGGCGACTGTCCAACACTAATTTGGGATTTAGAGTAAGCAAGCCCAGTACTTTTTTTGCTGACTGACTTATTTTAAAGTTGGCTTCGATTTGCTTTGCAGCCTGCATGATAGCAGATATCTCCACCTGAAAAAATACTGCAATGGTCAGGTACCTAAAAGAGAGTTCCATCCGAGGGTTCCCTGAGAAGATACCTCCACCAACTCTCCCCTCAAGCTTTGATCCGCCCGTGTATATTTTCATGCTATCACCAGGAGTTGCTTTATTCAAGTGACTCTGATTCTCTAGTATTATCTAATGATATCGCCTGGAATTAAGAGGAAAGACTTAAAACTTAAGCTCAATTAAGTGATTACCTAGACCCTCCGTGCAAATTACTTAATCCACTTCTTTAAGTAAGAACTGAAGATTAAGCCACCATAATCACGTGGAGGTGCATCGGTTATAGTTCTGTTTAGGTTTTAGCTTTTAAAACTCAGAAGAAAGAAACCTCCCTCTCCTAACCCTATCGTGAGATGTTCTCTTTGTGAGACTATAACTTAATGACCTACGCTGATCGAATTATATGTCCACATACCAATTATTTAAATTCACTGCACGACAACTCGATATGCAACCGACCAAATCCTCGGCTACTCTTTTTACTAGCTAAACGAAGGGATACTTGCCGCAAAACTCCAACTACAGGCCTGCCAAAACACCGACCTTAGGTCCACGGCAAGAAACCGGTGTCAAAGGCACATAATGCTTTGCTGTGCAAGTAATTAAACCCCAACAGGCATCTTATAGAGACTAAACCTCCACCCAGGCACATCAGACAGGGAGTACTAGATTTAAGGAACACACAATCGCTGGACCGGACGACGTATAGATAGCCACTAACGTCATTCATCAGGACTCCGTCGAAACAGCTCGTTTCCTGGACTCCATGTTAGATGTCCTCGGTGGCCTGGACTAACTAGCCTGTCCCTAAGCGGGGTCGGATAAAAGATTTAATAAAGTTGTTTCGGAAATGTTGATAAGTCCCTACCACAAACCTCTAAACGTGTTAGAGAGAGAGAAAAAAGTGAAAGAAACAGAGAGGGAGAGAGACAAAAAGAGATGAGTTTTATACGCCTCTCGAGCTTTCCTTTATTTTTGTGTCAAATCGATATCAGTCTACAGATTTTGTCATGCCCCAAAAAATATATGCAACTGGTTTCCGTTCATGTTCTTCTCCTTCTTCCGTATGCTCCACCAAAAACTGATAGCAAGTGAAGCCAAGTCCTTCTCCAACTGATCTTTCCAAAGAAGTGGGTATCTTAATTTTCCTTCTACATCCGGATGACATGATCTAGCCAACGTAGCCACAGCCTGAGCTGTATGAATGTCATCAGAAAACTCTTCTACCTTATCGTTTCATCGTCGTCTTTGCGCAGAGGACCACAATTATCCCGAAAACTCCTCATACTAACTCATCACATGTTGTCCTCGTTCAAGTCTCTTCACTAAGTAGTAAGACGGGTATGATGAGCGATTTGTAGAGTTTGGTCTTTGCTCGCATAGAGAGAGTAGCACTTGTAGGCAAGACAATATTTAATTTGATTTTCAGGCTGACCTTTTTTCTGTTGATAATGCTGGTTCCTAATTAGACAAAATGGTCTGCGACTTTAAGGCAGTGAGAGGGAAGACTTGAATACGAGTACTTAAGGGTTTCTGCGTGTCAGGTGATATTCTTTTGATTTTCGAAAGAGTTAATCACTTTTTGTGGCATTGCATTGTGTACTAACCTTTGGATGCCTAGGTTTTGAGTCATGTCCCGACCAACAATGCAAATAAAAAACTAATTTTTCTAATTGCGGTCACTTCACGGCAGGCAATGTCAAGCCCTCCAAGAGTTTTACTGAAATGAAATAAAGGCTCCTCATAAAAATCCATTCGACCTTCGGAGGTGGCTTAAAATAAACTGTAGGTCCCTCCATTATTGGAAAAAACAACAAGGCATAAATCAGAAAATTGGATGAAGAGCTCGGCCGAAAATCGCTTGAGCGGTTACAAAGCGTCGATTATTATTATTTGTATTATTATTATTATTGTTATTATTATCAGGTCAAGTAAAAAGTTCGTTCGGTTTTTTTTATTGATTTTTTTCAAAAAAATATGATAACTTTGTCTACATTTGACCGATTTAAGTCAAATATGCGCCATTTTGTTCGTAAACTTGTTGCCAACGAGATTCCAACTTCATTATTCCCCTCTCGTAGAAGGCTGCTTCTTTATTGGCAAAAAACTCGGACAGCCAATTTTCACAGGCCTCTTCTCACAATTAAGCGCGGTCGCCATGGACAGGAAAAAATGGTAATCACTTGGTACCAGGTCCGGACTATAAAGTGGGTGCATTAGCACCTCCCATCTGAGCTCCTGGAGCTTCTGGCGCTTCACAAAAGACGTGTGTGGCCTGGCGTTGTCCTGATGAAACACAATTCGGCCTCTGTTGATCAAAGATGGCCTCTTCTGGATGAGGGCTGCCTTCGAGCGGTCCAGCTGTTGGTAGCAGATGGCCGAGTTAAGCGTCTGGCCATAGGGGAGCAGAATGTAGTAGATGATTCCTTGCAAATCCCACCAAACACACAGCAAAACCTTCCAGGTCGTCAATCCTGGCTTGGCCACCGTTTCCGCCGGCTCACTGCGTTTCGACCACGACCGATTTCGCTTGACGTTGTCGTAAGTGATCCACTTTTCATCGCCACTCTCCAAACGCTTCAGAAATGGGTCGAGTTTATTGCGATTCAGCAGCGATTCGCAGCTGGAAATTCGGTCCATCATGTTTTTTTGCGTTAGTTCGTGTGGCACCCAAACATCGAGCTTCATTTTGAATCCAAGGTTATGAAAATGGTTCCAAACGGTTTTCTGGCTTATCTTTAGTTCCTCAGCTATTGAATAAGTGCTCACGTAACGGTCTGTTTCCACTATTTCCATGATTTTATCGCAATTTTCGACGACAGTCCTCGCGACGCGTGGTGCTTTTGGCTGCTTTTTTGCCTTGATCGAAGAACAATTGTAAACTATAGCGAATTTTCTCTTTGCTGGAGACCATCTTTGATGAGCGCTCACAACGTACTGAGTCAGTCAATCGAAAAACTGTCAAAGACAAACTTTTAGCGCGAATAAACACGTTTTCAGCGCCGTATAGTGTGACATGATGCGACACGTAACACTAGTACTATGGACAATAACGCCAAATCTTAGATAAAAACCGAACGAACTTTTTACTTGACATAATATTTAGCTGAGGAGTCTTACACTTTCCATTCCCGTTTTGCATAGTAAAATTGATAGAGTTAAAGTTATTCCCAGCTCCGTGAAAAAATGAATGAGTTCAAAATACCAAAAGTTGCTCTCCCTCAGACGTTCTTGATTGCGGAATTTTCGTATGAATTCATTCCAGTAGGAGGTTGCAGAAAATATTTCTACATAATTTTGGGCAAAGTCTTTCACAAACCACATTTTTTATAGAGCCTGTGCCAGTTTAAAAAAAAGTTCACTATTTTCTACAACTTTCCCCCACTGTGCAGCATTCAAAAATCTCCTACTGCTTAACCGACCGCTTTTATTTAAATGTTATTTTTTAAATGTTCCGAATATTAATATCATTTTACTGTGAAAAAAATATCTTCCACACCATCTCCTTACTTATCTCCTCACTTTGTTTACCATTTTATTTATTTATATTTGTTTTCTGCATCATTGCGAAAATATTATATTTTTTTTAATTTTTGTAAATTTCTACCCTCACACTCTGCAGCGTGTGCAAACCATCATCACCGCAATCTCCCAACTAGCCACTGCCTGCGTCTTTTGATTATTTCCAGCCTTTCCCTTTTGGTTTATTGGCGGTTTTGCTTGCACTCCAACCAAGCGTTTCAGCCGCTGCGCTGCCGCTGTATTTATTTTCACCATTATTCCGCAATTTATGTAAATTTACTATGAAAATGGTGTATTTTTCTTTATGTATGCTTTCATGTATGTACGAGTATGTTTGTGTTGTTGTTTTTCTTTTCTTTTTTTTGTTTGTTTATGTTTGCTTGTTCGACCATCTTTAATGCCTAATTGATTGGGGTTGAATAAAATATTTTCCATATTTAACTGTGTCAAAGATAATATTGGGAAGGTTGGCTTACAGGTGAATATACATATATACATATATACGAGTTTGTATATATTATATATATATAAATATATGAATTTAATCGTCTTCCCATATTTAAGCTGAATTTAAGATTTATGAAAATGAATTCGCCGACTGGGCCATGTGGTCCGGATGGATAAGAATACTCCAGCTTTGAACGCTTTCGATGGTAGGTACTGCACCGGGAAACAGAGAAGAAGAGGAAGACCTTCACTCCGTTGGAAAAGCCAGGTAGAGCAGGATCTGGTTCTACTTGGCATTTTCATTTGGTTTCAAAGAGCGAAAAACAGTAATGAATGGCGCAATATTTGTTACCTTGTCTATAATCGCGGTGTCTACGGCAGTAAAGAATCTCTTCAGCTTGGATCTCTTCATACACATTCACCGCAAATGCTTCGGAATGTGAGGACGCTGAAAGCTCTGGATGGGAATTTTTGTCACATTTCATTTTTCAGATATTACAAAATCTCTAAAAGGGATTTTTCGTTCTACTCTTAGAGTGTTCAACTAAAAGTCAATTAAGATAAAGGTGAATACTCCATGGTAAAGCCAGTCATAATCAAATTATCTCCTCGGTGGGAATTTATCTGGCTCTTCAAAAATAATGGAGTGGTTTTGTGAGAAAAAGCTTAAACAAATTAGGAACTGGTGTGTTTCAGCTGTTAGTGGTGCTGTTAAGTGTACAGGCAAACAAACCTGCAAGCCTTCAAGTGTCTTACCAAGCACAGCTGTTACGTCGAGAATGTATTGAGTTCCTTGGCTCTTCGAAATGGTGAATTGGTTTTGTAAGCCAAGCTTTCACCACTTAGGAATTAGCATGTCTCACTGCTCGTACTGCTACAAAGCCAATAAATACGCTGATCTAAACTTCCAAGAGCAAACTCAAATGGCGATCGTTAGAAAGAAATACTATTCCACTTATTTGAACCCGAGATAACGTGATATCCAACTATCCACTAGCTTCGGTAACAATTTCATGTTGTTGAACCAAGTTTGACCAAACCCTCATTAGCTCAGGTGGGGAAACTAGGAAGTAGAACTGGCTTTACCTTAGATGCTGCTACCTCCCATAGAAAGGACTAGATCTATAGACAAATTTAAGACTGGAGTTAGCGGGAGAGCTCTGAACAAAAACGCTGTACCATGGTCCTTCTCACTGAAGTTCTCTCTATCCGTGAAGAAGTTCTCTGCTGCTCATTTCTAGGAGCTTGCTCTTGCTTAGTCATCGCCAAAGGCAATATGCTTGGTGAAGTATCAGATATAATGTTTTGACCCAGCAAATACTCTTATTGACCCAATGTTAAACTAAGTAGTAGCGCAGCGGATAAGAGCAGCCCACCGTTCCCTTCCACAAGATTGCTTTCGATGGAGACCTCCAACAGAAAATATTTAATGTAGCGAAATAGGTGGACATTTCCTGCCGAGAGGCGACCACAATTAGAAAATTTAGCTTAATTTTTTATTTAAAATTAATTTTCTATTACTTTTTTGAATATTGGTCGTACCAGTATTTGAACCGTGGCAGTACGCAACGCTAACCACTCGGCTACTGCTTCCGCTTTATGTAGAATCAAATATCGGCGAAGGATGATGTAAACTAATACACTCTTTGTATTTAATTTTGTAAAAAAAAACTCGAGCAAATGGCGAGCATAACACAACAACATAACCTCATTTTCCTCTTCTAAAATATATACACTCATCTCCAGCACAGCGAAGTCTCATTAGTGTCACCAATCTATTTTTAATATAAACCATAATGATGATTTGTATTTGACGCACTTGTGCAAAAGTACAATAATTTCAGTGACATATGCAGAATAAGATGTCACGAACACGTAAGAGAGTCATTAATAAATGTTTTTTTTTTTATTTTCGCCCACCCACACTGCTCACAGAACTTCACACAACTGCGAGAGTAAACACCTTTGAGCAGCCAGACATTTACTTAAGCACTTTGAATTACACTGGAAAAACACATTGCCTGCGAAACAGATGTTAAAAATTTGTTTATTTCTGCTATTACTAGTGGCACAAGCTCACTGCTCAGATATTGCTTAGACGCTATCAAATAAATCGTCAAACATGCCTCATTTATTGCACATTATAATGCCACCGAATGCGTTGCAGCGCGTTTTATGGCAAGTAATTTTCCATACCAAAAAAAAAAAAAATGACAAGTACCAACGCGTAGCAGTACTGTATGTAAGATATACACACTCGCACAAAGGCACTCACTCACTCACTTAGTAAAGGCAATCAACTGCTTCTTAGTTAGTGATGCTTCAATTATGCAAAAGAGCTTTAATGGCAAGCAAGCAGTGTAGCAGCGAATAACCACCAGCTGGTAATCCGCAGAAAAATCAACGTCGGACTTCGCTGCGCTGCGGCTAACCAGACAAACAAAGAGCTGCTGTTGGATGCCGCGTTAGCTGTTGCTGTTGCTGTAGCTGTTGCTGCTGCTGCTGTTGGTGGTGGTATGAATTGTTGGCTGGCGGATTATCTCATTAAACGTAAATGAGCCACAACAACATGCACTTGCGAAGCACAAGCGCGTTCACACACCCAGTCACAGAGATACGACGCATACAAATCACCACCCACCAACGGCATACATACGTACATGTGTACGAGTACATAGTTGGTTTCGCTATGCTGCCTGTTTGTATGTTCTTAAGCGTTTTGGGGGCGCAACTCGACACTCACGAAACAATAAACGTGGGTTGGTAAAATGTGAATTTAAAATTCCACTCACATACACATGAGCACATGCACGCACGCATATACACGCTCATTAACTTTGTACTTTAGCTGGGAATAGTAGCTATTTTAAGCTGAATGCGCGATGTGAAGCAGTGGGTAGAGGGAGGCCGATGTTAAATTGGCGCCTTAAAGTCTGTTTCACGCGAAAGTGAAAGGTCTTGAGCGCTGAGTGAATGTCCTCTAACGAAATAGCTTTGACGCGTGCGGCTAAATGCGACATTGCCAACATATACGCGTGTACATGGCTTCTGCTATACATACAATTTTTTTGTTTTTTTTTTTATACTAGTGTATTATAAAACTTCACTTCACTAATGCATGTATTGTACATATACACACCTACATCACTATGTCAACTACGCATTTAAGCCGTGGAATGCGTGTTTAATGGTCCAAATTGTGTGTGTGTGTGTACATAAATACGTACATATGTACATATATGCTAATGCTCAGAATATTCAGTTAAATTTGACATATGTAAATTTGTTAGTTATGTGCGTGCGTGTGCCGTCAAACTTTATGTACACGTATACTCGCTCAATTGTCCTACTACTCTGATTTTGTCTACTCTTCCACGTTCCCATTCCTTTTCAAACTGCTTAGCGTTCATAAAGCCTATCTTAACGATTTGCTTTATGCGCATGTTGACATGTTTATTTGGTGATTGTGTTGTTTTCGCATTGCCAGCGGATTTTAGCTTTGTATTTAAAGCGTTTAAATGCGAGTTATTTATACAAAAAATAACATTTATGGGCGCATATGCATGTGTATACTAATATTTTTGTTTATTTTGTTTCTCTATTTAATTTTATTTTCTCTTTTATGTTCTTATAAATCCACTATATTCCCTCTTTTTAAACCTGATAGCAACATTAAACAAAGCAAAATAATGTGTTCAAACTACTTTTGTGACAGCTGATTTAGCAGTTTTGCAGCTACTGTCTTACCTTACAACAGATTGATCTTTTCCACGGATATTTTATATGCAATTTTGCAAAGTGACACTCAAACTGCTAGCAACGAACGCGCTGCTCAGTTGTTGTTTGATTAAAAACAAATATTTATTACATTATCACTCACACTTCAACTATTTCACTTTTCGGTGCACGTGTAAGTTATATGCGTTTTCTTTAAAGATATTTCTTTTCAAATTCTTTCACAATTATTCCACAAATTTTATATTTTCACATGCAAATGCCCGGCGTTTACTTCATTCGACGGAGGAAGGAAAACTAGCGAGTGGAAGGAAGTACAATAGATGGCTAACGGAAGCAGAGTTGTATGCGAGAATCGTATAAATATTTAAATGGATGAAAAATAGTTAACTTTTTTAAAACTAATAGATTTAAGTTAAGCTTTAAATTAATAAATATTAATATACAGTAGTTTTACGTGAAGAGGACAATGTATTAAATAAAATAATAAAATTTTAATACATAAATTGGAAAAACATAATTGCTTGGTTGGTTAAAAGAGGAGGGTTGAGGACCTGGCTATTAAGCACACTTACTCGTATTGTGCTCCCCCACGTATCCTAACTAACTGATATACCTAAATTGGAGCGTTCGGCGTAGCGTTTTCTAACGTCAATGAGTAGCAACGCACGCTATCCCCAAATAAGAGCGCTAGCGTTTGGCGTTTTCTCTCTCTCTTCATGCTCGTATTATTTTAAGAACATTTAATAAATTAATTGCATTTATTTCAAACAAGATACCAAGAACTTAATCGGTCGGTAAAAGTGTGCCTCCACTAGTTGATTTAATTTTTCCGTGAATATTTATAATTTTTTTGCAAAATACAATTTATATGCTTATTCCCCTTCGTCAGTTTTTTCTAATTTCTTTCACAGTATTATCTCTCACAACTAATTTCATCATATAACGCGCTGTCAAAATTGAAAATTCCATTTGCTCACCGTTGACTCTGCGTTATTGTGGGGTGTCACATACAAAATGTATGGACATAAAGATTTTTGGCAGTTGTTTAGCGGTCAACGCTCCAACTTAGGGATAGTAATTAGCGTTTGCGAAAGTCTGCTCGAATTTATAAATTGTTTTAGTTTCTTCTAAACATGCGTGCCAACCTTTATGAGTTTGGAGCTGGGAGCATATGGAAGCAAAGTTAGTCCTCCAGCGTTTAATCATATTAGTGCATTTAGCACATTCCACTTTACCTAATTTGTGAAGATGATATCTTAGGGATAGATGTACCTTTACTACAGCCTTAAGAATGTTAAAGTCTTTTTTTGATTTTAGCACCGCTTATCATGTTCTAACGCATTTGGACTTTGTGTTGATGCACTAAATTACCTTAATTACCCATTGACTCTTTAGAAACCAGAAAGATTTTCTCATCAAAGCGATTGTCATTTAACACCTTCAGTTATACCGAGTAGTCATTGTCTTTCGAGCTGCCTCACATTCTCCCCTACTAGGGAAGGGGTAGGTGGAATCCACTCGGCCGCAGTTTATGTTAAGCGCCAGTTTTATTCTATTATAAAGAGATCAAAAATGGTTGATGGAGTAGCCCCTGGAATCTATTACCCTGAGTTAGATCTCAAGATCAAGCTTTCGGAATTCGGCAGGATTTTGCAGGTGGAAACCATTTAGCTAACACGGTAAGTAATCAAATTAAAATTATTTAAAAGTAGTATGATATAGGCAAACTGCAATTATTAACAATAAACTCACATCGTATTATAAAAAAGTTGCATCTGTTTATAACAGAATCGGTACATGACATACTAAAGGCGCTAAAGACTCTATAAAGGCTTATCAGGCTTAGCGACCTCAAGGTCTTCATGGCCATGTGTAATGGCAGCAAAGGAAAACTCAAAATAAATTCAATAAACTCAAATAAATCGTCTGTGTCACAGTTGTAGTTTTATTGACGGTCGACAATCTACTGGGGCCGCATGCGAGCAGAATGGATAGTACTGGCACTGATTTATGAAGAAAGTTTAGTGAGGTCAATATGAAGGAGAGGTTGAAACACCTTCTCCGTTTCTATCCGGCTTTATCTATGGTAAATCCCATCTGAGATATCCAGACACTTTGCTGTTTAGAGCACTAAAAAAGTTTCAAAACTGGATATCACCACGCTCGGCTTAAACTTTGCTAAACCTCCCTCCTCAACTTCCCCATTCAACCAATCAAGAAATCAAGTTCTCGAAGCCACTGTCATGTTCATAGCGCATAATCAAACCTTTCCTGAGATACTATTCAACGAATGAAAATCATTGACATCCCACAATACGACTAGTTCATCTTCAATTAAGTTTAACTTACAATTGATACTACAAATGACCTGCCGGTTTATGGCATCCGTAGCAGCCAGCCAGTGTAAGTTAATCTAAAGTAAATGTGAAACGCGAAGAGAACTATTACTTAATAATTGATACCCGCATTTATTTTATTTCCCTCAAATTTGAATTTTAATATGTATGGTATTAATAAATTCTTTGGTGAAGCACATACAACCCTGCTTGCCGCTCAATTCATATTTCTGTCACCTTGAATCCGTTTGACGACAATTTTTTTACGTGAATAAAAATGTTTGCCACTAACCAATGTCATAGTGAATAAAAACGAAATTCTCCTTTAATATGGTGACAAATGTAGTGTTTAGTAGATAAAATGCGAGTGTTAATAGTTTGTCATAAATTAAATGCAAAGAATTAATGCGAGCTTTATATTTAAGCGTTAATAAGACGATTAAAAATGTGCGTGTCAAAAGCGTGTGCTTTTCACCAACACCAGCAACTAGTAAATTGAATACATACACAAGTATGAAAATAAATAAATATGAAAATATGTTCGATATGAAGTGATTTAAAATTTAACGTGGTTATTGTTTGTTTGCAGCTATTTAAAAGTAATGCCAGTTGAGGCATTGAGCGGCGAATAGTTTTAAAAGCACTATGAAGTTTGATTTAACTGGGCTTTCAAACTGCAAGTAAGTAAACGTTGGTCTTCAAATTGGCTTTAAAATGAAACTATATTTAGAAAGAACTGTTTTCTTAGTTCAGTTAAAAAATAAAAATATTAATTAATAGTGTGCACTTAGATATATAAAAGATATATGTGCTTATAAAAGGAATGTGATGTTGTGTAGCTTGTGGAAAAAAGGACTATAACAAACAAAATTTAAAGTAACTCTTTAAACTACATTTAAAGTGCGCTGTAGTTATGATAAAAAAGAAATACCAAGTAAAGAATTGCAGAACGCTCTATTACTAAGTTCTTCTGCCTATTAGACAAATTTTCCAAATCTACATTGTTGTGTAATTCTAAAAAAGATAACAAAAACACTAACTATGTGGCGTCCTCACTTAAAAGTCATTTTAAAAAACTAGCATTCCAGCTTTTCTACATAGCTTGCGCTTGCCAGTTACAATTAAATTCGTTTTTTAACATTTTCATAGTCATCTCGTGGTTCTTGTACCTACTTCAATTTCTAAAATAACAGGAATATTACCTTCATTTATGTAAAAAGTGTCACGTGTTTCTAACATTCACCGATTTCCGCATAAAAATGTAGCCAAAAATTAACGATCTGGCAAAAATATCATACAGACGCATACGTTAACTACACAAGCGGAATGGGAAGATGAAAAAAAAATACTCGCACCACAAAAAAACATAACTACGTTAACGCCACTCCAACAAAAAAAACTTTATAATCGTATAAAAGTGAAGAAAAAAAAAGCTCGAGCAGCAGACACTGGCACTGACACTGACACCCTCAAGCTCGTGCAAAGCTATAACAATACAAAAAGCAACAACAAAAACAGCAGCAACAAACAACTTTGAAAATTCCGAACCGCATGAGGGTGTGTATATGTACTATGTAGTATGTATGTATGTGTGTGCACACTGCAACTAACGATTTTTTAAAAAGTCCGCTCACGTATGAAAATAGTATTTTGATACCCCGTGTATAATGGGATTTGTTTATTGCTATCATTTGCGAGAAAACTTTGAGCTTTTACGATGTGTAGTGTGTTTGGAAAATGTGTTTGAATTTGGATTTCACCATTGCCGCCATTATGGCAGACTTGAGCGCAACGCAACGGAGCGGTTAGCGCGCGATGCAAAACGCAGCAGACTGCAACGAGACGACGGCGCGAATGACAATGGTACAAACGCACAAGAGATTGCCAGAAACGAGGAAATGTGTATGAAAGTATCATTAATGTAGCAAAGGGAATGAGTTGGGGATTACATGCAAAAAAAGCGAGTCACATGACGCGACGCAGGCAGGTGTTATCCAAATGAATTTTGAGCTAAAGTGGTGGATTTTCGGATACAAAGCAATGCGTTGAAGTGCCAAAAAGTTTTATAAGTTATACTTTTTCCCTGTCGTAGACACGACATTTGCTTTCATTTTTATTTTTTTCTTTTTTTTTTGTATTTCCACCAACTCCACCAACTCATTACCACCTGTGGGTGTTGTGAATTGCAAAAAGTTTTTGCAAAGAAGTTGTGAAACAGAAATACGTGTATGTTTGTAGCGGGAAAATTTTTTTAGGTTGTTGGTATACAATAAGAGCGGGGGAGTTTGAAGCGGAAGGCGTATGGTGTGTAGACACAACACCAGGTGATGTGGAGCGACGCATGTATTTTGGCTTTATGTTAATCCTCAGGAACTTCTACTATTACTTATGCGTATTTTCTTTTTCTACTTTTCATTTATTGTTATTTATGCATGCATGTTTTTGTATAAAATTAGAAAAATATATGTGGGTATGCGATAGTCGAGTAGTTAACAGTGCGTACTGGCATTTGGAAGGTCAGGGTTCGAAAATCCGAAGATTATGGAAAACTAATTTAATTAATAAATTAAGATATTTTTTTTTAATTGCGGTCGCCCCTCGGTAAATAATATCAACCCCTTCGAGTGAGACTGTTGCTCCCTTTTTTTGTAAAAAAACCTTTAGGTTAAAGGAGCAGCTGGGCCAAAAATCGCTGCAGCGGTTACAAAGCGCCAATTGTGCTTGTATGTGACGTGTGAGTGGATGGTAATACAGCCTTGGCCAAAAGTATTAGGAACCCCGCTAATTCGATTTAATGACGGCAGCAATTCTCTTAGGCATGCTGCGTACAAGCTTTGCACATTCGTCCGCACTTATAGCGTGCCACTCGTTAATTAAGGCATTCTTTAAGGCAGTTTTCGATGTTATACTGTGTTCCTTAATCTTGCGTTTCAAAATAGCCCACATATGCTCAATGGGATTAAGATCTGGAGACTGTGCAGGCCAATCTAACAAAACATGTTGTTATCTCTAAACCAACGCATCGTAGTCGCTGATTTGTGACAAGGAGCATTGTCTTGCTGAAATGGAACCCCATCTAAATTAGTATCGCCGAAAATGCGCGTTAACGAAGGCAAAAGAACAGCTTCTAATACATTTATGTACTTTTGACTGTTCATGCGACCTTCGCAAATTAACATTTCGTCGACACTATCAGCATCCGTTCAGCCCCAGATCATAATGCTGCCTCCTCCATCCTTAACAGTGGGTATCACGCAATCTGGATGATATTCTTCCCCAACCCGTCGCATCACGAACGTCACACCAGGTGTTCCAAATATCTGTAGAAAAGAAAAAATAATGTTTTCATAAGATTTGTATTATGTCTTCAAAATTGCTCTAGGGTTAGAAGCCATGGCTGTTAATACTTTAAGACAATCTAAACTAAGCTTACCTCGATGTTTGGTTCATCAGACCACAGAACATTCGACCAATCTTCTTCCGTGAAATGTTGGTATCGGCGAGCCCATTCCAAACGATTTTCCTATTCTTTTCTGAGAGCCACGGCTTCTTTCGAGCTTTAAATCCTTTTAAACCTGCTTCCAGAAGTCTTCTTCTAGCTGTTCGAGCACTAAATGGTTTACTAAATTCATCTGGAAGGGCAGCTCCAAGGGCAGAAGAAGGTTTTTTGCGATCCTTGAGAGACTCGCGTGTAAGTATTCGGTCTTCTCGTGTACTGGTTAGACGCTTTCTTGCACTTTTTGATTTATTTTTGTGGGATTTCGTCTCCATAAATCACCCGATAGCACATTGGAGCACTCACCGCGAACATCCCACCAAATTGGCAATCTCAACCTGAGACTAACTGCGATGTTGAAATTATTTAGGAAGCTAGGATTCTCTAAGCAGTACTTATGAATGCTTTCAAGTCAGCTGATTCGTAGCGAAGTACATAAAACACTTAAGCGGCTCTCCACCCTGCTTAGACACAGACGAGACTACCCTAAGTCATCGGGGTCATTTAACGGGAGGTCCAGGAAACGGGCTCGGACCAGAGGGAAAGGGGAGTTGGTTTTGAAGAACATTCTGAGGTGGTTAATGGCGTGTGGGATCTAATTGCATACGGGGTTAAGTTTATGTAAGAATTAAGTCAACTGCAATATCCAGATCTTAATTGTGCCCGTAAAATTGTGCTGCTCTCACCACAGATGGTTCTACGCACCGAAGTTGATCCTAATTTCTTCGAAGGGCTATCACCGTTTAGGCTACCTTATCCTATATACCATATGTCATCTGGAAAATCTAATCAAGTACATAAAATTTTGAAATATAATAAATTCAGAAGTGGAATTTTTACTTACAAAATAATTTCCAGAATGTGCAATACCATGTATGTACTGTTAGCAATCCCGTAAGCCTCCAAAGCAAACCTCGCTAGCTGTTTCTATCATTTCACGGTACATATTTTTCACACCGTACCGCATTAGACCGCTTTGATGACTGTAATATAATATTGACACTTAAGCACCACAAAGCAACAACTAGTATTTCAAACAACAACACGAAAAAAGTGAAAAAACAACAAAAACTGAAAACACTAACAATAATGTGAAACATAAGTAAATCCAACCTTCATTACGGCAGCCGCAATGTGCAATATGATCTACATTCCATTTCCTCGTTGTCATCTACAAAAAAGGTTATAAAAAAATGGAATAAAATAAAATAATAAAAATCCGTGAAAAAGTTATATTTACCTACGAACCCAACAATAAATGTAATACACACTTCATGCGCCGACGAACAAGGGGTGACTGAAATCCATCCATGTGGAGTGGGAGAGCGACGACGAAAGAATGCAAGAGCGGAATGAGAATATACAGACAGGAAGCCAGGAAGACAGCTGAAATTGCACGCCAACATAAATCCGTGGGCTTTACGAAGCCACTTAAACTTTTTCACACTTACCAACACAGCAAGCAGCATCCAAATGAGCAGCGGCGTAGTGAGGAGACGACTGTCAGTTGGCACTTTTGCAATACCGTGGAGGCGCTGAAATGTGATACACTGCCATACTCAAAGGACACTTTTAACACTCCACCTGCACAACAATTGGCCGCTCACCTCTCTTCCCCCCAAGCAAAAAAAAATAATAAAAAAACAAAAAAAAACATAAATGTCCCATGTGCCTTGATATTGTTTCAAAGGCAGTCAAGTGGCGCGCCTTGAAGTTGGTTGGCTCTTTGCAAGCGAGCAACACTTGCCCTCAGGTGGTCGGTCACCAAATTGTACTTTTGCTTTGGGGTGAAGTAGAGATTATAGTAGCAATATTTTTAGCACTCTGCTTGGCTGTGTTGTGCTCTTGCTTGCTTGCTTACTCGTACTTGCTTGTCGTAAGCTTAGTGGCATGTGGCATGTTGCATGCTGACACTGGAATTACTTTCATTGCCGCATTTTTCATCATCAGCCTGATACTCCAACTCTGCGCTCAACCTCTTCCAACTGCCTGTCTGCATTTCTTACCGTGACTCGTTTACTTTGTAGCTGCTTCGGCATGCAGTACACGAACGAACAGCACCTGAGCCGGCTCTCCGTCTATGTTTCATGTCTTCAAAATATTTTTCCACACACACACCCACACGTAGATGTATGTTTTTTGCAAAATACCGTTAGTCAGAGCAATCTTCGGTGCTACGAAATTGCATTTGCCTGGATTTTGAGGATGGATATCTGTCTGTCTGCACCGGTAGCCCGAGCAACGTGTGTGCATATTAAGCAACAATTTCACACCTTGATTTTATTTGCCCTACCTGCGCTCGCTCTTTTCTTATAGCACGGCCTTCCCCTCTCCACTAAGCCAATCTATCTACCATAGCTGTCTGCATTCCGGCCTTCTTGTTGTCACTTTTAGCCAAATCTCATTTGAGTTATTACTGCAATTATCGTTTCGGTTTGGTTTATTCTTTGCTATTGCACATTTGGGGTCTCCAAAGCCATTTGTCACACATTCCTCTATACATACATATATGGTAAACACATTCATTGAATACTTAAGTAAGAACCACCCACTGGTTCTCTTCTCGTTTCACATTTACTCTTGCCACTTTTGGATTGTGTTGATGACTTTGTTGATCCGTCGATTATGATTTTATTGTTGCTAGATCTTTGTTTCAACAGCAACTTTGCTTGACAAATGTACAATTTTACTGTTGTTGTTTCGCTTTAAGAATTTTGTCGATTATGCTTTTCTTCTACATTTTATAGGTTATCATGCGGCGTTTGTAATTCGATTTTTCTACGTTGGATCTACATATTTTATCTGTTGTGAATTCTATTTAATGTAATATTATATGGCTTTCACGTGGCGCGGTGGGGTTGTAGTGGGTGCTCCACTGCAAGGCCAAGTCGCTTTGGCCGTAAGACAATGCTCTGTGTTTGGTGGGACCAGTGTGGTGTGGTGTACTACGAGTTGTTAAAACCTGGTGAAACGGTGAACACGGATCGCTACCGACAACAAATGATCAATTTGAATCATGCGTTGATTGAAAAACGGTCGGAATGGGCCCGAAGACATTGTAAAGTTATCTTGCAACATGACAACGCGCCGTCTCATACCGCTAAACTGGTGAAAGACACATTAAAAACACTTAATTGGGAAATATTATCGCATCCGCCGTACTCTCCAGAGCTCGCCCCGTCCGACTATCACCTTTCCCCTCGATGCACACTCGCATCGCGATGGCACACTCCCTTGGCGAGCAGTACTTCGCTAATTTTGAAGAAGTCGAAAAATGGCTCGTCGAATGGTTTACCTCGAAAGAGAAAAAGTTTTTTTGGAGTGGTATTCATAATTTGCCTGAGAGATGGGCGAAATGTGTAGAAACCAATGGTGAATACTTTGAATAAAAAAATTTTATGATTCCTCTGAAAATTAAGTGTTTTCTTTATCGAAAAAACCGGCAAACTTCAACTAACACACCTGGTATATTGGTTTCTCAAACTTCAATTAGATTTGTACAGAAAGAGCTCTCGGTGGTTTTAAAATGGGCCACATATCCGCTAAAATTAAACTCTTTGAAAAGTTCTTTATCGGATCATGTGATGCTTCCGACTTTCAAAAACTAGACCGTGTGTCTCTCGAATTAAGAAAACGACTAGGGTTTAGGAAGACTCTCATATAAAAATGATGCCAAGTAACCGCTGCAGCAATTTTTCGGCCGAGCTCCTCCTCGAATTCGTGGTATTTTTCCAATAACTGAAGGGTCCTATAGTTTATGTTATCAAGCCGCTCCCGAACAGTTGATGGTTTTTTATGAGCAGCTTTTATTTTATATCAGTTACAGACTCGGGTTGACATCCCCTGCCGAGGGGCGACCACAATTATTTAGAAAAATTAAATTAATTTTTTAATTAAATTTTATACATATAACTTTGGAATGTCGGTTGGATCAGGACTCAAGTCCAGGACTTCCGAATGGCAGTACACAGTGACAACCACTCGGTTATGGCGGCTTCCAGGCCCCTCGCTGCACAATGAATGACTACATTAATTGTCAAGGCTTTGTTCAACAGCAGAACGGCCGTTGTATGTGAGATAAAGAATTTTCTCCCATGAAGATACCGACATAAATACTCACGAGAAACGCGTTTCAGCTTAATCGTTTATCAAAACCCATGAAATACTATATAAAACAAAGAGGTTAAAATCTTACGCAACAGCTACAGACTAGGGCTCAAATATGCCCCTTGATGATGATACCACGAAACTTCTACTGACCCCACAGCCCCAGCCTGTTGGCTCCCATAGCAGAAGTATGCTGTTCTATAATCAGTGGAGCGTTAGGATTTCGATTAACTTGCTGTTCTATAGTCAGAGGCGTATGAGGACTTACCTTTGAATCTTCTTCGGTCGTCCAGTTTTGGTCGAGTTTACCTCGACTTCCGACAGTACACTATTGCGTCCTTTATCCTGAAGTATCTGCGTGCTCTTACCTTCCCTAGTAAGCTCTCCTACCCCATAAAAGACACTAAAAGACAACCTGCGCATCATGTTCATTGAGGTAATAAAGATCTCAATTAACACTGTCTCGGCTGCCTTACAATGACTCCCACAACTACTCGAGCTTTTGAGATCAACCATTCTCAGTTCAAAAAGCTCTTGAACAATTATAGCTTCCGCAATTTCGACGAGACACCTGTCGGATCTTTCGACATAATCAAAATCAATAGTTCTTTTAATGTTTTTGAGGTATTTTTTTGAGCAGTTCTTTCGATGAGCTTTCATTGAAGAATCAAGAAAATATTATTTTTTGTATTAAGCTTTTAATTAGGCTTTCGCTAAACATACTTTCCCATTTATTTTTTAATCACCATCTGACCAATTTTTCACTCAATTCATTTAGCCGAGCAAGCAAAAGTCAAACCTAATTTGTAACATTTTAATTGAAACAACGAAAGAGGAAAGTCCATTTCTTCGCTCAGCAAATTAGCAAATTCCGTGATTTTTTTTCCCTTTGCGCTTATTTGTTTTGCTTTGGTTTTCATTTTGATTCCGCAAAAGCAAATATTTACTCGTCTTAACCAAGTCAACAACAAATAACCGGACAACAACAACATTACAAAAACAAAAAAAGCAAACTTAAAAACATAGAAATCTCTTTGCATTCATTTCTCTAGTGGCCAGTTACTTGGCCAAAGTTTCTTCTCTATCGCCGTCCATGTTGGCGTTGGTGTACCAAAAGTTGTTGGCTACCCGAAGTCACCGCTGCCGCCGTCGTCGTCGTCGTCGTCATCATCATCGTCGTTGTTGTCGCTTATCTCGTTTAAACGAAAAGGGTTAGATATGCTTTTAGCAAAAAAGTCACAAAGTGCCTAGAAAAGCTTGAGAAAATTCTCTAAAAGTTCAAGTTTTAGAAAGCGTTCAAACCTACATACATACTAACTGGTTGTTGTGCTGATGGTTCTGTTTTTGTTTTTGTAGATAGTTTAGTATACATAGTATGTAGTAGCTGGTTGGTGGGTAGTTTTCTTTTAATTTGTTTGAAAACTAAACTTTGTGGTTTCTCAAGTAAACAAGCGCATCTACAAGTACTTCGTGCTGATTGAGGGAGAGGTTGTATGTGGGGGGTGGTAAGAGATCTTCGATAGAGTGTGGGTTAGAGAGAAAGTGCAGATGGATACGTTGTGTGGCATAGACAGCGAGGCGTGTATTTTGGTTCTGAGCTTGTTTTTCTTAAGCTAACTGCATGGTATTTGCTTGCCTTTTAAGGCGAAAGGACTCTGAAGCTCTCTAAATCCCAGTGGGAAATCGCAGATAGTGTGATTTTGGGGTGCGGATGTGGCATCCCCTCAAAGGTTATCGAAAATCCACAACACTATTATACCTACCAAGAAGGTATCTGTGGTATTGTTATCATTAAGGTTGTGTCAAGATCCTTTCGTGTACCTCTTACACCCACATGAGCCTTGTCTTTCTTAATGAAAGAACATGCGAAACATGCTCAAGATCATTCTTGAGAATGGAAATGAAAGAAAAGCGAAATCTCGTTCTGTAGAAGACAGGCAGAGTATCAGTTAGGGAGCAGACGCATCTTTTTCCAAACTGAGATAGTTTTTGGCGAATCTATCTTCCATCGTTCAGTATAAAGGATATTATCCATTAAAGCTCATTATCCCGCCGAGTTTTCTGCACAATTGAAATTTGAACTTACCTGTCCGATATGTCTCAGGCTCTAGACCATATTTCTAAAAATCAAAACAAACCTGTCAATAGTAGAGCCAACTCTTTCGTCTAGCGCTTGAGCCTCAATTCGCAGGTGCGAGAGCTCAATTGAGTTGAGTTGACAACTAGTCATATAGCCCTGGACCAGCGAATTACACCTCGAGGACCGCTGGGCATGTTTGACAAATGCTGCGAGTTCGCTAATAGTGATTTTATAGAAGCTGATGGGGTATGGTGTTTGTTACTGGGCAGTGACCGAGGTAGTATCCGACAGACTCTTGCTCTCTATGTGCATGGAACTGCGGCAAAAATCATAAGAGTAGTATTCAACTTTCTTTCTTCCGGCTTCAGAAACCTTCCCTTTCCAATAACAAACTAACCATCCCAGTTTCTTACCACGAAACCCCTTTAATTTGTGTCCTGTTAATATACGAGTCATTTTTTAGCCTCCATTACCGATCATATTGCCTGACCATGTTGTTCCTTCAAGTTATTAGGTTTTGGCATTTTTTGTGAAGGCTTTATATATGTATGGTTCGTTTTTCTCTCGGTAACTCATCCGCCGCGTAATTGCCAGAAATCTCTCTATGTCCTACGGCCTCCGGGGGAGACGGCACTTCGCTTGGGAAGTCGCTGTTGTGGTCTAGTACTCTCTTGTTCATATTGATTGAGTACTTCGATGAGTAGATTCCGCAGCCTAATTTTTTCTTCGAGTTTTGGTGCGTCCGTGAGGATGGTTATGGCTCCTGTGAGTGTTTATCGGAAGGAACTCATTTATTTTTCCTCCGCAAATCAGATATGAAGAGGGATGCAGTTTCAGCTGAGAACGTCTCAAAAATCTTTACACTCACGGGTAAGTTCAATTAATGAAAATAATAGAAGACAAGCAGTACCGATATACACTAATTCCAGCACCTGGGGTAAAGACAAAGAAACCTTGCTGGCAACTTACAAAGCAATTGGCCGGCCGGTCGTTAACTCAGCTGTAACGATCTGGGCACCTAACGAGACGCAGTTGAAGAAGCTACAGGCTTATCAAAACACCGCCCCCAGGACCGCGACAGGAACCCTCCTGATGTCGCCGGAACATCAATTGCACAGCAAAGCATTTATGCTACGAGTTAAGGAGCATAATGCTTTGCTATGCAAGCACCTCCACCTAGGCACATCAGAAAGGGAGTACTTGATATGAAGAACATCATCCAGCAACACGTGCAACAACCGCTGGACAGCATGGCGTATAGACAAGCACTGAGCGCCATTCACCAGGAGTCAGTCAACACCTTCAAAGACTTCCTTCCCGTGAATGTCGTACTCGGAGCTAAGCCACCACCTATTGCAGGTTAAACTCCTACCAATCCAGACTCGATCCCAGCATACCCAACGTATGCCCTGCTCATGGAGAGAGTTTCCCCCTCTCCCTTTGGTCCAATCCCGTCGAAATAGCACGTTTTCTGGACCTCCCATTAGATGACCTCGGCGACTTAGATTAATTAGATCGTTTCGATCTCGTCTCAAACCCGGTTGGGTTAACAGATCAGGGGATCTCTCTTGCTCCAATTAATTTCCAACAGGCCCACACACTACTACTCTCTAAAAAACAAGCTTGCATTTCCCCAGCGCGTGCAATCTTCACCAGCTGTTGCTTTTACTTTTCAGCTTTATTACAAATTTTTTCTTCCAACGTCCCACTTCTCTACCTCTCCCACAGACTGTTGCTGCTATTGCTGTTGCAAAAGCGACTAATTCAATGGAAAATGCAAAATTAAATTGTGTTGATAATTTCGCCCGAAAGTAGTAGACGCTGCAGTTGTTGTTAGTGTACCTACATACTCGTACATAGCTAGAGATGCTTTTAGACTGCATATCTTCTCATTCTTCTTCTTTTTCTTCTTCTTGTACTTTTTATATGAATATTTCTTGTGTTTTGTAATTTCTAGTTGCGGTTATTTCACAGCTCCTCTGAGAAAATATCTAAATGAATGAAATAGTTTTGCTAAGAAAACAACTGAGAGTACAAAGCGCGTAGAGAGGAGAGAGCACAAGTGCGGTGGAGATAAGAGAAACTACTTCAAAAGTGGTAAATGATAAAATGCAAACGAGTCGTAGGCGGTTGAAAGTAAGGATTGATGGAAGACTTGTTGTTTGCTTGTTTGTCGATGTGGCGGGTTGGGGATAATTAGTTTGCGGATTCTTGCTGATTAAGAAACTGAAATGTATGTTAAGTTTTTTGGAATATTTTGTTTTTGTATTATTTTTCTTTTCAATTTTTATTTTTTTTTTGTGTGCTACTGAGCTAGGAAAATTTGTAAGGAAGTTATCCAAAGGAATTTTAAAATATATTTTTACGGGTCTATTTCATGCAATAAAGCTTCATTGCCTTATTTTACATTAATTTGAAACTTATGCTGTAATTAGAGAAATTTAAAAAAGTAAATATTTTCTCAGAGAAATCTTTGAGGAATTTGAATTATCAGCTCTTATAACGAGTTCTTTATCATTTCCAACTTATTAGAGGGTGAGATCGAGATAGAGAGATAGAGAGAGAGAGAGAGGGAGAGGGAGCGAGTAAGAGAGAGAGAGAGCGAACGAGTAAAATAGAGAGATAAAAAGATAGGGAGAGATGAAGTTAATCAGTAATGCAGGAAAAGAACGTAAAAGAGTGAGGGTTGTTAACTGTTGAAATGAGTGAGCATGTTTCGGGTTACCTATCTGTAAATAAAAATTAATGTTAAGATTTTAGAGAACAGTTTTCCAAAACTAAAGAATTTTTACGTAGGAAGGACTTGGTGCGACACATTATAGTTAGTGGTGATTTTTCTCTAAATACCCGTTCCTGAAGCAATCTTTTGAACTCAGGTCTGCTTTCCAAGTTGGATGTTTGCTATAACTGAGGCCACGGAACAAATAAGAGGTAGGCCCGTAAATGTCCGTAAAAGTTCTCTCGGTAAATACGAGCATTAAAGGGGAGATACTTTAGTCAACGAGTCTACTAAAGAGCCAAAATTTGAGGGTCAATCATGACGACGAAAACTATTCGGGTGTCTAGTGAGACATGCAAAATTAAGTAATGCTTGGACAGCTTTTTTGAATACCCCGTACTAGATGATAAGTGTTCTCTCCAAAAAAATAATAAGCAATGAATACTCCCTTAGCTTAGTATAAACTCTCTGCAACCAACAACAAATTATTTTGAAATTTTAGTCGAAAAAACTAGTAACCGAAACCCCTTAGTTCCTGTGTACAGCAATGAATTAAGTTCCATCTCGCGAAATGATGGGTTTGGGGCTTTACTCAATTCCTACTCTTACGTCCACGTATCGCACCCTGAAAACGTGAGCAACCTTTATGTGAACCAACCCATATGGAGCCTTGGATTACTTCTAAAAGATCATAAGCTTCATTGAAGTCATTGCAACGTATAGAGTTTAAGGGTTCGTTAACATCTAATCACGGCGTCTGTTCTCCAGCGGTGCAGCTGCGACCGGGCATCGGTTTAGAAGCAAGTGGATAGCTAAATAACTTTAAGCCTACTCACCTAGTAAGATTATGCGTTGAGTATGCAACCCATCTTCTTGAAACCAGCTCCACTGAAAAAAGTAACAACGAATAGAATAAGAGACCCCACTACCCCTGCAGAGTACGGGTTCAAGAATTTTCTTGCGTTTAAGACAATCCTTCAGTGAGAGCCAACTAAAATCCCAAAGTTCCCGCGACATTCGGGTCTTTATATCGGAACGACCCGGAATTTTATTCAGCAAAGGACTGTCACTCCCGCAACATTCCCCAAAAACTACTTTCGGAAATATTTTTGCGGCTACAACAACAACAGAGACCTCACCTTTTCTGACAACAAACATATTAAGAACAATGATTTAAGAGTATTTATGTATCTGTAAACTGTATGTCCGATCCCATAAAGCTCGAATTTATTGTGGGACTCGGGGCGGAAGAGACACTGAGTCGCCAAGTCTCATGTACCGACATAAAAAGGACGATGTTTCTAAGGATCTCTTTTGTGTGTGCTATTCCACCACGATGTCAAAATTGTACTTAACAATTGTTACACCAGAGAAGATAAAGAAAGTATCTATGGCACAACTGTCGGAAAATTCTACCTCCACGACGAAACATCCCTAAAGGGATTGAGATTGTTGGACTTCGCCAGGGCACAAAATACGGTTGCCTCTAGTACTAGAACTACATCAAGCTACTTGGCTGTACCATTTTGAAAAACTTACAACCGATCGATCATCTTATGATAGACGGACGACATGTCTCCAGTGTTCTTGTTGTGAATACGCTCCTGGAACCCAACATCGAAGGTCCAACGTCGAGCATTCATTCTTGATAGATCGATTTCAGGATGGTCCAATAGCCGACACCCATTTGAGGGGGGTTTGTCACGGAGGCTGAATTATCCGACTGTAAGCATAATTGGCGTAGTGTTGGTGGCAGCGGCCTTATGGTCCTTTTATATCGTCCTTGGCGTTATCAGCAACTCATGTTAATATATGGTACATCCCTTCCTAGCCGCAGGGCGACGGATAGGAACTTTAAGGCAGAGGTGCGTGTCAGACAAAGCACGATCAAGCAGATTCTTGCAGACAGAGAACGTTTTTAGCAGACAATCAAGATGGAATCGAGTTGCTTTAAATCAAAACAATCTCTACCAAAATCGTACCAGAAGAGTGCTGGCAGACCAAAGGAGTTCTGAGAAAGCCTTTGCTTTTTAGAATGACAAGCACAGAGACTGGAAGTGCTGTTTCGTTTGAGATGTGCTGAAACCTATAAGAATAATTGGGAAGCAGAAACGAGAGCTCATCTCTCTTCCGACTGCCCAATCTCAGGCTGAATTAAACTTCGTTACCAGCAAACCAGGTTCTTTTCCGTCCTTGGTGAGTTAGCTAAGAACGATGTACGAACTCCAAGTGACCAGATAGTACAATTCAGTGAACGAATCATCAACGTGATATGACCATGCTGAGCCTGCCATTTCGTTAGCAATTTCTACCTACCTGCTCACCTACCAATCTACGTAATTCCCATTATTTTTGCTTGAGCTTTGATTGGATTTTATTTTCACAACTTTCTTCAATTGTTATCTTTAAGTTCCACACATTGTGTTATCCTGATATGTGCGGTATCTGTGGAAATCTGCAAGGTGACTTTTAACTTTGATTTCCTGGTTTGCTGACGACAGACAGTCCACCCACTCACATACACCCAAAGAGCACAAGTTTGCTCGGCAATTAAATATAGAACGATGGTAAAACTTTTTGATGGCCAAAATCTAATGGCAAAACGCAAATGATTCTTACTCTTCCCACCAAAACCAACGCGCCACCGACCGATGCCGATGCGTCGTCGACACTCACTCGAAAGTTTGGTCAAGAAAACTCATTGCAAAGTCAGATGACAACTGCTAAACTGCTACCAATACCACACACACACACACACGCACACGTCGAGTGGCAGCTCGCATGAGTTTGCAAGAACCGCCGCCGCACTCGACACATGCCTGTGATTTCGCAACTGAAGTGCATAGTCAAAAGCTGAATGGGCGATTTAAGCAAACTCATACAATTAATGGTGAAATGGCTTACGGTTGAGCACTGTGCGTGAAGCATTTTAAAGTTAGTCCGTAAATGTAAAAGTTGATAAACTCTGAGGAAATTCAAATTCAGGTGGTGCGCCAACTCGAGCTGGGAGGGAGCCCACCAACCCCACACGACTTGCGTGGATAAAGGAAAATTTTCAACTTTTTGCTGCATAATCAGACATTGTTGACCGACCAGCAGCGGGTGCAGGCTCCACCACCACCACCACCAGTACCACCAGCAGTTGTTGTCTTAAATTACACATAACTACCAAGAGCTCGACGAAGTAAAGATGTGTGGAATAAAAGACAAAGGAAAATAAGAAGAAGAAAAAAGAAAGCAGAAGATCTGCATACTACATTGTGTTGTAGAGTGCGAGTATGTGTACAGCTTGTTGAGTGTTTTTTTGGTTGCCAGAAACCCGAAAATCAACAGCCCACAGTATGTTGAATCAAAGAAAATATTTGAGAAAGTCCAGCAGTAAGGGGAAGCCCAAAAAATTACATGGGAAGAGGAGAAAAAAGAGAAAAGCAGACACAGTCCAACTCTTGCCGAAATTATTGGTGGGAATATGCATGAATGTGGACGACTTTAAACCATGCTGAAAACCAGGTTGTGTATTCTGTGTATGTGCGTATGCATTTTGAGTTCGTTGTGCTGCTGACCACTTGAACTGGCCGCAAGTAACCATTAGCCGACGGTCGTTTTTGCCTTTGGGATATTTGAAACTAAGATGAATGGTCAAAGTCGAAAAGTTTCTTGTTTGTGTGGTTAATGGAAAAACTAGCGTACATACAAACAAAAATTTAGAAAAGTGGTAGAGAGAAACTTAGAAAGAAGTAAAGTGTGCCAAAGTCCATCAAAACTAAAGAAGTTTCCACAATAAACCGTCTTATTGTATGGCAGATCTAAGGCTAATGTCTCAAAACCATATTTAAAGGTCTTTTGGATTTAGTAGAACCCCCCTTTGCACCTAAAGAGTAATATTTTCAGGTGAAGTTTTTGAAGAAATCTTATTTGTACGACTGCTCTGTCGAAAATTTTCATTTAATCCAACATTTCACTTCTTATTCCCTGTTGTAGACTCATAAGAAGTCTGTTTAGATACTGAGCTAGAGCTGACATTGTGTTGTGCTTAGAGAAGTCAAGTTCGAAACCGAGGTTTTGAACCTTTCCGGTTAATCAGCCTGGACCAAAGAGATGAAAGATCTATTTCCAATCTTAAACTTCATTCTTCGGTACGGAAAGTCCAAAGACTTTTGCTGCGTTTCTTCACTAATGAAGTTTTTTTTTTTGTACTGGATCCAAGCCCCAAGCACAATCTACAGAACTTTTCCCTCTTAACCCTTAGCTCAACTCCAAAAGCATACTTGACCTAAGACAGGAAGTGGCGAGCTTATTTGAAGGGTAACTTAGAAGCTCTTCTGATTTTCAACCGAAGAAAGATACAGAGGCTTTGCGGGCAAGTGTTGGCTATCTGTAGTTTCATTGCGACGCGATCCTCCAGCTCATGATGTTATAGGGTATCTGAGTTGGAATAATTACAAGTTCCATCCGTAGTGGATGTCGAGTTCTAGCTTTTACTCGAGCTATAATTTTGCATATCTAATGAAAGGCGACCTTTCACCGACACCATCAGTAAACATGCAGCCCCAGATCATAATGCTGCCTCCTCCATACTTAACAGTGGGTAACACGTAATCTGGATGATATTCTTCCCCAACCCGTCGCCTCACGAACGTCACACCAGGTGTTCAAAATATCTGTAGAAAAGAAAAAATTATGTTTTCATAAGATTTGTTTTATGTCTTCAAAATTGCTCTATGGTAAGAAGCTATGGCTGTTAATACTTTAAGACGATCTAAACTAAGCTTACCTCGAAGTTTGATTCATCAGACCACAGAACAATCGACCAATCTTCTTCCGTGAAATATTTGGTTATCGGCGAGTTCATTCCAAACGATTTTTCCTATTCTTTTCTGAGAGCCACGGCTTCTTTCGGGCTTTACATCCTTTTAACCCTGCTTCCAGAAGTCTTCTTCTAGCTGTTCGAGCATTAACTGGTTTACTAAATTCATCCGAAAGGGCAGCTGCAAGGGCAGAAGAAGATTTTTTGCGATCCTTGAGAGACTCGCGTATAAGTATTCGGTCTTCTCGTTTACTGATTAAACGCTTTCTTGCACTTTTTGATTTATTATTGCGGGATTTCGCCTCCACAAATCGCCTGATAGCACATTGGACCGCGCACCGCGAACATCCCACCAAATTGCCAATCTCAACCTGAGACTTACCTTCTTCACTTAGAGCTTTCACTCTAACTCTATCATCGTAACTAATTTCACTTTTTTTAGGCGTTTCAGTAAATATGAACTGTTTTTATAAGATTGGTAAAGGTCGGGAAAATGGCAGTTCACTTTTGACCAACAGTAATCAGTACCCTAGCCAGTCGCCAATATCGAACAGTCATAAGTACATGAGATCCAGGAAACGTAGCCAAAAAACTTTTTACAACTCCTTGTAGTTTTACCGGTTCTGTCACCCAATGTCGCAACGATATCTTTAAAGATTTAAGCAATAGTGGAGAGAAGAAACCACACAGTTTAGAATTTGGACCTTGAAATTCTAGTTCATGGTCCACCTCTTCAACCCTGCGTTAATGAACTCTGTAAGCGACAATAACACTGCGATATAGACCGGCTCAAAGGACAGTTCGGGCACAGGACAGATTTTGGTGAAGGCCATAGATTGTCAGTGTGCTTATGGTGGCCCAGGTGGTGAGAAAAAGACGAGTACAGCAAGACATCCTCCCTCTTGCTTTGTTGGTTGATTTCGCGGTTTTAATAGCGTGACTGCTCTACATGTTTTCACTCTTCGGGTATTGTTAGAGTAGTCAGGGTTATATTGGGAACCGTGGTTAGAAATTTTTCTCCTACTGGACCCAGGCTTTTTAGCATCATCATGCTTATTCTGTAGGGGTCGATAGATTTGGAAGTTTTAGCTTTCCCAATAACCCTCTGAACTCCACTTCTCTGAAGTCAAGCGACGTGCTGGTGTTTAACAGTTGGACTTTGTAATTTAGCTTTTTTAGCTTTCTTTCTATTATATCAAACAACGTTTTTCAAGCTTCCATGTCATGTTTCGTGATTTCTAAACATCTTATTTTACTTAAAAAGAAACTCCAAAATTTCCGCCAATTAATTTTCAACCTGCAGAAACTTTACAGCAAAAAACATAAAAAAAAAATTAATAAAAACTATTGGGTTCACTTGAAATTTCTCAAGCCGCATCATGCACTCTGACATTTTTCTCTACTTAACTTATGACTTGCATTTTCTTTTTGGGCTTTCAAAAGTTTTTAATGAATATCTTAAGTCAACCACCACCGCCGGAGCTTTACGCCTGCAACCTCACTTCTGGCAGCGACCGTAAGTCGTGGCCACTTAAGCTCTTAATGTATGTACTCATAGCATACCTAAGCGAGTGAAATTTCTATAAAATTTATTTGAAGTGGAACTTTTAAACTTTCGTACTCATTTAAGTGCATTTTATTGCAAAAAGTGTTAAGTGCAAATTTATGTTGCAAAAATTTAAATGAGTATTTGATTAAGTCACTTACACAAGTGGCTACTGTCCGAATTCGAAGGGGTATGAAGTGCAGTAATATTTGTTGTTGCATTGCATCTTTGCTTTGAATTAAGATTATCAAAGCTGACAACTTATTTAATGCGTTGACTTAGCAAGTATTTACATATATATGTATGTAAGTTGGAGAGCGAAGTTATTAAGTAACTAAATGAATTTAAATTTTGTACTTTTTTCTCTAAGAAAACAGACCAAACTGGTCATGTTGGCCTTACAGATACTTCACAAGTTCCTAAATGACAGATAAGTATGGATATTTGGGAGCAGAGATCGAGGATGGGGCCAAGTTCACGTAAGTGGGAAAAGCTTTTGACTGTCATTTACGTGGGATAAGCTGAAAACGATTCTTTTGCATGTGGTCCAAACAGCTCAAGACCGGTTCGGTCTCAAACCAAACATCTTCTGTGTTACCAACAAAAAAATCCATTAGATGGCGAGCTAAAGGTTATGGCAGGGTATAGAACTCACCACGTAAAAAAGTATACTTCAATGAAACATAACAACATGCCTCGGATTAGAGACCCCGTTTTTGATTACGACCCCTGAAAACGTTTTCAAGTCTCTAAACTGTGAAGGCCCTGCCGCTCACTGGTTAAAGTCCTCGTAAGACTAAAGGCTGACATCAGCACTGTCCAAGAAGTGGGATGAATGGGACAAAGACGGAAACGAGCTGCCGAGTACTGGCGACGAAGTCTGGATGAACCTCTAGTGACAATCCGTATCAAAACGAAATTTTTCTACGCACGCCTTTATAACCGCCTGGAGCATACTTATGCCATACTGCTACCCCGCCTCGTATCAAAATTGTGTTTGGCGACTCTAACACCAGGGTGGGCAAGAAGGCATCTTTGCCACAACTGTAGGAAAATTCAGCCTGCATAACGAATTATCCCCATACGGGCTGAGGCTGATCGACTTCGTCAGAAAAAGAGCTTGTACGGTGAGGAGTGTCAAACTCCAATGGAGAGAACACAGACTCCCTACCTTGCGATCGACCACAACACGCACGGGGTGGGATAGATGCCGATAGCTCAAGTGGGAAGTCTGCAGACAAAAAAAAAGAAAGAAATCCGGCTTCGCGTGAGTAAGAACAGAAGTTGGCCCACAAGGTAATACTCGAAACACTTATGAAAAGATGCGGCGACTCACAGAAGTTTGTTTGCATATACATGGATGATGTCGGGATCCGATAAGTCGGACAGCGACTACCGCAGGCGATGATACGATGAGCTGATTTAACCTGAAAATAGTATTTTACTTATGGTTGTGGTAGCTCCCGACCCCAAGTCTTAAACCAATATCCTCTGAGTAGTGAATTAACATTTGTTTTGGAGAAGAACTAAAGTGAAAAGCCGAATCCCCTGTGGTTGTGCATAAAGTGTAGAACCCATCACCTAAAAAAACCGCTTCAAGGAGAGAACGGTGTCTACGCCAATTAAGAAGGAGAAGAAGAAGAAAAGAAAAATTCCGAATTTTGGCCATCGTCCAAAGTTTTTACCAAAGCAGCAAAGATATGTATACTAAACGGTGAAAATATGGAAACCATCATAACACTCAGCCGATGAGCCTGTGACTCTGGTCCACGTCACTTCGGACAACTACCTTTTATGACTAATAAAATTGGCAAAAGTATTACCGAAATTCTTCCCAACGACACCTCAGATCTTTAGTGGATCGAAAAAATGGACTACTGTGCAAACTACCCTACAGCGAGCTCCTCGTTGGTTCAAGACTCGCCTTTCAATCACTGCTAGAACTTCCTGATTATTAACATTACTTTCATCGAAAGTCTATAACTTAGTGTTACCTAAGAAAGGTTTCCGAAATTCAGTGATGGAAAACTAACTATTCATCAAGTGTACCTCGAGTCGCCCGACGTTACTCTGGTAAATAAGTCGGTATACAGCGTAGTAAATATAGGAAACACCGAGCTCCCTTGAATGGACCGAACCACTATCTCTGTTCTCTAGTTTTGAGAACTGCTTTCACTGAGCTCCCTTGAATAGACTGAGTCACCGACCCTGTTACTTAATTTTGAGAACTGCTTTCAACGAGCTCCCTTGAACAGATTGTTTCACCGACCCTGTTACTTAGTTTTGAGTACTACTTACACCGAGCTCCCTTGAATGGACCAAGCTGCCATCTCTGTCCTCTAGTTCTGAGAACTGCTTATACCGAGCTCCCTTGAATAGACCAAGTCACCGACCCTGTTACCTAGTTTTGAGTAGTACTTACACCGAGCTCCCTTGAATGGACCGAGCCACCATCTCTGTTCTCTAGTTTTGAGAACCGCTTATACCGAGCTTCTCTGTCATCCACCCTGTTAACTAATTTAAACTTACCTAATTATATTAAACAAAACTCCCCTCCCAGCTCAACGTGTCGGAAGCTTTCATTTTATAAAAAAAAAAATACGCAATATAAAAAAACTGAGATCTCCGTAAAGCATTAACCGCATAGTGTGTCGTTAACCGCAAAAACCAGAAGTGCAAGGCAAAATGTGAATGCGCGTAAATTTACAAAGAATGCCGGAGGATGTGTGAAAATGCAGCTGGAAACCAAAGGCAACAGGAACTCGCACACACACACACACACAGAGAGAGAGAGAGAAAATAATAATAAATATAAAATACAGAAGCAAACTCATTACCCAGCGGAGCAGTTGAAGTTTTTACACGACCAGGCACACACACACACACACACACACACACACACACAAACGCATGTGAATCTCATACGAATTAAGAACCGCACATTGGAAATACCACAAACAAATAACAGTAACAACAACAGCAGACCGAACAAAAAATTGTTATTAAAACAAAAAAAAATGGGTGAGAGAACGAATTAATGAATGAGGGTGTGCAAGGAGTAAATGTAAAAAGGAAAGAAAAAAACTTTTGTCGAGGAAAGCCACAAAAAAACTCGAGGAAACACAAACAAACACACAGAATGAGTGATAAACACACACAACTAAACGAATGCTATTGAGAACGGCTTAACTCCTTTTTTAATTAAAATTCATAATTTCAATACAACTGTGAAGGGAAAGCGAAAAAAACTGCGGAAAAAGAAGCAGCAGACAACAAAAAATGCAAGAGACAACGATAATGATGATGAGACTACATGGCAAGCCATGCGGAGAATGGAAAGTGGAGGCAGAACTGACAACGGCGAACCAAAGAGTTTACCAGGCAAATGGATACTGTGACTCTGAACTCATAAGCTCACATTTGACGAAGCAACTCTATTCCTTTCTTCTAAGAATAAAAGGCAATTGAATGTATTTCTCTTTATTCGGAAATTGTTTGTATTTACCTAAAAGTCAAAGTAAGACCGTGTCAAGTGCTACCACGAGGATCTTAGATCATGTAATGTTGTAAAGAATACTCTTTCGATCTTGCTATCTCACATTAAAGTGACACATCTAGCACCAAATAGCCCAAGGTTAAAATTTCTAGGGGAACACTCCTGCCCACATGTTCTTACTCTTTCCCTCTTTCGGATTTAAATGGAAGTGTATTTAATGGTCATGGGAATATGTGAAAGGAGTTGAATAAGAATTAAGTTTTAAGCCAGAAATGTGAATATAAATCTCACTTCACGAATGGCGTGGAATAAGCTCACACGTGCATCTGTATGTTTACATATACAGCCTTGGCCAAAAGTATTAGGCACCCCACTAATTACTGAATTTTTTGTTTTAACAAGTGAAGTAATGAAGTTTTATTAGTAAAAAAGTGAAAATACAATGAATTAATTAATATTTAGTAGGTCCACCCTTCGATTTAATAACGGCAGCAATTCTCTTAGGCATGTTGCGTACAAGCTTTGCACATTCGTCCGCACTTATAGCTTACCACTCGTTAATTAAGGCATTATTTAACGCAGTTTTTGATGTTATACTGTGTTCCGTAATCTTGCGTTTTAAAATAGCCCACATGTGCTCAATGGGATTAAGATCTGGAGACTGTGCAGGCCAATCTCACTAAACAATGTTGTTATCTCTAAACCAACGCATCGTAGTCGCTGATTTGTGATAAGGAACATTATCTTGCTGATATTGAACCCCGTCTAAATTAGTATCGCCGAAAATGCGCGTTAACGAAGGCAGAAGAATAGCTTCGAATACATTTATGTACTTTTGACTGTACATGCGACCCTCGCAAACGAACATTTCGCCGACACCATCAGCAGTCATGTAGCCTCAGATCATAATGCTGCCTCCTCCATGCTTAACAGTGTGTACCACGCAATATGGATGATATTGTTCCCCAACCCGTCGCCTCACGAACGTCACACCAGGTGTTCCAAATATCTGTAGAAAAGAAAAAAATATGTTTCCATAAGATTTGCATTATGTCTTCAAAATTGCTCTAGGGTAAGAAGCTATGGCTGTTAATTAATACTTTAAGACGATCTAAACTAAGCTTACCTCGAAATTTGATTCATCAGACCACAGAACATTCGACCAATCTTCTTCCGTGAAATGTTGATATCGGCGAGCCCATTCCAAACGATTTTTCCTATTCTTTTCTGAGAGCCACGGCTTCTTTCGGGCTTTACATCATTTTAAACCTGCTTCCAAAAGTCTTCTTCTAACTGTTCGAGCACTAACTGGTTTATTAAATTCATCCGAAAGGGCAGCTGCAAGGGCAGAAGGAGATTTTTGCGATCCTTGAGAGACTCGCGTATAGGTATTCGGTCTTCTCGTTTACTGGTTAGAGGCTTTCTTGCACTTTTTGATTTATTATTGTGGGATCTCGTCTCCACAAATTACCTGATAGCACATTGAACCGCGCACCGCGAACATACCACCAAATTGGCAATCTCAACCTGAGACTTACCTTCCTCACTTAGAACTTGAGTTCTGACTCTATCATCGTAACTAATTTCACTTTTTTTAGGCATTTCGGTAAATATGAACTGTTTTTATAAGATTGGTAACTTTTCACTAAATGTAATTTACACTTTCACTTTCAAATTTTAAATGCGAAAATATTTTATGAATTTCTTAAAAATGACAATTTTAGGTTTAGCTTACCCAGAGTGCTATTACTTTTAATATTACACAATTTATTCGTTTAATCAACAGTTAAACACCCATGTAAGATGTGATAACTTTGATAGCCACATTTGAGAATACTTGTATTTTAGTGGGGTGCCTAATACTTTTGGCCAAGGCTGTATATGTATATATGTACAGACTTACATACGTGTATGTGCTCGTAAATATTTACGTGCAAACAATTTTCAACCTTGTGGAGGAGTCGGCATCCGAATAAGCGGATTACACTCTGAGCGGGAGAGATTCACTCATGCACATATGTGCATACTCGTACATATATATGATATTTAAATATGGTGTATTTTTCTGACAAACTGTGGTCTTTTACACATAACCAAATTGAACTCCGATGAAGTTCTTTCTCTTTGAGAACTTCCTTCACAAGAGGTAGCGAGAAAACTTTGGATCGTAAACTCAAGCACTTACAACTTCGTGAACTCTTGGTCTACGTCTGCCACAACATGGTCAATCTAGTTTCGTGTTTTTCGTTCAGGTAATTTGATGCTGTATTCTAGCCACTTGGCTAGGCAACTAGGTTACAGTAAGCTTATTCGCCTTAGTCTGATTTTTCTCCGAGTCTGCTTTAACCATTTCATTGGAGCTGGTTTATTCTTAACTTCGCTGTGCCAGTAGGTACATTTCAAAACACATTTACATAGCAAGCCGCTTGCTTGAAGGCACCCGTTGATATTCACACATCTGGTGCACAGACGATGTACCTTAAATTTAATGTCTTAAAGCGGCTCCACTAAAGCAACTCCTCTTTAAGGCTCCACACAGGTTGGCTACCGCATCTCGGAGTAGAATTTCTCACTTCTGCGGACTACGACGAGGATCCAAGGGTAAAGTTGGGTAAAGCCTTGCAATCAGAAGCAGGACTGCACCTCAAATGTTCTGAATGGACCTCTCCGACGAGGTTTTAAACAATGTAAATCCTTGCCGTAAGACTTTTTTGATCTATAAATGGAGAAAGCAAAACGAACTAAAGAGATCTGGATAACGAGGTGTATCTCTTGTCATCAAACAAAAAAAGAGCGCATGCGCTTCTTGGCTCCCACATTACAGCCATAACTTTGAAGTCGACAACTATGTCAGCCTTGAAAACCAACGCAGAATCACTCATGCCAAGAAGTGCCAACAGTTTGGATTGTGAATTCCGTAGTCGTTGAGACGATTACGTGTACGAGATATTCGGCAACATTGACATAGTTCAACGAGTCAAGAGACAGCGATTGTGCTGGCTGGGCCGGTCATGGTGTCCGAATGGAAGAGAACACTCCAGCTTTGAAAGTACTTATTCGATGCAGTGCTCTCCGGCAAAGCAGAGGAAGAGAAAAACCTTCACTCTTTGAAAGATTCACAGCCCAAAAAGAAAAAACTACTGGCTTCAACGGCGTAAGCGTTTCCGGTGTCAATAAAGAAGAAGAGCAGCGGACTTAACCCTAAAGGAAAGAGATCTCCTGTTCCCCTGCAGCCCCTCTAACCAAATGGTTAACAGAATATGCTACCATGTTAGTGTCAAGGGTTCAAATCCAAGCCTGGCCAATTATCCCATCCCAGTTGTATAAAAAAATTCAGCCCCAGATCGCAGTCCGCTTAAATCCATAGATCATTCAACTTGATGGAGGTTATAAAGTGAAAATTATATTTAAAGAGTCTCCAAAGAGGCTAAACTGCGCAATAATCATTTTCCGAAATGCACATAGAAATGAAGGGGCTTGGAACCACCTCGGGGAGTTAGAGTCCAGTCTCGGCTAACTAGCGTGCATAATAATCGGCTTCGAGCTTCCTTTTTAGCTCATGGGCTTATGAGCCAAATTCAACGCAAGACAACTCCGAGTGTTTTTCTACGAACTCAGAGCAGTCCAGGCCATAGTCCGAAGAATTGCACTGGGTTAGTACCTAAAACCCCCTCCTCGGTTTGTCTGGTTCCTGCTTAACACGTCTTAATAGAGCTTAAGCTTGGATAAAAACTTAATATTAAAGAACTTAAAATTTGTACCAAAAAGAATAAGGAGAGGAGAGAACAAGTCGATGTGTGTTCCAACCAACAATATAATTGAAATGAAAAAAAGAAGTAAAAATTATTCGCGTGCCGAGGGTTATCCCTACAGCATTACATACCTCCTCGTGTTTCCTCTCCCAAAAATCTCAGTAGCAGCGCTATTTAATGCGCCTCACTCCTTCCCAACGTCTCATTGTTTCCCTTATGAGCATCTCATAATAAATGTTCGCGCTTTGCCGCTTCTTATAACTTAAGTTCTTAAGTTTGTTGTTGTTGTAATTCATTTGAGTTTACCACATACCGCGTCGTCTTTGCTGCCCGCTTCTGTCTGCCCTTACTTGTAGTTGCTACGGTTCGCGTGCGAGCTTGTGATTATGCTCGGTGCGCTTTGGGAGGGCAAGCAAAAAGCAACAAAAACAATCGCAACAACAGTAAGTTAAATAAAAGTGCGTTCACTGGCTTCAAACTATTTATTAGATTGAAATATTTTTGTAACAATTTTAATCGCATTTTGGACGTAGCGACGTCGACAGAAAATTATGTTTCTGCTTTCTACTCCGCGGGTGCTTTCGGAGTTGTTGTTGTTGCTTTTTGGTGATTTTTTTTTCGTTTTTCGTCTTCATTGTTTCACATTTTTGGATTATTGTTATCCTTTGTTGCTATAGTTGTTGTTATTGTTTTGGTGTTGTTGTTGTAATATAAATATTCTCATAGCGTTTCATTACGAAAATTATTCGTGTGTAAAACAATATTTTCCTCAGACAAAATTAAATGGCGAAATTCTTGCGCACGAAAATGTTATTGGATTATTATTTTTTTTTTTCTCTCTATGCGTTGCTTTGGTGGTGCTTTGCAGACACAAATACCATGCAACAACATAGCTGAACCCCTTTGAATGAATTGGAAAATAATTACTTTCGAAGATTTGCGGAGAGCGGAGGTTTAGGTTTTAATTTCTAGAATTTTTTTTTTTTGGAAAATTGTTGCTATTTTTCAATAATTCTTTACAGATTTACTTCTAAATATAAATTCAAATCGCATTTGTCCACCATATCTCAACTTCGAGACCGATCCTTTTCCATTTAGTACCTATTTCCAAAGAAGTGAAGGCCTCCCTATTCCTCTGCTTGCTCTGGCGGGTTTTCCATCAAAAACTTTCAAACCAGTGTTTCCAGTGTTCTCATCCATCCCGACAACATGACGTAACCGCTGACTCGCTGAACTACATCAATATCGCCGTTTAACTCGTACAGCTCATCGTTCCATCAACTGAGGCAAGAATCTTACGCACAACCTTTCTCTCGAAAACTCCTAACGCCGACTTATCAAATGTTGTCATCGGTCATGCTTCCTCACCATATAGCAGGAAGGGAACGATGAACGACTTGTTCAGTTTGGTATTTGTTCTTTGAGAGAGAACTTTACTTTTCAGTTGCCTGTTCGGTCCAAAGTAGTACCTGTTGGAAAGAAATATTCTCCGTAGGATTTCAAGCTTAACTTTTTTGTTGATGTTAATGTTCGTTCCAAGATAGACGAAGGGAGCCAATTCGAGAATGAGACGACTTCGTAGGGCCTTCGTGCATTACAAGATCCAAATGCTTGTTGTCGTCGAAAATTGCGTTAAAATCATTGAAATAGTGGAAACAGACCTTCACGTGAGCACTTATTTAATTGCTGAGGAACTAAAGATAAGCCAGAAAACCCTTTGGAGCCATTTGCATAACCTTGGAATCACAAAGTAGCTCGATGTTTGGGTGCCACACGAACTAACGCAAAAAAACGTGATGGACCGAATTTCTATCTGCGAATCGCTGTTGAATCGCAACAAAATCGATCCATTCTGAAGCGTTTGGTGACTGGCGATGGAAAGTGGATCACTTACGACAACGTCAAGCGAAATCGGTCGTGGTCGAAACGCGGTGAGCCGGCGGAAACGGTGGCCAAGCCAGGATTGACGGTCAGGAAGGTTTCCTGGGTGTTTGGTGGGATTGGCAAGGAATCATCTACTACGAGCTGCTCCCTTATGGTCGAACGCTCAATTCGACCCTCTACTGCCAACAACTGGACCGTTCTCTAGGCAGCACTCATCCAGAAGAGGCCATATTTGATCAACAGAGGCCGAATTGTGTTCCATAAGGACAACGCCAAGCCACACACGTCTTTGGTGACGCTCCAGAAGCTCCAGGAGCTCGGATGGGAGGTTCTAATGCACCCATCTTATAGTCCGTACCTGGCACCAAGTGATTAACATCTTTTCCTGTTCATGACGAACGCGCTTAATGGTGAGAAGTTGGCCTCAAGAGAGGCCTGTGAAAATTGGCTCTCCGAGAGTTTTTTGCCAATAGGGACGCAGCCTTCTACGAGAGGGGTATTATGAATTTGGCATCTCGTTGGCAACAAGGTTACAAACAAAACGGCGCATATTTGACTTAAATCGGACAAATGTTGACCTAATATATATATATAGAAAATTGTACCTTTTCTATTCAGCTCTGCAGCTCGTATTGTTTTATCCATCATCAAAATGCAAAATAAGGAATCACCCTGTCTGAAATCTCGCTCGGTATCGAACGGCTCGAAGGGATCCTTCTCGATCCCGACAGAGTTTTTGGTGCTGCTTAACGTCAGTTTACACATTCGTATAAGTTTTGTGAAGGTAATAAATTCAGACATAGCGACGTAGAGGCTACTCCTTTTTGGGCTATTGAAGGCTGCTTTGAACTCCACGAGGTGGTGTTGTATATCGATCCTCTTTTAACGAGTTTTTTCCAATATTTGTCGACTGGTGAAATATTTATTTTTCTACCCTTCCGATACCTCCTTAGATACAGTACACACTGGTGGAAGCAGGTGAAGAGAAATCTATCCATCCCAGTACAAAGGGCATGTGGAGAAAAACTTTGGTGTTTCCAATCCAGATATCTGCTATCATGGAGGCTGCAAATCAAATTGGAGCCAGCTATAAAGATAAAAATATCTTCATTTTCAGCGTTCGTCAAGCAGCAATAAAAGCACAGGGCTCGCTTACGCTGAACTCTAAATTCTAAACAGACATTCTCCCACATGGGTCTCTGGTCACAGGGACATCGAGGGTAACTGTAATGCGGATGAACTTGCTGGGCGAGTTACGACCCAGCACAGATTCTTCTCGATAAACAAAGCATTGGTATGCCTTTTGCTACACGCAAACTGCTTCTCAAGGAATTCCCGCTTTATGCGACTGTCCAGCTATGAGTAGTGCGAGGTTTCTTAATTTGGGACCCTACTGCTGGATGGTCCATCGAAGATAGCTGACGTCAAAGTCATGAATCTAATGAGGTTCATTAGAGGATCAAAATGGATGGAGGATGAAACCTGATGGTGTTTCCAATTGGCGCCGAACGACGCAAAAACAACTGGCGTGCTATCACTGAATCCCCTTCAATCGGGTAAATACTAATTCCGGCAATAAAAAAAGAAGCAGAAAAGACAAGAGAAATCTATTGATGATGCCTGATATGCCGAATAGGGTTATGTTTATCCCTTATATTAAGCCATGCCTCAGCCGCAATCAAGTTCTCTTTATTCCTTATTATACAACTCACTCGGTTCAGCTGGCGTACGATGTTTGCGCCAGGTTTCCTTTTAGGGCACCTGGTTATCTGAATATTCAGTAATTTCTTTTCAATATCCCAATTCTTACTGAGCTCTGCAGCCTGTTTACGAGATAATAATCAGTGCTAACGCCACCTCGACTTTATTACATAGTTGCTCATCTTTTCGTTAGATTTGAGTCTCGGTTTCCTTTTCCCCAGAGAATTTAAAAAAAAGCTAATGTGCAAAGCATTTTCCCGCACTAGTTTCCGGCGTCTAGGCGTATACGCCGTAGGCGACTATCAGCTGTAACTGCAGTCGGTTTCCCAGATCTGGTTTTGTGAGTCCGGTTTCTTGCATTCAATATTCCACTTCTGATTTCTCATATATGCTCGAGCCGTGAACTCATGCTCGGTAATACTCACACAGAGCCTTCTTGTCCATATCCCTTTATCATTTCTTCGTGAGCTTCGAAGCCTGAACCTGTTATCTGAATATACATATATGCTGTGTGAAAGGTTTTGCGCAAGGATCTTGATTAGCGAGCTTGTAAAATCCAACTCGTGCTATACTTGAAACCGAACGGGCATCAAACGCGTCGCTGGGTGGATCAGCCCAAATGAATGGCTACCGATCCCGATTATCGCAAGAAGTTTTTGCTCAGCGATGAAGCCCACTTTTGAGGTTGCATCCTCAAAAAGTCCCTCTATAGTATGCGCTAAGAGAATCACTGGACCACATTTCTTCAAATATGAAGCCGGCCATATTGTTACAGTTAATGGGGGAATGCTAAAGAGCCATGATTAATGAGTTGTGCGCACCTGTATGCCTGTGGCGTGGCCTCCTGGACTGGCTGGACTGTTTTTTTGCGCCGTAACGAGATCGACCCACTGGTTATTAAAGTGGATCACTTAGAGTAACATCAAATAAAAACTTTCCTAGTTGAAGGACAGTGAGCCAAGCCAGAATTGGCGGCCAAGAAGGTTATGTTGTGTGTTTCATGGGATTTGGCAAAGAATTATCTACTACGAGCTGCTCCCCTACAGCCTAACTCTTAATAGATAGTGACACGACAGGAGTTTCGAGAGCTTGTTTAGGAATGTTCCCATGCTCATCTTCCTGTTTTGATGGACAATACTTCACATCAATCGTGCTTCTCTTGAAATATCTCACTTATTTGCAAAATTTAATTCACCCAACCCAAATTGCCGTTATTTTCATATTAGCAATTTTTTGTTTTTTACTACCCTTCATTTCAAATTATTTACAGCTGCGACCAGTTGTAAATCAGTGAAGTCAAAGTTCCTAAAACCCTTTTGCACACGTACATACATTTCAAGTACCGGAAGCATTACTTACTGCCATTTGCGTAAGACAGGCGGACTGCAGGCCAGCAAGTGGCAGCAGGAAATGTCACATTTCTTATGCCATAAATATTTCATTATGAATTTCAACGCATATTTGCTGAGGAGAGCGCAGAGGCAGCACTCACGACTCCACAAAGTGTGTATTTGAAACGCGGCGCAGCACGTGACGGGCGCAGTAAATGAGTGGCAATCTTGCGAGGACGAAGACGCTGATGAAACGCCACGTTGTGACGAACGCAGTAAGGTCAACGAATACAAAAAAAAAAAACGAATCCGAAGCAAAGTGCCAAATAATAATAAATGGCGGATTGTGAATAAGAAATTCAATCCTTTTTTCATCGAAGCGCATGGCAAGCAGTTCGACTCGAAGCGGCGTGGGAGGCGCAGGGACTGGGGAAGAATGTTTGTGAAAAATGCGCGAACGAGCGTGTCTCAACGACTGTGTGTATAACTTTAGCAGACTTTCTTTCCAACTTGTCTTCTATTTTTATCTTTCATTATTTATTTATTTATATATTTATTCTTTATTCCTTATTTTTTCCTTTGCCATTTATTTGTTGAAAATTTTCTGAACAAACTCATACTTTGAAATCCATTTGGTATTCGCCAGCCGAGAGGCAGCATAAATAATTAAGTGACTAATAAAAATTCAGGGTGAATCATTGCTGAATACTTCTTAGTTTGCTGTTTTGCAGTTGTTCTTGCAGCAGCTGCTTCCTCTTCATTTGGCCACGCATAAGTTGCGAAGTGATTTGAACTCGAGTTATGAATTATGTGTTCTCATGAAATTACATCAATCAATCTTAATGTTGACTCAGCCTTGAATATTACTTATTGTTTGGTCAGCTGAGGGCGAGGGCAGGATGAGTTGATATCTATGCTTTTACGGTAATATTGCGAGGCATGTAGTTCCAGGAGGATTGGTGAACGAATGCTAGCTTGCGATATGGGTTTAAGGGAAAGCGGTGAGAATACAGTTTGGCAAACAGAGTCATTTCTCTTAGTGAGTTCCTCCTTCTTGGTATTCGACTCTTTTTTAAAGAGAGCATTTTACAGCAGACTGTAACATCTTTCCATTGAAGATGGAGTTCTATTCTGTCTCTATAAACGGACGACACTACCTATGGGCAAAATGGTCTAAGGCATTACAGTCGTAGTCTCACTTTGAGACCATTAGACATTTGTGTTGCTGGGAAAAAATTTTGAAAGCAGTAAATAATAGAACCAAGGGCGCAGACGGTGCCTGGTAAGAGTAAAGAACTTTCCCTTTATAAGGATCTTAGTAATTTAGTTTTCCTAGTGCCTTCGCTTGGCGTACATTCTATGGGATTGCAAGGCCTGTATGAAACCTACTCGACAATGGAGAGTACGGATATATTTTTTTACATCTGGCCTGGTTCTAAATAACGGGTGATCCAAGTAGAGGCACTTTTTTTAATAGCCTTTCTTAGACAGTTCACGCGTGAGTCGTGTCAAGCTGTCATGCGATTTTATTTTCAGTATTGTTTGGCATTTCACCATGGAAAAACGTTTACAATTCATTCAACTTTTTTACGAAAATTCTGGTTCTGTAAAGAATGTGTCTCGCGTGCTTCGCTCACCTTATAGTCAACATAATCGGCCTACTGAGCGTACTATTCTCAATACCATCACCCATCTTGTACACCCTCAGCTACGGCCTTGAAAGCTGACTATTCGATGCCTGAATTTGAAGCTCGTGATCTTGGCGATATTTTTGGTTTCAACAAAATGGCGCCACTTCCCACACATCGCATCAATCAATGGATTTATTGAGAAAACACTTCGGTGAGCAGATAATTTCACGTTTTGGGCCGGCCCATTGGTCACCTAGATCGTGTGATATCACAACGTTAGACTTTTTCCTGTGGGTATATGTGCCACCAACATCCAAAAAGTTATGGAAAATTAATTTAAATAAAAATTAAGATAAATTTTCTAAGTGCGGTCGCCCCTCGGCAGGGAATGTCCACCCCTCCGAGGGTATTTCGGACAAGAAATAAAGGCTCCTCGGAAAAAAACCATCAGCCGTTCGGAGGCGGCTTAATACGTGTATAAACTGTAGGAAGTCTGATACTTTTGGCCAAGGCTGTAAGTATTGACAGAATACCAAATACGAAGATGCAGCTCATTTTAGACTCAGCAAAGATTTGATGTGTGTCAATCTTTTTCTGATGGATGTATTTTTTTTACAGAATTCGGCTCATAGATCAATTACAGTCAGATCTATGGCAGATGTACCAGATCTATTGTAAATCCACACTAATGAATGCCGGTGAGTTTAAGTTTCTCACACAGTACTCAAAATTATTCCACAACTCTGCCATCCACATCAAAGTAGTCCCCTTGGGCAGCTATACAACGATTCCAGCGCATTTTCCATGCTTCGTAACATTTCTGGAACGCTTCGACTGGGACGTCCGCTAGTATTCTCGTCACGGCCGCCTGGATGTATTCAATCGGCTCAAAATGGATTCCTTTGACCACCGATTTTGTTCTAGGGAACAAAAGAAGTCACAGGGTGGCATATCGGGCGAAAAAATCGTTTGTTGCAACACGGCGATCCCTTTAGAGGCCAAATATTGGGACACGCTGAGGGCGGTGTGGCACGGCGCTCTTGATTTCGTTTTTCCATTTTCGTGACGAGCACCACGAACACACGTTTACTCAACACGACACAGCACACAAACTAAACAAGCTAGGTCGATGGTAAATATATCAATGGAGAGGAGAACGATGCCGGGAGACGGGAACGGAACGGGAACGCAGGGTTACCACAATCGGGTCTCATTACTTAATTGCCACATCTCGCATGTGTGATCCAGTCTTGAAACCCCTGCCGTCCAGCTCAAGCTCTTCATACTAACTCTCTTATGTTTATGCATTTCGACAGCCTTCTTTTTCTATCTACAAGTTGATAGATTGTTAAAGTTTCAAGTCATTCAAGAGATGTTCCGTGTTGTAGAAATACTTAAGTTAGTTTTACTCAAGGAATTTAAGAAATTTTTTGGAAGGGAAGGAAATTATTTCGGTAAAAGAAATTTTCAAACAATAGTGTGCTATATTTAAGCTTCAAAGTTTTTAGTATCAAAAAATATTAAAATTTTGTGATGAGTTTTCTGTAGCGCCTGCAGTCTGAACTCGTGAAACGGTGGCGGTGATGGTGGTCGTGCGATGTATCTGAACCAGTCGAACCAATTTTTTATTTTTTTTTTTTTATGAGTGTCTCTTCTATATGAACTAAAAAAAATACCGAAGAAGTTGGAAAATTCCAAATTTTTTCGAAACTCGAAAAAAGTTCACTTTTTAAAAAAAATATTGTTTAAATAATAATTTAAATAATACTTTTGTACAACTTTTTTAGTTCAAATAGAATATAATTTAATCCAGAAACTGGACTATATTGATTTTTTTCTAAGTCTCTTGACTGGTAAAAATGAAAACTCGAGAGAACGCGCTTCAAAGTTCTGCCCGAGCATTTGAACCTGCTCGACGCACGGCCACTAAAACTACTGTAGCTTCAAAACAATAAAATTTTGAAGACATATTCATGAGTAGTAGATAGTAATAGATTTACCGGAAAAAATGCATATTCGATGCCTCTTTAGCAGACTACTGCCTTAAATTTTATGTTAAGTCTACCAGTATTCACATTTTTATGCTGAGCATTGAAGCCTTGAATAGTTAATTCTTAATTCTTCACTAGAACACTCTCTTTTAACATCAATGGCTTAGATTCACAAAGTTAAGTCACAAAAAAGTTGTTCCTTCTCCAAAACAAAAAAAGTATTTACTTTAGTTAGCTTAGCATACCGTTATCTCAAACACATGGCTTCAAAAAAGTAAAACCACAATCAAGCAGAATAAGATAGAAAAAAATGGAAAGAAACTAAACTAAAAACCAAAAAGTTTATCCTTTCCTTTCCATAACAGCACACATAGAAATACAGAACAGAAAGAGGATATACTATATTTTTTTCTGGCATTTTGCTTGACTTGCTTTGTGACTTTTATTGCCACACGTGTGTAAATAATACCTGTGAACAAAGAGGAGTAGCTGAGAGAGAGAAAATAGAAGACCAAGCACACACAAAGACATAAAACACCAAAGCAAATAGTTAACCAGTGCATATGTATGTATGTATAACTTTTGTACTAAATAGGGGATAAATACCTTTGCACTCTTACTGTACTCTAACTTACATACACGTACATATGTACCTACAAGCGTTGTAAATAGACATACTTAAGTGCACAAAGAGTTTAGTTGAGCGAAGCAAAAGCTGTTAGTGCGAAAACTCACATTTGTAAAAGTTTTATGTGTTCATATGGCGTAAGAAACACATACATATAAATAAATAAATAAAATAAATAAATTCAGCACTACATCTGTTGAGCTCAGGTACTCTCCTCCACAGCCATTAGGCGCATTTGGTAATTTTCAAAGTCCGTGGTTAAGTCATAAGAAAAAATGGAACTTTTGTCATCTGTTTTGCAGTTTTGGAAAGTAATTATCTTTAGCAGGTTTCTGCTGCTTCGAGTACATAATTAGCTGTAAGAGATGAGAATGTATGCTGCACTAAATCCATAGTATTGGCTTTTGAGTTGCTGCCACAGAACCCATTATTCGTCTATAAGGTAGTACTATATATTTAAAAACAAAATACACAGTTAAGTTAATAGAGATATTACACCTATAAATATAAAATTAAACTTAATTAAAATAAAAATAACGTTTAATTTAGTTAAATTCAGAAAAGCTAAATATATTAGGTCAAGTAAAAAGTTCGTTCGGTTTTTATCTGAGAGATGGCGTTATTGTCCATAATACTAGTGTTACGTATCGCAACATGTCGTACTATACGGTGCTGAAAACGTGTTTATTCGCCTTAAAAGTTTGTCTTTGACAGTTTTTCGATTGATTGACTCAGTACGTTGTGAGCGCTCGTCAAAGATGAACACCAGCAAAGAGAAAATTCGCTAGGTTTTATAATTTTTCTTCGATCAAGGCGAAAAAGCAGCCAAAGCGGCTGAAAATATTAATTAAGTTTATGGGCCCGATACTGTAAACGAACGTGTAGCATAAAAGTGGTTTGCTAGGTTCCGCTCCGGTAATTTCGATGTCAAAGATGCACCAAGCGTCAGGAGGCCTGTCGTCGAAAATTGCGATAAAATCATGAAAATAGTGGAAACAGACCGTCACATGAGCACTTATTTAATTGCTTAGGAAGTAAAGATAAGCCAGAAAACTGTTTGGAACAATTTGCATAACCTTGGATTCAAAAAGAAGCTCGATGTGCGAATCGCTGCTGAATCACAAAAATGTCGAAATGCGGTGAGCCAACGGAAACGGTGGCCAAGCCAGGATTGACGACCAAAAAGGTTTTGCTGTGTATTTGGTGGGATTGGCAAGGAATCATCTACTACGAGGTGCTCCTCTATGGCCAAATGCTCAACTCCGACCCCCTACTGCGAACTACTGGACCGCTTGAAGGCAGTACTCATCCAGAAGAGGCCATCTTTGATCAACAGAGGCCGCATTGTGTGCCATTAGGACAACGCCAGGCTACACACGACTTTGGTGACGCGCCAGAAGCTCCAGGAGCTCGGATGGGAGGTCCTAATGCACCCACCTTATAGTTCTGACCTGGCACCAAGTGATTATCATCTTTTCCTGTCCATGGCGAACGCGCTTAATGGTGAGAAGTTGGCCTCAAGAGAGTTCTGTGAAAATTGGCTCTCTGAGTTTTTTGCCGATAAGGACGCAGCCTTCTACGAGAGGGGTATAATGAAGTTGGCAACAAGTTTACGAACAAAACGGCGCATATTTGACTTAAATCGGACACGGATCGATGTACACAAAGTTATCATATTTTGAAAAATCAATAAAAAAAACCGACCGAACTTTTTACTTGATCTAATATCTTAAAAAACTAGGGAAAATCGAATCAGTTGAATGCTAGGCAAGCATCGAAGAGAACATAATGAGTGGTCATATATTTCGCGATATCCCAAACCACAGCATAAGTGAAATAAGCAAACATGATTCGATGATTTATCAATGCTATAATCTAGTCTTGGTGGATATACTATTCCGTAGTAGAGTCTGGCTTAAGTAACTAGTCACTGTGAGAGGGGGTAAAGTTGTTCTTGCAGCGCTAGCGGAAGAATCCATCATTATACTAAAATATATGATTTTTTATTTACTGTAAAAGAAGCAATACTCCGCAACCCTTAAAACCTGGAAACCAGTCTGTGAACAACAAGCAGCTTACCTCATACACTTAGTAAAGTGAAAATGAAATTCCGCAAAACACAAGTAAACCTTACAAGGCAAATACAGCTGAAAACTAAGCAAGAAATGGTAGAGAATGTAGTAAAATACTACCAGAAACAACAAGGGAGCTCACAAAGCGCAATGCCGCACGACAGGGCGTATGAGCAACCTGTAACTAACCACTTACATAAGACCCTACCAGTTGCATAGAGTTTTCTTAAATAATACTTGCAAATACTTACATACAAACAACCAAAACAAACCCTTCCCCTCATAGCTAATAGTTGTAAGTGTAGCACATTCGCACATACATATATATATATAATATTTTAATACTACAACTTGTAATTACAGGTATTTACTTGTACTCCCATGCTGTGCCACATTACTTAGTGTACGCAGCACACCTACATACATACATACATACATGCATACTTCAGAGTGTGTGATTTGCTTTTGTTATAAAACTTTAATTTTGGACTTTTAATTGTGCGACTGCCTCAAAACAGAAATTAATTCCAGCCAAGCTTTGAGCGCATGCTGTGCCTTTGTGTGTGTGAAATGTAGAGGAGAGTAGTTACCCATTCATTTTCCGTCTAGCCATTGTCAAAGAGCATATTTTCAGTGTTGCCATTGTAATTTATATATTTTACTATTATTGCCAGTGCTAATATTGGTCGCATTGCTTTTGTCACAATCACAGTTATTTTACTAAGAGCACTGCGCTGGACCTTGGCTTTGACTGTTTATTCCTTATGCCTTATGCGTAGGTGTCTGTCTGTCTCGGTACGAATGCACTTAAAATTTCTATTCGCTTGCTGAGCTCAGTTGTAGAGTATTTCTACGTTTCTTGTGCATTGCGTAGGCGCCTGCTGCGCTCTGTGTTCTAAGATGTTTTGCTCATGTTTTTGGCGGATGATAAATGGTTGGCAATAAAAATATTACTTGGCAAAGCGCATCTATTTTTTCTGGCTTAGAAGATTTTCACCATGGGAAGAAAGCGATTATTAAAATATATTCTACAGTTCTTTAAATAAAATTAAATAAAAGGAATTAAAATTATTTAACAAAAAAAATTTATAATCAAATAAAACAAATGAAGTAAATTAAAATAAAAGAAAATAAGAAAATAAAAAAAATATTATTGAATAAAAAAATATAACAAGATAAACAAAATTAAAATAAAAAACATAATATAAAAATATACAAAAATTTAATATAATTAAATTCAAATAAAAATCACATTTATTTTAATCAATATCAAAAGTAAATAAATCACTTAAGAAAAAATATTATATAAAGAAATAAAAAATTAAAAAAAAAATAATGTACAATATATAAATATTAAAAAAGATAAAATAAAATAATAGAAATGAAGAAGCTTACAATAAAATCAAATTAAACAAAATATAGTAAAAAAATAAAATATAATAATATAAAATACTATAATGATATAATATAAAACAAATTAAAATAAAATAATTTAAGAAATAAAAAAATAATATAAAAAAATGAAATTAAATTAATTAAAAATATAAAATTAATTTAAAAAAAATAAAATAAAATAAAATTATATAAAATTAAGTTAACTTAAGTTAAATTAAATTAAATAAAATTAGTTGATCCTATTTAATAATATTAAATTAAATTAAATAAAATTAGTTGATCCTAAAATAAAACAAAATAAAATAAAATAAAATAAAATAAAATGAAATAAAATTAAGGAATAACTAAAATAATAAAAAATAAAAAGAAATAAAATAAAATTAAAAAAAATTAAATATAATGTAATAAATAAAATGAAATAAAACAAAGTAATATAAAATAAAATAAATAAAATTGGAAAAAAAATAATAAAAAATATAAAATATAATAAAATAAGTTAAATTTAAAAAAATTAAATTATTTGATACTATTTAAAGTTATATAAACTAAAATCCAATAATACAAAATAAAATAAAAATAATTAAAATAAAAAATTTAAAATAAAAAAATTATATATATTAAAAATAAAAATTAATTTAAGTAAAAACAAAAATAAATTTAATTAAAATAAATTAAAGTAAAATAAAATATTATAAAATATTTAAAGAAAAACTTTATAAAAGATATGAAAAAACGAACAAAAATAAAACATAATATAATAAATAAAATGAAATAAAACAAAGTAATATAAAATAAAATAAATTAAATTGGAAAAAAATAAAATAATTGAATTTAAAAATAATATTATAAATAAAATAAAATTATTTGATACTCTTAAAATTATATAATATAAGCTAAAATAAAATAAAACAAAATAAAATAAAATTAATTAAAATAAAATAAATTAAAATAAAAGAAAATTATATACACTAAAAAAAATTAAAATAAAATAAAATAAAATAAAAGAATACAATAAAGTAAAATAAATTAAAAAAATGAAAAAATAAATTATATTCAAATTTAAAGTAAATAAAATAAACTAAAATAAATTGATAATTGCTTTTGTGGCCAAATTATTATTTTTTTTATACAGCAAAGAAAAATAAATAAAATATATTTACTTATAAAAAAACCAAAAAATTAAATAAGATAAATAAAATAAAATAAATTGAGATGAAATATATTAAAAGAAAAAATTTAAAAAATAAAAATAAGGTAAATAGAATTAATTAATTAAAATAAAATAAAACAGTGAAAGGAAAAAAATTAATAAGATAAAATAAGATTTTTATTAATAATGAAATTAAATTGAATTAAAAAAAAATGTTTTAATGAAAGCAACCTTTAATCGTTATGCACATACTCATATAGGTATATCTTCATTATATGTACTCATTAACTCACTTCAGTTAATCTTGCTGAGATAATAATTCAATCGAAATACACCCAAACTTACATACATACAAACACTCATCATTTTTAATACACACTTATGAGGAGGCCATAAAAGTCAAGTTTACAAAAAACCAACTCATTCACATTTAATGAAAAGTAAAGAAACGCAGGAAGGATGCTAAGGAGCGTAATAAAGATTATAAGAATAAGAAAACATATTTACAAAAAAAAACACACATACGCATGCATACATACATACAAACTGTTACACCAAGTCGGTCGGGTCAAATGTAAATGAGATATACAATAAATTCACATTTTCACATTTTTCAAAATCCACTTAATACCCGACAAATGCTGTGCGTTTGAGAATTTATTTTAAACACATAAAGACAAACATACAATAAAAGGAAGTTGAACAATGTGCTTATGTATCTACATATCACATATGAGCTCTTATGTGTACTTTCATTTGAACAACTGATATGAGTTTCTTTTTCATATGCTTGCATATGGTTATTATACACACACACACATACATGCGCTAACACATATAAATTCATTTTATTTTATTTAATCTTTGCTTTTGTACGGCATGACTAAAAGTGAATTTTTTTTCTTTTCTTTCCTCCTTTTTAGTAACTTACGGTTGGGTATTAAAGGTGTACAAAAGATTTTAATCAGGCTTAAATGGGCTTAAGAATTTAAACAACGTCAAATGAACCTTAAAAAAGGGTTTATCGGTAAGTGAGTATGTGGTTTATTTTTTATGTTAAATAAGTATATATAACGTAAAATGTTACAGGTTTAACAATATCCAATTTTCCACAAATAATAGTGGTTTCAAAGGATAAACATAATAAGAAAGGTTCATTTACCTAATTTATCATTTATTTTTAATTTTTTTTATTTTATTTTTTTTTTTGAAAATACATAGCTTCTTTTGTTAAAGATACAGTATGGAGATCTCTTTAGTAGCTTATTTAAAAAAAATAAAATCAAAGCTTTCCATTAAAGAAAGCTTTGTAAAAAAGCTTTCATTATTTGTTTCTCGGAATTCATTTTAAACTGGAAAAAAGTTCAAGAGACTTCTAGAAATCAACCGAACTGTTTTGGAGTTAATAAGAAAAAAGTTTTGAAAATAGCTTAAAGCTTCCGTTTGAAACATTTTTGTTTTCCGATCCTAAATTTCGTTGCAATATAATATATCAAAATAAAAATAGACATTTAATAAGCGTTTTGTTTCCAAACAATATTTCATTTTGCACTGAAAATCATATTTTACAAAGAAATATTCGTAAGCTTCAGAAGAAAAGCTTTTAAATGCAGTTTAGCCAGTTTCCTATGAAAGATGTATATGAAAAATATTTAAGTAAAAGAGCTTCTTGATACACACAAAGGCAGAACTTTTACGAATTATTTGCAAATACTAATTTAAAATTTTACATAACAATTATTTATTTTAAAGAGTAAATTTTATTTCAAAATTTTTTAAGAAATCTAAAATATTATAGGTGAAAGCTCAATGGATTTAACGAATAATTTTTCTATCATAATGTAGTGTTTTCTAATAAAGAACGCTTTGCAAAAGAAGGATTATTAAAGCCCAAATAATTAATTTTTTATTTTATATTATTCTAATTACTTGTTTAAGGTTTATTAAAGAACGCTGAAAGGATCTCCCATCTGCTAATGACCGATCTTAGCAGGTATTTCACATATGTACATTCCCGCATCTTATGCAGAGTGTACCGTGGTTAGGATGGTACCACTTCTTGTTAACTCGTAATTGCCTCTATGGCCCTGGACCCATACCACGGTCGTTTCGCATAAAATCGTAAGTTTTGGAGTCATTAAATACGTCGTTTGCATTACCATTACTACTACCATTACCATTATATGTACATATATATATTTTGGACCGACCTCCTGCTCCAATATCTTTAATGCGTCTTGATGTTTTCCAACAAATGAAGGGGCCTACATTTTATTCTAAGCCGCGTTCGAACGACTCATGTACTTTTGTGAGGAGCTTTGATTTCATGCCAGAAATATACTCGGAGGGCTTGACATTCTCGGCCGAGTGGCGACCACAATTTGAAAAAATTATTTTCTATAATTTTGAATTGACATTTCTAGTTGATCACAATTTTTATATTCGGCTGCACTATATAACTAACAATATTACATTTGTTAAGAAAGCATGGAATGGCGAGCTGGAATAACTATGTCTGTCTGTCTGTTCGTCGATAACTCTAGTATGGATTGAGATATTTTGATAAAACTTGCTGCATACAATGCTTAGGCTACAAGTACAGACCCAGTTGGTATACCGGTCAAGTTCACGCCCATCTCCCTTATAACGGTAATTTTTAAAAAATGGAAAAGCGCTATAATTCAGTAATTATATGTGGAATTAAAGTTATATTTGTTAACTAAAAATGTGGGAAGGTGGAAAAAAATTTCGGTTGGGCATGGCATTCACTTTTGGGGAAAAAATATGTCTCAGGAACCATTGCATAAAATTCTATAGAATTTGATACTTGTAACTACCATGGTCTAGTATGAAAATAAATCGAATATGAACGCAATGGGGCAATAACTATGCCTTTGCTCCATAAAATTTAGTTTTTACTTTCTATGTCCCGCTTGACTAAAACTCAAAAAAAACTTAGCTAGGTATGCTTATTTTTAATAGTAACTAAAAACCTACAAAAAAATGGCAGAAATAGGTCCCAAAAAAATGGAACAACTTTTTATTTTTAACCGATCTCTGAACTTAAAATAAAAACCCGCCTTGTATTGAATGTTCGCTTGCACCCGAACTGAATTTTCCTTATTTTCTACCTCAAAGTTATTCAGCGAAACTATTCTTACTTGATTTATTAATATGTTTGGCACCCGAAACTCTCATTTCCTTTGGTTCAGACAAATCCAATTAATTGCGATGGAAAAAGAGGCACTAATCTTACCTCCCGAAGATGTCTTCCTAACTAAGTCCCACCTATATGTACACATACATACATACATAAGTACCCACCTTTCCCAGCAGTTAATTTTCACATATGGCCACCAACTTTAAGAATTATTGCTCGCACTAAGTGCTCATTACAAAAGGGTTTTATCGAAATAAATTTACACCTTAACGCCTTGAAGGGGCGAAACCTCATTTCCGCATGCATACATACAAACATACATGCAATACGGGTGCATAAGTAGAAACAAATAAAATATATTTCAACACATATTTAGTGCCTTGAAACACACAATGGCGGCAATACTTCATTCTTTTTCGAGACATATGTACATACAATATATATACATATAAATGTGTAGCAACATTACCAATTACAAACAAAAATACCGACATATTGGCTCTTATGGCGCACATAAATTTAAGCAAAAGAAACGGCAGCTGCTGACATTAGAGCTTAAAATAATGCTCCCAGAAAGCGTACACACCTTTCGAAAAATGCGCAGAAAAATATGGTTGAAAAGTTGAAAAATTGTTAAAAATACACCCAACCAAGAAAAGCAGGCAACCTACACTTAACGCTGACGCAGTCAGACTTACTTAGCTTGCGACTCACTAAATGACGCTTTAGTGCCTGATATTTATTTGTTTAATGTGCGTGAGTGTGTGTGTGTGTGTATGATATTAAATCAAACACATACGCAAAATACGCCCACCTTTTATTTACGAGGATGTATGAGTGTGCGTGTATGTGTGGGGTTGAGTGAGGTGTGGTGGATTTTTGCAAAGATGCTTACTCGTGGCTTTAGTGCTGCTACCTTTCGGCGTTGGCTTCTCAGAATATTAATTTAATGTGGCAATAAAGTCAGTCATGCCACGTAGAATGCACCTGTGTTCCAACGAAAGCAAGCGGTAGTTAAGCTGGTGAGCACCGGTATTGAGAATTTTGAAGTGTTTGAATTAATATGCTGTTGAGCCATATTATTTTTATGTATGCATGAAAGTGACGCGTTTAGTAGAAACTTAAAAAAAAATTAAAAATTATAGTTATGATGGCATATATGGTATTTTATTAATTTATTTATTCATTTTATTATTTAAGAAAAGCACTAGTTGCTTTGGATTTCTTTTTGGAAGATTTGTTCAAATATAAGCTTCAGCCGTGAAAATCTTGTTCATCTCTTTAAGTAAGTTCATCTTATAACTCAGGTGATCATTAACTTTATAAATTCATAGTGCTTAAAAAACCGTAACCCACAATATTCAAAAGCTTTCATAATAAATTTTTCACTAATTAAATCCTGCTACAATTTTTTCAGTCCAATTAAAACATGGATTAGTTAGAAAGCTTTCCAAAATCAATGAAAGCTTCAAAAGTAAAGCTTTTCAAAATTTGCACGTCTTTATTAATTTGTAAATCGAAAATATATGTATTTTAACAATTTTTGTACATTGTGTAATTATTAACTATTATTGTAATATTTTTTCGAATAGCTGAAAGCTCAGTAGAAAAAATTATACATAAAAAAATTATTCAAATTTTATACAGTTTAAATTCTTTGAAAGGTTTATGGGCTCTTACGTTGTTATTAATTTTTAGTTTTAAATTTTTTAATATTCTTTTAGGCACAAACAAATATTTTAAATAACCAAAAGCTCAGTAGCAACATTTAATTTTATGTAAAAATTCCCGTAAAAAATATCAAAAAAAATTAAATTCATAAAAAGCTTGGATTAATATTGAAAAGTGGTTTCCAAAATATGTGAAAGCTCAACAGTATTTAGATTTTATTAAGGGGTTATATACAGTTAATGGGTCAAAAAAAAGCGAATTTTTAAGAATTAATTTTATTTGAGAAGTCTTTAGAATTTATTGATTCAAAAAGTTTACATACTTATTATGGTATTATTCAACAATATTTTAATCCATATAACTAGTATAAATATTTCTCTGGAGTGTTCATCTGTGGCTATATTAATTTCAAAGGTACAGTCATTTCGCGACGTTTCTTGTTTCATTCATTTGAAAATGTCGAAATTTGTACCAGATAAAGTGTTTTTGCGGGGAGTTCTTCATTACTTTAACATGAAGAAAAGTGCTACCGAAAGGTATCGTATTTTACTGGACGTTTATGGTGACCATGCTTTAGCCGAACGAAGGGGCCAAAAGTGGTTTGAACGGTTTAAAAGTGGCAATTTCGACTTAGACGACGCAGAACGACCCGGAGAGCCAAAAAAAAATTCAAGACGAAGAATTGGACACATTGCTCGGCGCAGATGTATGACAGGCGCAAGAAGAACTTGCAGAAGTGTTAGGAGTTGATCAAGCAACCGTTTCCAGACGATTAAAATCATTAGGATTCATCCAGAAGATTGGAAATTGGGTGCCTTATGAATTAAAGCCAAGAGACGTCGAACGTCGATTTTGCATGTGGGAAATATTGCTTCAACGCCACCAAAAGAAGTAAATTTTGCATGGTCATTCACTTCATTATGATAATGCAAAGCGCAAGAGATCGTATGTGAAGCCCGACCAACCATCGACATCCACGGCAAAGCCGAATATCCGATGTCAAGGTTATGCTATCTATTTGGTGGGACCACAAGGGTGTGCTCTATTATGAGCTATTGAAATCGGTTCAGACGATCAACGGGGACCTCTACCGAAAACAATTGATTCGTTTGAGAAATGTCATCGCGGAAAAACGACCAGAATATGCGACCAGGCAGGAATCAATAATTTTTCATCATGACAACGCTCGGTCACATGTTGCAAGGCCAGTTAAAAACTATTTGGAAAACTGTGGGTGGGAAGTTCTTCCTCACCCGCCTTATAGCCCAGACATAGCACATTCCGATTACCACTTGTTCAGATCAATGCAGAATGCCCTCACCGGAACACGCTTCACTTCAGAATATGGTATCAGAAATTGGCTCGATTCTTTCTTGACTCTCTTGAGCCGAAGAAGTTCTTTTGGGATGGGATCCCCAAAATGCCAGAAAGATGGGCAAACATCGTAGTTTCCGATTGGCAATACTTTGAACATTAAATGTATAACAATTTTTTTCACAATAAATTCTTAATTTGCGAAAAAAAACCCACGAATTAGTGCATACGTCCAATAAGTAAGCAAAAAGTTTCTCTGGTGAGAGAATTTCAACTTATAACTTAAAAACTCACCTCAAAATGTAATAAAGAACCGTTTGAGCTACTTCATTCGAGGTTCTTTGCCAAATTTGCATAAAGTTTCAAATTACTTACCGACCGAAAGTGAAACTGAAAGGGATACACCTTTGAAGGCAAATAAATTTTCTAACAGTATAGGGGCATGCAAATTTGATAACTAATATGCCAATAAGTGCGCGGCAAGCCTTCAAATAAGAAAAATTGGAAAATTGAAAGAAAAAATTAAAAAAAATAAAAGAAAAAATAATTTTTAAAATTTAAAAAAAAAAAACAAATAAATAAAAACCCAAATTTTAGGGAGCCAAAAAAAAATATGCTAAAGTTCTAAACTCAATTAAAGCGCAACTTTTTGTACAAATTTTCAAGCTTACCCACCACGCCATAGCGTTTGAAGAACTTCTACCAAAAGTCAAAAGAAGAAAGCACGCACTTTTTAGTGTTTAAGGGATATCTAATAAAAATGTTCTACAAACCTTACAATTGCGTCTCAGCCTTACTGACGGACTCCTTTGCATTTAAACTTCACTGAAGCAGAAAAATTTAATCATAACAAGCAGCAGCCAGGTGGAGAGGGAGCGAATGGCTTGAGGTGTGCTATAAAACCAACTCACTTTGCGTAACTCATTCACCATCTTCACTTCACCTGTAACAACAACAGTCACCACCACCAACCAATCCAACCAGCCAGCCCACCATTTGCACAACGCTAAGCCTGGGAAGCAAGCGGATGTTGCCACACATAGACTCGTACTCATGTTTATGGTATATGTATGTGTGTATGTTGTGTATGTAATGTTGATCTTTTGGCAATATTTACAAGCATTTTGTTTACATTCCATTCAAGCGCCGCCAGAAAACCCCCAAAAACAACAACAACAAAACAAACGCAAAACATCAAACAATATGGTGGTTACCGGTCGATTGGTGGCGGCGTTGTTAGTGGTGGTGTCGGTGTATAATTGGTGAATTGTTTGGTGGTTGGTTGTTGTTGTTGTTGCTTTGTTTGTTTGTTCATTTATTTGTTTGTTCTGTACCCAGTGAAAACCATAAAATAACAGTAATTTTTTTTTTTATTTTATTTGTTATTTTCATAATTTCACGCTTTCCTACGCGCAATACAAGTGTAGGCTGAGCGCGAGCTAATAGCTTACGTTGCGCTTTTTTGTTGATTTTATTATTGTTTGGATTGGATGTTATGGGAACTTGCGCAAGGTGATGCTTATGCAAATAAGAATTTCGATGAAAGTGAAACAACAAAAGTTAATTCTTTCGAATGGGTAATCAAGTTAATATGTTGCCAGAGCGGTGAGTTTAGTAGAAAGGAGAGAATGAGAAAAAGAAGAGTAAATTTATATCTGAAATAACGTAATCCTTCTTTAACTAGGCCAAAAGGAACTACTCTCTCTCTAGTGCCGAGCCAGTCCCGAACTAGAAACAAAATGGCCCAAAATCAAATTCGAATTTTTCTCAACAGAACTCAAAATATTCAGAGATAATAATGGTACAAAATGGTTTACCGGAATTCCAAAAGTAATCTTAAATTAAACTTAAAAAGGTCCTTAGCAGGTTCCAAATTAGTCCAAAATAGCTCTCAACCTGCGAAATAAAAAGATTCTGCAGTGCTCAAATAGCACGTAAACTAATACAAAAATTTTAATGACCTATGCCCCTAATTTGGTCAGAACTACTAGTTCTGAACTAGTCACAAAACGACCCGTAACTATTTTCAAAATGTTCAAAAGAAGATACAATCTTCTATAAAAGTGCACAGCTTGGTCAACGCCAATGATATGGGCGTCGCTGGCCGAAAGTCTTCCTTTCTTCAGAGTGGGTAATGATGCGAAGGATATGGATCTAGTAGTGGACGAGGGCAAGACAAAATATCTGCTGTCATCAAACAAACAGTAATCGCATTCGCAACTCCGCTCCCACATAACTGTTGACAATCACAAATTCTAGGTCGTATATAATTTCTCCTCTAGAAACCAGTGTCAGTTGTCAGCCTTGATATCCTACAAAAAATCACTCTTGCCAACAGCTGCTACTTTGGACTGAGTAGGCAATTAAAAAGTAAAAAAGACCAAACTCCGCAAGTCGCTCATCGTTCCCGCCCTGCTATATAATGCGGAGACATTGACATGTTGTCATCCTTATTCATCTGATGAGTCGATGTTGAGAGTTTTTGAAAGAAAGGTTTTGCTGATGAGCTGTACGATATTTACCGCGACATTGGCATAGTTCAGCGATTCGAGACAGCGGCCACGTTGGCTTAGTTATGGTCTAAATGAATACCCGCCGGTGGAAGCAGAGGAAAGGCCATGCTTCCTTTCCTTTGTAAAGACCCGGTGAAGGTTAACTAGGATCTAGCGTTATCTACGCTAGAGAATAAGGTGTCACAAAATAGTCTTTACTAACTCCAAAACTGTCCTTAATCAATCTCAAATGGTCCTCAAGTAGACCTGAAATGATAAAAAATGTCTGCAATGCCAATATAATGTGGTTCTAAGAAGAGAGTTCAATTACTTTGTTTCCATAAGTGATCTTGAACTGGCCCAGAAAACTATTGACATATTCCCTGATATTGTTTTAAGCAGAACATAAAATATCCGACTTCGACGTTCTTCAAGTAATCACAAAATAATGTTTAATAACCCCAAAATTTTACTAAAGTAATCTCCAAAACCCCTTTTGGAGGTTTAAAATAAACAAAAATGTAAACAGAATCTCCTTCTAAATGCCAATACTCCGCTAAGGTTGTTTAATGCATGTGCTCGTAAGGAAAACCTGTTAGTTGGTCTTGGTTGGCTATAGGTATATTGGTTCTGCGGCTGCGTCCAATTTTCGGTGGACATACGAGGTGTGACAATTAAGTAATGAAACTAATTCCATAAAAACCGTATATTTCAAAATTATTCCACAACTCTGCCATCCCCTTCAAAGTAGTCCCCTTGGGCAGCTATACAACGATTCCAGCGCATTTTCCATGCTTCGTATTATTTCTGGAATGCTTCGACTGGGATGTCCGCGAGTGCCCTTGTCACGGCCGAATTTGTTCTAGGGAACTAAAAAAAAGTCACAGGGTGACATATCGGACGTAAGGCGGTTGTTGCCATGCGGCGATCCCTTTAGAGGCCAAATACTGGGACACGCTGAGAGCGGTGTAGCACGGCGCGTTGTCGGGATGAAGGATCCAGTTACGAGCGATATCTCGGCGCACCTTGTTGACTCGCTTTCGCAATCTTTCGAGTTCTTGGCGATAGTAGACTTGATTACGATTTGCCCCGGTGAAAGAAATTCTTTGTGGGCGATTCCACGTCTATCAAAAAAGGTAGTAATCATCGTTTTCACGTCCGACGAACTTTTTTCGGACGGGGGGCGTGCGGAGACAACCATTGTGAGCTTTGGCGTTTGGTTTCCGAGTCGTATAGAAAAAATCAGCTCTCATCGCCTGTAATAACTCGACCAAACAGCGTGGGATCGTTATCCACTCCAAATTTGCAAATTTTATCGTGACGCGTTGCTCTTAATTTCGTTTTTCCATTTTCGTGACGAGCACCACGAACACACGTTTACTCAACACGACACAGCAGGCGAACTAAAAAAGCTAGAGCGATGGAGAGGAGAGGATGCCGGGAGAAGATAATGGCAATTTCAAGGTCGAAAAGTTACCACAATCGCAGCAATATAATCAGTCTCAGTCAATATTGTCACATCTCGTAATCGCCCAGTAGAGTAGGTAATACGACAAACCATGTATCACCGAAGACGCTATTGCTGTTGTTGACAATTGGAATAATTTGAGTTTTATAGAAGATTTTGCTTAAAAAATGCAACTGGTGCAAGAATTGAACCCGAGCGATCATTAAGGGCGACAAACAACCGATTACAATTTTCACAAAAAAATTTTGTTCACTAATGAAGCTCACTTTTGGTCGAATGGGTGCGATTATTGACTTGTTCGTGCCTGTATTGGAGGATGTTGACTTGGATGATCTTTGATTGCCACAAGACGGCGCTACATGCCACGTCACACAGCTCACAAAACGATCGATTTATTGAAGGAAACTTTTGGTGAGCGCATTGTGTAGTGGCCTGGGCTGATGGCGAGGCCTCCAAACTCGTACTATCTAAAACCGTTGAACTATTTTTTAATAGGTTACGGGTCGTTACGCTTGTCGACGCAGATAAATCCCAGACGATTGAGACCTTCGAAGAGAATGTTCAAAATGCCCTTGTTGACATACGGCTCCAATTGCTGCCAAAAGTGGTCGAAAATTAGGCCTTTAGGCTGTAGTTTATACTGGCCAACTGTGGCGGTCACTTTCCCGAAATGATTATCAGACATAACGGCAAAAACCCCTTTTATACTCGTTTTATAGTTATACCTCATCCAAATGGCAAATTAATGAAGCACAGAGAAGGACGCGGCAGTCCTCGCTATAAGAGTCATTGTCATTAAGACTCCGAGATGACAAATTTTCATTTTAAGCATTATCAATACTCCTCTTCCTGCATTGTCTAAAATCTCATATAAGGACTTAGGCTTTGTGAGTCCCTAAGCCACTACTCCAGCTCCTTTTTGAATGAATTGGTACTTTCCAAAATCCATATTTTTATAATTTAAGAAATTTTTAACGACATAGAGGCTTTGACATTGCTCGTGGATCTCAAATTTTCTCTCCACAGTTCTGACTATATTTCTGAGCGAAAATAAGTACACCTGAGTCAACAGCCATTATTACATAAATTAATACAATAAATTTACACACATACATACGAGTACATATTTGCATGATAAACATGAAACCCATAACCAGCTTAATGAGCATGTGCTGCTGAGAATACAGTGAAGGAGCGCTGACTGACAACCATAACACTAATATACGAGTACATATAAAATACGCCTAAGACACCAGCCACCCACCACTGTACGCAAGCATTTAAGTATCTTATCTTCTCTATGTACTCGTATTTATGTACCATATGTATGTATAATAAATAAATGAGCAAACAATTTAGGCAGCAACGAGTTGCCATAACAACCACTCAAACGCACTCTCTCATACATACATATAATCCTTGACAACATGTTGCCATTCACGAAAGATTATGATAAATTTATATGCTAAAAGTAAAACAAAAGACATACCGACATAAGTGTGTAGAGCCATAAAAGTAGTATTTATGAATTTGGGTAAATGGAGCAAATAAAGCAGGGTTGCTTAGTAATTACTTTTCAAAAAAGGCACAATAGTACTTAAAAACCTCACTAATTTAGTGTACTTGTAGTTCGGAGTAGGCAGTAAATCGACTTTATTAGCATATAAAGGGTGTTTTGTAAAGACATGTGGTTTTCAAGAAGAAATGGAAATGGATCATTTAATGTGATGGTCAAGAACGGAGCTTTATTATAAAGGTAAGGGTTTGTAATTTTGTTTTAAAATTATTTCGGGCAAGTAATTGCTGCGACTGGCTCCCTTTTGGCATGGCTCGCCCAAATTCCAGCCGGCTAAAGCGATTTTCGGCCAGGCTCCTCTTCCAATTATGGTTTTGCGCCTTGATTTTTTTCCTCCGAACGGCTAATGTTGTCGGTATGAGGAGCCTTTATTTCATACACTCGGAGTGGTTGACATTCCCGACCGAGGGGCGACCGCAATTAGAAATTAAAAATAACGCTCCGAATACTCTCTTCCAAGGCGTCAATCGTCTCGAGCTTATATGCATAGACAAGCGACTTTACCTAACCCTACAACAAATAATCCAGCGGTCAAAGCCAAATCGCATGGTGTTGGAGGCCACACCACTGGCCCAGGACGCAAGATAATGTGATCCTTCAATAAAGTGTTTGTTTCGTTGGCTGCATGGTATGTAGCGCCGTCTTGTTGGAACCAAAGCTCGTCCACAACAACATCGTCCAAATCAGGCACGAAAGAGTCATTAATAATGGCTCTAGCGCGTTCTCCATTGACTATATCATTATGGACGGCTTCATGTTTGAAGAAATATTGACGTCTCAGCAATAGCTTGTGGATTATCATCACTCTAAATGCGACAATTAACCCTAAGTGAGCTTCAGCGCCGAACAAAATTTTCTTGTGAAAATCGAGATTGGTAGCCATCTGGTTCACCGATCGTGCGACGTACTTGAGGCTCGTTGGGCTTCTACTTTAGCACGAGTAAGATTTTGTAAGCTCATCCAACAAGAACCTTCCTCAAAATCTTTCATAAAGTGGATAGGCACAGCTCCAGCTCAGGTCTTTTTCGATACTTTACTCCAGAGCAGTTAAAGCATCTTCCGTACACATTGTACGCCATCTCTGAGGAAGGCACTATCCAATAGAGTGAACGAGGCTCGAAACCGATACATTATTGCTAGAGTTAACAGCTCTGCTGGGCGATTATGTTGACCAAATATTAGACGTAATAAATTTAGAAGATTTACAAACGTTATTCCGAGGTAAGTTCGTTGATTATGAAAGGACGAGCCGAATTGAGTATAACTCAAGTAACAGCTGTCAAAAAGACCAATTCAGAAATAAGTATTGCTTCACTAAAAGCCGCAAATCTGAAGAAAACACTCTTTATGTAATGTAGCATACTTTTAGGCGCAACAAAATATTTATATGCCTACCATTAAAGTAACTAAAAAACATTCTTCCTGGCATAAATTACTTTAAAGCACACAAATAAGTAGGTTAACTTACAACAGCGACAGTTTGGCACGAAATATGCGCCAAGAAAGCATATAAATACCGCCACACAAAACCCTAAATGTAGGCTATGAAATAAAGTAACAACCTGCCACTACAATTCTTATGCCACAAACACACACACACACACACCAAAGCAAACACATAAACTTAAAGCAAAATAACGACAATCATCAATAATCTTAAAGACAACTGTGCCAGCTGATGCCAGACTTGCAACCAACCAAACGACAAAGTAGACCTGCCTGCCGAGCCTCGAGCGTTATTACATACAAAGCATTGATGGCAAAGTTCAAGCTACTCTGTCGACACACTGCGACACTAAAAGGCCGATTGACTATCGTTGGCATAGCGCGCGCGCTGTTGGCGTTGAGTGCTGATTACTTTGCACGTTTGAACGTTTAGCCCGCACATGGGAGCAGTATGTCATCAACTTGAACGGCAAGCGCGGTGGGTTCACTCTATAGGCAGCGCTCTATACCTAGTTGCACGGCCAAGTACATGTTCATGTCAGGCCGTTGGCACGCTGGCTCGCTGGTTTGCTGTCTCACTAGTTGGTTGTCTTTCCGGTCGCTTACTTGCCGTTGCCTCTTTTACATATTTCCGTTGTCGATTTTACATTTTTATCACTTGCAATAATTTTTTGGCAGCTGTTGGCGTTTTTCATCTTCACTCACAGCGACAGTAGCAGCCAAACTTCGATAGTGTTCGATTCTGACAATTTCCTGCGCCCCAACTCCTTTTCCGGCTACTCCTGCTCTGACGGGTTAGCGCCCGAAAGTTTTCATTTGCAATTTATGTTTTAAATTGACGTGCATTTATAATAGAAAAGAATTTAAGCTTTCGATTTTTTTTTTCTATGAATAAAAACTATTTTTGGCCCAATGCCAGCTGTGCACCAATAGCCATTAGACGCGCCTCATTGACCCAAACACCCTTCGCATGCGTTACTATCCATCACTGCACTGTTAGAACTGCATACCCCTACCCTCGCAAAACTCCACATTTGACCTTTTTCTATAAATTTGAAGAAATTTCTCTCCTTTCACTTACTCCCTCTCCGCTTCTCTTCCTCTCTCGTCCATTGCATTGTGCTCGGGTCAAAATGGCATCATTACACCATAATGACATATCGATAAGTTCAATGAGCGCTCGTAATAAATTATTGCACAAAAAAAAAGTGCACAAAATATTGCTGAAACAGTTTAACAATGCCAAAATCCCAGTTGCCGGGCAGTGGCTACATCTGTGTTGGCCGCGTGCAAAAAGCAAACTCCATTTAATTTCATCCCTTCCTTGTTTGATCCTTTTTTTTTTAGTTAAAAATCCAGCGTAAAAAAATTGTATTTTGTTGTAAACATTTATTTTGAAACCGTTATGTTAAATAAATGCGCTGAGATAAATCGAAACAATATTGGCTGCCTTGGTAATACGCAATTCGTGATGCGAGTATGTATATGGATATGTCGACAGAGGTGAAGAGAGTTGCCAAGTTGCAATGAAAATATGAAGAAAGTTACCCAAACTCCAAAATTCATATTTTTGTCCTTAAAACCTGCCCTAAAAAACCTTATTTTCTTTGAGGAACCCCAGGTATTCCAGGAAAAGTAAGGTTAGGTTGAATTAAAATGCGATCTAAAGTGAAATGAAAAATTCGTGAAACTTTCTTAGTCCTTAAATAATAAAAATTAAAAATTTTTTAACTTTTTTACGAACGTCCCAAGAGCTTCTGCCTGAAATAAACCACATAAAAGAGCTGGAAAGTATATTCCCAACCTTACCATGCAATACGAGCCTTCTTCCAGGTACAGTGCTGAGTTTTTGAAAGGTTTATGAAAGTAGTTTGGAAACCTTAACGGAAGAAACAGCAACTGTATTCTTCAAACCATTTCCTGTACTCCCTGGTGTATCACTACTAAAGCACTATTATCTTATGTATATTCAAGACTTAAGCTTTATAATCCAGTCCTTTCGAGAAAATCAAAATACACACTAAATGAGAGCAGACATAGTTCAAAGAGAGGAAGAGTCTTATACTAGATTACATTTGAAACAGAAATGGCTTACCCAGCGAACTATTGAACATTCTATTTTAATCTAGAGAGCTCTCTTTTCTTCGCCATTTGGCGCCAATTGGAGACAACAATTCTTTATTCACCTGATATTTCCCACGAAGTAGAGTTCTTCCTCTGCCTCTATTTGGGAATACTGCGGCGAATACTTCGAAAACAGGAGTATTGTCGCACATACAGACGACATACTCATCCTTCCATCCTTAAACTATGTCACTCTTATACTCTTACAGCCGTTCCTCTCCCATATTCATCGTTGCTAGAAAGCAAAGGGTCATTAATCGTTTGCAAAACTTGTTTCTCGAAGACTCCCAACGGCAACTCGTCGGGTGTAGTCATCATCCATGCCTCTGGACAAGAATTAAATGTGACTTATTGAACTTGATCTTTGTTCGTTGAGAGAGAACTTTTCAAACCAAAGTCCAAAGTAACATCTTTTGACAAGACTGACTCTGCGTTGGATTTCGAAGCTGACGTTATCATTAGAGGCAATGTTGGGTTCTAATGACGTTGAGACAATAATGACGTGAGAACCAAGGTGCAAAAAGCTAACATTTTGTTTAAAGGAAGATATTTTTGGCCTTCATTAACTGTCAGACCCAGCCTAACCCAATCTATAGAACAGCGCGGTTGTTGCCAATATCATCGGCCTTCTCTATGTGCTCTATGGTTTGTATTTTGCTTTAGGTTATAGCAGTCACTCTGTCTGAAACTTCGTTCTGTATCGAACTGCTGAGAGTGAGATTGGCAACATTGAGTTAACAAAGGGGATAACAAATTCAGATATAATGGCATAGAGATAGCTCGAACAGTCGACAAATCGGTGGTGCGTGCTCAACCTTTTCACTTAGCAAGGTATGCAGCCACAAGATAAGATCCAATCAGCTCGTTGACGGCGGGCTTCTATTTCTCTACTATGAGATCAGACCGTATGTATGATATTGAGCAGATTTATCCCATGATAATTGATGTAGACTGTGGGATCGCCTTTTTCATGGATTGGGTAGAGCAAACTTATATTCCAAACGTCGGAAATGCTTCCGATTGTAATGTATGCGCCCCATAAGTTTCCCGTTGCAGCATTGGAATAGCGCGGCCCTCTCTTCCATCCTCTTCAATTGGGGAATCGAGCTCGTCTTCTCCAAGTGTTCCACTTTAACTGCTATTCAACAGGTTGAAGAAGTGATCCCTCCAAAAAATTCAGTATACTCAGGGACCGGTCCTCTCTGGGTCCTCCACGAATATGCTCCGGTCTTGAAAACTTCTATAAGTCGCCGCATCTTTTCGTTGAATTATCGAGCATTGCCCCTGTCAGCCAGCTTTTCAAGCTTTTCGTACTAATGTAGCAAATAATCTGTTTTCACTCCACTGCGGCACGGTAGTCCTCATCGTACCAGCCGTTTTTTCGAAATCCAATAGTTTCATTTGCAGCTCTACGTAGGGACCCTGAAATGCCATCCCACAGTTCCCTTATACCGGGTTGCCGATGAGTGCTCTCAGAGAGCTTATGTACAAGTCAAGTAGAAAACCGCTCGGCTGTCTATTGTGATTACACGACCTCGAACTTTCATTGTATTTGTTAACTAGCGTTCTTCTCCTGCACGGGAAGGAGACGGAGACAACATAGTGGTTCGAGTCAAGATAAGATCCTCGGAGCCCGCTCACGTCAAGAACACTGGATATATGTTATTCGTCTGTCAAAACATGAACGATGTGGCCGATCAGCTTCAGCATATTTGAGATTGTTTCCGACGCCCGACGCTCGTGCCGAAGATACCTTTCCTTTGTCACTCTGGTGTTAAAGTTACCAAGCACGTTTTTATGGCGGGGCAGCGTTCGTAAGAATGCTACAGGCGTTTCGTGGGGGCGTGGACTCTAATCAGAAATATGTTGAAAATTTTCGAATTCAAAATTTATGTGAATTTTGGCGAGACGTACATCCACTGAAGTAAATTCCAGGACTTGTCAAGGGAGTCAGTCTCCCACCACGAATCTAACATTAAATTTGCAGTTCTTTATATGGCCGTTATAGTAAATGTCCACCTTTTTACGTCCTTGTACCGCCAATCCCACTTCTTGGACGGCGGTGATACCAGCCTTTAGTCTTAAGAGAACGTCATGATTGGGTAGGGGCAAGTTTCCAATGACGATACGAACCCTTAACACATCTTCTTATGAAGAAATTAATAATATCGCTGAAGCGATTTTCGGCTGAGCTCCTCCTCCAATTTGTAGTTTTGCTTCCTGATATTTTCCAACAAATGGAGGGAACTACAGTTTATACTAAGCTGCCTGCGAACGGCTGATGGTTTTTTTACGAGAAGCCTTTATTTCATGTCCGAAATACACTCGGAGGGGTGGAGATTCCCTGCTGAGGGGCGACCGCAATTAGAAAATTTAGCTTAATTTTTTTTTTTTTTTTTAATTAATTTTCCATAACTTTATTAGTCCTAGCGTAATTTTCGTTCATTGGCAACCCTGTAAACAACCGTAGCTAAGACACATACCCTCATATATACACACATACATATGTACATAAGTACACATATATGTATGGCAATACTTAGCCAATTTATTTGTTCAATACAAACAGTCGTCACCAACGAGCTGCTGCTCTACTCAACAATGTAAATATCCCGGGAGCTCGATCTCTCAAACAAACCTAACTGGAAATCAAAAAATCACAAGAAATCACACAAAGCGCAAGCGAAGAACAGGTGAAAAATTGCAAAGCCACACATACACGCACTCAGCAGACTGGTGGACGGACTGGCAAACAACGTGTTAGCAATCAACTGAAATTGCAATTGCGCTTTGCGTGCGGCGGCAAACACATACGACGAGCGTCAAGGAGCGGTGGCAGCAGCAGAAGAGCAGCAGCAGCGTCACTATTTATTTTACAAGAAAATAATATTTAGACGAATGTGTGTATATACATACCTACCTACATATATGGTTTCATTACTCGTATTTGTTTCACATTTTTATTTTATTTTTCTCTTCTTCTCCTTCTTCTTCTTCTTCCTCTTCTGCTTCTACTTCAATATCTTTACAGCAGAAGATGAAATTGGAATACGATACAAATCCATTCAAGCGACCGATGAATGCGTTACAAAAACAATGGTATCGTGTACTTATCGCACGCCGAGTTGGCTTTGGACCGCCGAGCTCAACGAATAATGCCAACCAAATGCAAACATAGTGAGTGTGCAAATAAGTTACGAGCAAGTAGGTTCGTAGTACGGCACCAGGGGTAGTGTAGTGACACACAGAAATTACATTAAATACACACATAGTAAGCGCTAGAGCAAAGATACAAGCAAGGCAGTGAATGGTGCGCAAAGTTAAAGACGATGAAACCCTTCCACAAGACATTGAATAGCCAAGAGATGTGACAACGTTGGCGGCAATAAGAACTTTCCGCTCTTAGCTAGCTATCTGCTAAGCACATCCTCACTTGCCCTTACTCTACTACATATTGACGTGCTTCGACTTTGTTGCTTCACCATGGCTGGGAGCCGGTGTAAAAGCGCAACAAATCTTTTTACAATTCGTCAGGAAATTGCATTTCCTTACTGCCTCGTTTGGCTTGATTTGATTTGCTTCCTTGTAAGCTGCTTTCATATGCCAAGGCTGTACAACCGCACTAAGAGGTGTGTATGTGTGTGTGCGGTTTGCTGTTGGCATTGATCCGTATTCCAAACTAGTTAGCGCTCTTGTACGTGCAATGCGCTGTGTATATGTACAGCTGCTTGTCGTTGTTGTAAATCCCTCACGGGCTTCATGGATGCAGTCGTGCATAGACATAACCTCACTCAGCAACCAGCAACACATGTATGCATACTTACCTACATACATACATTATATTAGTATTTAGTTATGTTCGGCATACATCTGCCTTTTATGTTTATGTGGTTACCATTGCTGTTGTTGTCTTTTTGTATTTTTTTTTTATTTTATTTTTGCGTCTTTCGTCTTCGTTCTGTTCCCTCTGTGTGCTCAGCAAATATTTTCATTTCATATTTCATATCATTGTCCTTTTTATTTTCGTTGCTACTCTACTACACCTGTAATCCATCGATGCTCACTCAACAATTCTCTTCCTCTCTTTCGTCTCTCTTTCCCTTTCTCTTGCCCCGCTCGTCCTCATAGTGAGCAGGTCTGCCAAAGGCGTTACATGGATGCATTCCGTCGCTATAATGCACAGTTCCGTAAGGAAATCCAACAACACGAAGTCATGCAACCGACGGCTATCGATGCAATGCGTGTTCACAGGTATGTTTGCTCACCGAGTTTACGGGTATTAGATAATTTTTACAATGTAGTATGCAGCATAAGTAGATGACATAGCACAAATGCAAATATTGGTTTGAATATGGAAGTTATACGGTCATGAAGTCGCTTCGTGCGCAGTGAAATGACAAAAAATTAAGAATATTTCTTTCTACAGTATTTTGTGTAAATAAATGTAAGGGTGATCCATTTCGAGGTTCCTTACTTTTCAAAGAAAAAAACACAGAAAGTTCAAATTTAATGTGGAATGTTTAAGATCAGTCGAAAGAACATTCTTTGACATTAATTTTTTGAAGATTATCTCTTTCAAATGTTGGCCGCAGCTACGTCTTAGATGGTCTACCCGTTGAGTCCAATTTTCGATGACTCGTTCAGGCATTTCGACTGGTAACTGGCGTGATGTATTGCTCCAAGGCCAGCATTAAAGCGGGATTGTCCGCATAGACTTTAGACTATACATATACCCACAAGAAAGAGTCTAACGTTGTGATATCACACAATATTGGTGCCCAAAATTTGAAATTATCTGCTAACCGAAGTGTTCTCTCAAAAAATCCATTGATTGATGCGTTGTGTGGGAGGTGACACAATCTTGTTGTAAACAAATGTCGCCGAGATCACGAGCTTCAATTTCAGCCATCAAATAGTCGGTTATCATGGCACGATAATGGTCCCCATTGATGGTTACGTTCTCACCGGCATCATTTTGAAGAAATATAGACCGATGATTCCACCGGTCCACAAACCACACCAAACCGTAGCTTTTTCTATATGAAAAGGCAGTTCAGGAATCTGTTCAGGTTGCTCTTCGTTCCAAATGCACCAATTTTGCTAGTTTACATAATCATAGAGCCAAAAATAGACCACATCCGCTGATCAAAATTTAGCTCGAAAACGTCGGATCTTCTTGGAATACTTTAAAGAGCCCACAGAGCGAAGCGATGTTACTTGGGAAATTCGAGTGGCTTCAGTTCTTGCACGAGCTGTATTTTGTACGCTTTCAATTTAAAATCTGGACGTAAAATGCGCCAGGTCGTTCTATACGTCAGTCCGAGTTGCTACGAATGGCGCCGAATTGACTATCCACGGTCTTCGTGTACACTCTCAACTACGGCCGATATATATTTTCTTCACTGCCTGCTATACGTAGTCTATGCGATCGAATATTTCGAATAATGAATGCTGGGTCTCAAATTGGGTGACATATGAGTTAGCGAGACAAAACTCATGGACTGAATTTTCATCTACGAATCGCTATATAATAGACTCATTTCTAAAGCAGATGGTGACTGATGATGATTAGAGAAACGTCAATAGAGAACGAACATGGTTGAAGGTCAGTGAGACCGGTGATAAACCCTCTCCCATCCAAGGTTGACGGCCAGGAAGGTTTTGTTTATTAAGTTTATCCCAACTTCAAATATTTTATTTTTTGTGGTATCGAGCTTAAACCAGATTTGTAAATTTTGAGTAGAAGCACCGAGACGATCTCGTTCTGAGAAAAATTTGTCATTGTGAAGAGTAAGGAAAATATTAATTTGTTCCTAGGTGATGTTTTCGAACTCATATTCATCCATTGAGTCGCCAATGACGCAAAAAGTGGTAAAAAAGGTACATTTTTACCTTCAAATAATTGCCCTTCTCAGTCGTCTTCCGTGTAGGATCGTTCTTTCTTTTGGTGATGTTGTACTTGAGGTTCTTTAAGGACTCGACTTCGGTCATCCATTGGTCTTTTTTCAAGTATTGTAATAGACCTGTAGAGATTCCGTAACCGGTACATAGGAGATCGTCAGCGGTTTTTGTAAATTTTAGGAGAGCATTTTCATTCTGCTGGCAGACTTCTAGGGTTCTGAATAGCAAAATTCAAAGTTAGGTATATGTCTCAATTATGCTCCAGACAAGGTTGGATAGAAACAAAGGAGGTGTTCCAACGTCTCACTCAAGTCTGTTTCCTTAAACCTCCCGCATGAGTCACTGCTATTAATAAATATTTTGCTCGCATGTGACGCCGGCAGGTTGTGATCTCTCATTGGATCCACCGCTGCTCTGCAGTCCTTTCAGAAATTAAATCCTTTCGCCTGAAAAATATAACAAAATTCCACACAAAATAAAATCGTGCCCGTGATGTAGCTCAGTGCAATGGATTCCGATGGCAGCACCATTGGTCTTTTTTTCGTTCATGTAGATTTTGTAAGTTCCGTACTCCATAGCCTATACTTTTCTGTTTGTCCCCCGTCGCATTCAACTAAAGATGCCTTAAGAGTGTAGCTGTTGGATGAGTTTTTAGTTTTAGTTTCGATTTTATATGAATTTGTGCTAGCCGTAGGCTACTTCTTTACTACATCAAGAGCAAAAATGATAGGACATAGCATGTCCCCCTTTCTCATGTGGTCCTAAAATATTTCTTAGTACTTTTGTGTTCCTTAATTCTTAGTTTCTATGTTATTTTTGTTTTACTCTTAAAGCGATCAGATTTATACTAGTTGAATACTAGTTTATTTAGCCATGTTGAATTTCTTTTCCACTAAAAATATAATATAAATTAAAACAAAAACGAATTTTCCTTCAGTGAGACCCGAACCGTGAACCTCATACGATGTAATGATAACCTCTAGCCACTGGGTTATCGACACTATTGGACGAGCAACGTAATTTTGCGGACTTCTACAGAGCGTAACAGAGAATATAAATTAGCCGCGACGTGTTATATATCACAGTAACGTACGGTTACTTCTGAGCTGTTTTATGGTACAAATAGCCTACCATACCAGTTTGATTTCATCTTCAAAATACCAATTTGAAACTAGAATTTTTGCATATTAGCCTACCCCTCTGCCTGCAGAACAAGTGAATGAACGCGATAAGTTGCATGAATTGTTGCCTACATGTGGGCACACAAATTGTGATATTAGCAAAGTCACGCATCTTTTTTATTTTGCCCATTTCACTCAAGAAATTGAGGCATAGTTGGTGGACACTTCGAAGTAGCCGATTTACTAATTTATGGTATCTTCATAATTTCTTTATTTTTCCTATTTTTCAATTTCGGTCCGCTTAGTCCCTCTGTTTTCTTAAATAGTGCCATGAAACTGTTAGACCGGATAAAAACATTATTTCGACATGGTACTATGGTGTATGCATTAATTCGTGCGAATTTCTAAGAGAGGGCTCTACTAGTATTATTTCGCGTCGTGTCGTGTTCATCTGTGGCTATATTCATTTCAAAGGTACTGTCATTTCGCGTCGTTTTCAGTAGATGTCATTTGTTTTAGCGTGAACAACAATTTGTTTCATTCATTTGAAAATGTCGAAATTTGTAGCAGATAAAGTGTTTTTGCGGGGAGTTCTTCTTCATTACTTTAACATGAAGAAAAGTGCTACCGAAAGCCATCGTATTTTACTGGCCGTTTATGGTGACCATACTTTAGCCGAACGAATGTGCCAAAAGTGGTTTGCGCGGTTTAAAAGTGGCAATTTCGACTTGGACGACGGAGAACGACCCAAACAGCCAAAAAAATTTAAGGACGAAGAATTGGAAACATTGCTCTAAGCCGATGCATGCCAGACGCAAGAAATTGGGTGCCTTATGAATTAATGTCAAGAGACGTTGAACGTCGATTCTGCATGTCGGGAATGTTGCTTAACGCCAAAGTCAAAGAAGTCATTTTTGCATCTGATTGTCACTGGTGATGAAAAATGGATTCATTATGATAACCCAAAGCGCAAGAGATCGTATGTGAAGCCCGGCCAACCATCGAAATCCACGGCAAAGCCGTATATCCATGGTGCCAAGGATATGCTATGTATTTAGTGGGACCACAAGGGTACAAGGGTGTGCTCTATTATGAGCTATTGAAATCTGGTCAGACGTTCAATGGGTATCTCTACCGAAAACAATTGATTCGTTTGAGAAATGTTATTGCGGAAAAACGACCAGAATATGCGACCAGACACGAATCAATAATTTTTCATCATGACAACGCTCGGCCACATGTTGCAAGGCCCGTTAGAAACAATTTGGAAAACTGTGGGTGGGAAATTCTACCTCACCCGCCTTATAGCCCAGACATAGCACCTTCTCATTACCACTTGTTCAGATCAATGCATAATGCCCTCACCGGAGTATGCTTCACTTCAGAAAAGGGTATCAAAAATTGGCTCGATTCTTTCTTGACCTCCAAGCCGGAGAAGTTCTTTTGGGATGGAATCCACAAACTGCCAGAAAGATGGGCAAACATCGTAGCTTCCGATGGGCAATACTTTGAACATTAAATGTATAATAATTTTTTCACAATAAAGTCTTAATATTCGAAAAAAAACCCGCACGAATTAATGCATACACCCAAAAGATATAATTTTTAGCTCGATTTTACGTAAGTTTCTTGTATAAATTAATTCAACTTTCAGTAAGATTTTTTCCAAGGGATTTTTCAGGCTTCTTGTTTTCTTTTCTGTGGTAAAAAGCCTTTGATTCTGCTTAATATTGCCATCGAAAGTGAAAAGTTCACTCCCTGATAACTACTCGGGTTATCGCTCTTGTGTGTAAGTCACATCCCTTGAGCAATCCTTTGTCAATATTTGAAGAGTTTTCGAAATTCTTTAAATATTATTTAGCTTAGCAGAGGCCATTAATAGAGCAAAGTAGTAATGAGAGTTAAAGCCGAAGGATCTTAATTAGTCTCCTTAGATACCAGGTGTGTTAGTTGAAATTTGCTGGTTTTTTCGATAAAGAAAACACTTAAATTTCAGAGAAATCTCAAAATTTTTTTATTCAAAGTATTAAGCATTGGTTTCTACACATTTCTCCCATCTCTCAGGCAAATTATAGATACCATTCCAAAAAAAAACTTTTTCTCTTTCGAGGCAAACCATTCGACGAGCCATTTTTCGACTTCTTCAAAATTAGCGAAGCACTGCTCTGCAAGGGAGTGTCCCATCGATGCGAAAAGGTGATAGTCGGACGGGGCGAGGTCTGGAGAGTACAGCGGGTGCGATAATATATCCCAATTAAGTGTTTTTAATGTGTCTTTCACCAGTTTAGCGGTATGAGACGGCGCGATGTCATGTTGCAAGATAACTTTGCCATGTCTTCGGGACCATTCCGACCGTTTTTCGATCAACGCATGATTCAAATTGATCATTTGATGTCGGTAGCGATCCATGTTCACCGTTTCACCAGGTTTTAACAACTCGTAGTACACTACACCACACTGGTCCCACCAAACACAGAGCATTGTCTTACGGCCAAAGCGATTTGGCCTTGCAGTCGATGGGCCAGCTTCACCAGGGGAAAGCCATAATTTTTTTCGCTTCGGGTTCTTAAAATAAATCCATTTTTCGTCCCTCGTGACAATTCGATGCAGAAAAGATTTCCTTTCGAATCGTTCAAGCAGCATTTCACAAACGGTTTTTCGATTTTCCATTTGTGTATCGTTCAGCTGGTGTGGCACCCATTTTCCATACTTCAGGATCTTTCTCATCGCTTTTAAACGTTGGCAAATTGCTGCTCGAGTCACATGTAGTGTTTCTGCAAATTTTTGTTGTGATTGGGTTGGATCAACATGCAATTCCTCGTCTTCGAACTTTTTCGCTGCACCAGGATGTTCATTGTCTGTCAAATCGAAATCTCCACTTTTAAATTGACGAAATCATGTCTCACATGTTCTAATCACTGGAGAATGTTCACCATAAGTTTCTACCAGCTTCAGCTGCTTTTTTCTTTTGATGAAATAAGAAAAGCAACGAATGCCGCAAATGCGATTTACTTGGAACGAAACTCGACATATTCACTGAAGTAAACAAATATGACGCTATTATTATATTTTGGCGGAATGTGACTTGCGTATTTTTATAGGTTAATGTTTATAGAAAAAAATTACATACATTCCAAATCAGAGAAATTTATACATATTGCTAGCGACATCTACTAGTAAAACCGGCAACCTTCAACAAACATACCTGGTAGAGTGACACTTTCGAGGCATAAAAAGCAATCGTGAGTCCATCGTCTGAGCGTTTATAACCCATATTTAATGAGCTTAACTTCGAGTCCACTACATGAATATACAATGTGAGAATATAAAATTTGTCCAAGGAAAAAAAGCTGTTATTCGCCACTAAAAAAAACTTAAGTAACAAAAACACTTGTGCAACCTCCTACTACCAAAACCACCACCTCTAACCAAATTGCTTAACTTTCCTACAAAACCACTTAACACTTGCAGCACTTTTGACATTCTACAGAGTTTCCAAATACAACGCAATCGACACTTTCCCGCTTCGACGAAACAAAAGAAACCAAAAAACGATTTAAACTAAACTAACAGTAATCCAACACCGCTAAGTATTTGCTTCACCTGCACGTTGACCCGCTTAACTGAATTCGCTTTGAACACCAAAAATGCGCAGCAATGAAAACCCGAAAAGACCAACATCGCGAATAACAACAACAGCAACTCTAACCTCACTCTCCAACACCACACTTTGCCAACAACTCTTTGTAAATTTGTTGCTTTTTGTATAGCAATTAGCCAGGTAACACTTTTAAGAACAAGCACATAGATACTTTGATAAGCGACAACAGCAGCAACAACAACAACAAGTAGAATGTCACAAAAGCAAGAACTGAAGTAGCATTTCAAACATTTTTGACATATTTTAAGTAAAATAATTCTGCCCTCCTACACTCTGCCTCTCTCCCGCTCTCTTTTCACCTTCCTCTTTTTTTCTCACCCGCAGAACATTCGCCATAACAACTCTGTGGCCGCCATTGCATTCGAAACGCGAAATTAATCTGACACTGGAACAATTGGAGAATGTTTTGAGTGTTAAAGAACGCCGTCGTTTGGAGGAGATACTCAAGCGTGAAACGAAGCGCAGATAAAGTACCAAAGGCAGTGTTGGAGGCGAACTTGAGCTGCAAGGTATGCATGGAGGAGGAGTAGTGTGTTTGTTGCTCGATGGAAGGAGAGGAGAGAGTTGGAAGAAGGGAGACGGCAGAAAGTGGAGTGTGATTCGCAAGCGGTAAAGAAGAAGTGGAGAAATGGCAACAGAAAGCAGTGCTCGCATTTCAATCGTTTCTCTTGTTTAAGCATAAAACTAAACAAAAAAAATATTTTGATTTTTTGAGGATTTAATTAAAGAGTTCAGTAAGCTAAAAGCGAATGCGTTTAAATTTGTAAGAGTAGTGCACTTTTCTTAACTCAAGAAAGTCTTTGGACTGAATTTCTCCAGGGAACTTACATCCATCTTCTAATGCTGTTTATATGCTTCAAAAAAGTCGGGTACTTTGGACTTACTCGACAAACAGGAGAGGTTTAAAGAGATTTATGTTTCTTTTCGGATTATTATAGGAAAGAATTCCTCTCTGCCCTGTTGTGAAGTAGTTACCTGAGCTTCAAATAGGTTTGAGAGAGTTACGAGAGCGAGAGGAAAATTTTTGGCCCTCAATCGGTTGAACTTCTTGGTTAAATTTGGCAAAACGTCAAAACGTTTTATAAAACTTTCGATTAGGCTTAGCAACAAACTCTCTCTCCTGTTAAAGCATCATTTCATTTACTTTGCTTTGAAAGTTGGATTCCGAATGTCCAGGTGATTCTTTACTCTTCAGGAAAGTAATTGAAAGCTGTCTCTACAGAGTTTTATTTAAACGGAAGCCGATGGAGATTGAATAACTGATGTGGTACACTTACAGAGCTCCCTACCAGATGGCTGGAGACTCCGGCAGATCACTTGCAGATCTCTTAAATACTCTTGTGGTTTTTGAAGCGAGAAAATTCAGATTGACTCAGTCCTATACCATAAGTACCCTTCTAATTCAAAACTGATGTTCTAACAGCGTCTAATGGATTAAAGAAAGATTAGCAATGAGCTGTACTTTTCTCTTGAGGACTACTCGTATACCTCGAACTGTCACTCGTAGTTAGAAAGACCGATCGAAAGCTTCAGTTGTGTATGCCATTAGGGCACTTGAGCATCAAGTCAGTCAGTCCCACAAACCCTGTGATCTAGGTTGAGTCCTATTTTGTAGTAAGTGAACACCGATGAGAATCTCAACCTGCTTAACGATCACCTGAGCAAAGAATTCTAGTGTGTAATGGGCTGCAGTCCAGCTTCTGAGTAAAAGTTGTAAAGTTTATACTCAATCCCACATTTTCGTACTAGTCACATACCCTAAAAAGGCAGCAGCCGCTGTATAAGAATTTGTAACCAACTCGTGACGAGTCTTGAATTAAGTTTAAAAGAGCAGGAGCTTTGAAGTAGCAACTTCGAGAAATTTGGTTGAAAGGTTCACTGAGGTCCTCCAGTAGCGCCTGTTCGCACCTTCTCTACTAAGTCTTGCTGGGTACACCTCCTCTCGACTTGGAGGGAAAACAACGTGCTGTAACCTTCAAGTGGAACAGGAAAATGAGTGAGGGGTTTGCTAAAACATGTATATTTATCCGATAGGGATGTTCTACGAGGTATGTAGAAAAATGTAAGCTTCTAAAGGGAAGTATCAGTATATCTTGTTAGTGGTAGAAAACGCGGATTTGAGATTCTCTCTGAGTGGGGGTTTCGACTATTGGTCTTTCAATTTTGACTTGAAATACACTTGGGCGTAAAAGTGTCTTGAGAAAACAGAACGTGAGGATTGGGTGCATAAGTATGTACCAGATCATTAGGAGTTTGGGGTGTATGGGAGTAATTTGGACTGATGGTATGTAGTGATAGGTGTTCTCTCTAGAAAAGAGAGGATAGGAGTGTTTAAGTTATTTACGCTTAAAGTGTTTGGTTGAATTTTAGTTTAGAATTAGGAATAAGCAGGCTGTGTGTCGTGACGCGCTGTAAGGTATCCAACTCCACCGTGGCTGTATGGAAACTCAAATTAGTTTCAACACCGAAGTTCGACCGAAGACCAAAATCTGCCACCACAGAGAGTAGGAATTCTCAGAGCTTGCTTCGGCTTGTTCAAACAGCAACATCCTTCAAAGAGTGTGGTGTTAGAAGTGGTTTAAAGCTAAATGCGGGTAGAGTTCACCTAATGTCCACTCATTGTAAAGTTGTATTGCAACTGGATGTCGGACCTAAGGCACAGCAGAAGTTTAGACAGGCTTTGAAACCTAACAAAGTGGTTAGTGTGTCCAATCTTCAGTGCTATTTGGTACCGTGGTGTTTGGGAGGCGCTGATTAACACATTGAGCACCGTGAGGTTAGGACGGAGCTGCGGAATACTCAGGCAAAGGTACTATCATAAAGCACGCTGGACGATATAGCGTCTACTCATCAAATGTGCTGCACCGCGCGGATGTCGGTCGTAATGCAAGCGGCCGAGTATACCTGTAAATATTTTCTGAAATATAATCCCTCGCTCAGCGAGATTGTGCGGTGAGTTTGGGATGAGGAGTGAGAATTTCTTTGGATTTTCAAACGCAATGAGAACTGTAATTTAAGAGCTTGTACCTGGAATATCTTGTTCCTTAGCTGGAAGTGTCGCTGGTCAACTGGCGATATTAAGACTGATGTCACTGCAGCTCAAAGACGCGATGGATCGATCGAAGACAAAAGAAAGTGGGTTCTTGTGAAATCTATTACTGCGGGTGTAATTGGTGTCGGATTTGCGAGAAGAGAGACATTCCATCGCTGAGCATTATCTCTCGCCCCGGTCGATGAACGTTTCACCACAATCTGCATTAAAGAAAGGTTTTTTAACTCGCTCATTTGTACGCACGCCCCGAAGGAAGCGAGGAACGATGTGCCTACAGATACGTGTGACTGTAAGGATCTCTAAAAGAAAGTCTGCTGCCAAAAGCTATTTAAACCACTTCAGATGCAGACTACACCCCTGAGAATAAAGCAAACTCAACAACCATATCGATCAATCTTGTTGTCCTTAATGAATTATTAGTAGAAATTTAGTGCTAGCCCCACCCCCCGCATTACGATAGTAAAAATTCAAAGAAATATTAAAAAAAAAGAGCAGCTGGTAGAAGAAGGCGGTGAAAAGTTCCACAACACTGTCTACTATCACTTACAAGGAAATTAAAATGAACAGTAATCGACCAATTCCAGTACTCAACCGACACAACAACACAGCTTGCAGTGCAAACAAACAAACCAAAGCAACTGACTGATCCCCACAAACAAAGTGAACGCCACTTAACCCCAGAAAACTAAATTTCGATTCTTTGGTGGTTGTTGGTAAGCGCAGTATTGGAAAAGCGCCGACTAGAGAAGCCAACGAGATGGACGAGCAATACTCTCTAGCAATGCCAAAGTGTTGCCAATTGTTATGCAGGCGTGCGCGTCTGACAGCGAACAGCAGCAGCTTATCGCTCTAATGGCATAAACATCCGAAACGTGAGCAAAATCCGAAATGCTGATGAACGCCCAAGCAAGCAAGTAAACCAAGGAAGCGACGCGGCGCAACAAATAAGGGACTAAACTAAACGAGAATTTGTTTGACGGTTCGTCCGTGTGTGTGTTTGTGTGTGCGGTTCTTTTTGTGGTTGTTTTTGTTTGCGCTCTTCTTTGTATGCGAGTGTGTGTACTTTGTTGAGTGAGCGTGCAAACCAAATCAAGCCAAACCAAATCAAAAACTTCATAGTCAAAGGCGCCGCATAGCAAACCACTCCATCTCTTTCGCTCTCCCCGCTCTACCATGATGCCAACAAAAAATCTCTAAAATGATTGAACGAAGGCAATATGTTAACGGTAAAAGAAAAAAGCTAACTCGCGGCAGTTGTGTTGCAAACTTGCACAGAGAGCAAGAGTGTGAGAGGCAGTGGGCAAGAGTTGCCACAGTTGAAGCGGTAAACAACACGTTCTGTATACTGCTCATACATATAAATATATACCTAAATGCCACAACCGGAACGGGAACGGGAACAAATAAACTTTTCAACAATTTCAACCCAAACCGTTCATTGTCTGCCCAGCAGCCAGCCGCATCGATGTGGTTCAATACTGTAACAAAATCACCCTTCTCTCCTCACTTTAAATCTTTTTGAAAATTCAATTCACACATTTTGTCAGTTGTCGATATTTTGAACCGTGATTTGCTATGCGAACAAGTCGAAAGTCACCCCACCAAATTGACTAGGAACAAACAAGCTTTTCGTCTGCCCCTTACTTTGGCACACTCTCCCTCTCCCCGTTTTATCCCCTCTAATGTTTTATCTGAGCTTTGTTGGTCGACTCGGTGAAACCTCGTTAGGTTTTCGCTTAATTACGCGCAACGCTATTTTTAACGGTCATCGCCGCGTGCGTTTCGCGTACAAATAATATTGCGTTACTCTAGGGGGAGAGAGGAAATTCCATTATAGTATGTACAACAATCTTTGCGGAGTTGCATCCGGATTAGAATTTGGGTGATGCTATCAATAGCTTTCCTTGGAAAACTTTTTTGAACACATAACCTCGTCGATACGGAATTATAGGGACACATCAAAAGGAACTCATTTGGAAGATGCTAAGAAGATAGTGAATTTGTGAGCACGTCCCGCGACATACTCGTTGTTAGTTAGTTTAACAGGTCGCTTGTTCGAGCGCCCTTAAGCCTTTTGGCCCGTTGTGATATCCATGGAAGAGGGGTCCATAGAAGAGATTCCTCTCGCCTTTCGAGATGCTGAAAACACTTGATTTGTTTTATGATATACGCAAGATTATTGACACTTGCTGATGCTACATCTGCAAGGCAATCAAAGTAAAAATTACCTATGAACCATGTTGAACTGCACTTAGGCCGAGGTAGTAGCAGCGGTAGTGCTCTACCGACTCCTCCTCGTTGATATCTCTGCAGCCGCGACAGAAGCCGGTAGGAAAGCAGCTCATCCTTTTACCACGAGTCCCCATTAAACAGGATTCGGTTATTATGCCTGTGGAGGTTCTGTTTAGTTCTTTTTGTATCGACCAATGGCCAGATCTGCCTGGCCACAGTACATGTGGTTTCACCATGCCAACTGCTACTGGCCTTCCTGGTGAAGGTCGATCTTAGCAGGTATTTTGCATGAGAAATTTAATGGAATCGTCCGACGATATAGACAAGCCAGATTGTTGTTTGAGAAATGAACAGTTTTGAGATTGAGAAAGATTTTATTCCATCCCGCAAAAGTCTTGCTCCTATTTCGGAACTGCAATGTTAACCTCGAAATCCAGCACAGAATCACTCTTACCAGCAGGTACCATTTTGGACCGAGTATGTTATTGAAACCTAAAGTCCTCTCTCGTCGAACAAAGACCAAATTCTACAAATGGCTCATCAGAGCCGAGCAGATTTTTGGACGATGAGAGCATACTGTGAGTTGGCACTCGTATATTTTAAGAGAAAAGTTTATATAATTCGGTTGGGCAAAATCCAATTAGAGGGCGACTTGGCTTTACTTAATGTCTCCAATTCGGGTCTAACAGTAAAAAATAGAAATGGCTGGCACTCAATTGTCCTTTTTGTTATTCTTCTTTACAGGCGTAGTCACCGCTTATACGGGCAACCAGGTCATTCTTCACCTGATCTTTCCAACATACAGTATCTGTAAGACTTCACTAACTCAAGTCTATGTCGAATTGACGCCACTAAAGTTCCCTCTCTTTTTACCATAAGTCTCTCCTCATGTTTACTCTTATGGACAAACTGCTGGCGGGCCTTGAAAGCGAAACGAAATGTGTTCTGTACGTGCTATGGTCATCTGATCTATCTAGCTGACAATACTCGCGACTTTCAGCTCAATATCTAGAAAAGTACATCTTCTCTGGCCAAGTTGAACGAAATTAACCACCGAAGCTTAGCTTCTCTTACAAAAGATTCCTTATATTGTATAATAGACGAAATTATTCACCGACGTTTAGCTTCTCTTACAAGGGATTCCTGGTATATTAGACATGTTATATATTCTTTTCCGGGGCAGATCCTTTCGAGGATTGTGAAATTCCACAGACGTCAGTTTCGTCCTTATGAGTTGTTGTAAATATTATTCGGTCAACTCCGCGAAGTGAGTTGGTTCGATGGTGAAAAATCCGAGAGAAAAAGGCACAAATATTGCCGGTAGTGGGTACATCGAGGCTTTAAAAGATCATCGGTACCTATTTTACCGTAATATTCATATTCCAGAGGTTAGTCTCGGATCTTAGTTTTTTAAGATTTGATCCACAAAAATCACTTTCTGTAAGTATTCCCAGTTTATTGCAATTAAATGAATTTATATCTACGTATTATATATATACATATCTATACTATAAAAATAATATTTTATAAAAAACATTACAAAAAATATCTACGTGATTCGACGCGTTTTAGATCAAATATGGAAAAATAGATTATTTTCTTATATAAAAAAAAAATTCGAAATACGAAAAAAATCACACACATCCCTCGCCCTTGGCAGGCAGCCAAAACAAACGTTCGCTCAACACTCACACCACAAACGATCAACAGTCGCCACACTGTCTCAAAGCAATCTCATTGCAATCTCAATGCAATCTCAATACAGTCTCAATACAATTTCAACAACATAACTACGCTGTAGACACATGTGCACAGCTGGCTTGCCGCCCTTCCTCTCCCCCCGCGCACAGTCAATGACAACAGATGCGCGTCCGACTGTCACGTGCATTCACATTCAGATGCACAAAGTTCCTTTGGCGATTCGCAATCTCGATAGCATGCTGTATCTGATGGATGAGCGCCTCCATGCTCCGTTTGATTTTGATGAATTTGTAGTTGATTTGTCGACTGATGCCGCACAACTCGTGCGAACTGCGTGCACCATTCAACGCCACCATCACATGCGATGATCTCTTCCGCAGCTGTTTGTGCGTCTCGGCGACGCTGCTGTTGCTTCTGGTGGTTGGTACGGAGCGCACGGAGGTGACACTACGTGCCGTTTCGGGCATTTTGCACTGGTATTGTGACCAAATATTTGCCATATAATTTTTGTAGTTCTTCAAAAGCCAATCGGAGTTGTAGCGTATGTTGAGACGGCGCACGAGGCGTATGGATTCGTAGATGGAACGTTCGAGGTGTTGGCAGCTTTGGAGTGCAGCTTCGAGTACTTTTGTCTCATCCATGGCGTTGAGGTGAAGTTTTTGCTTGTGATTATCTTTTCTGTTGGGAGTGGGGAAGAGATTATTGGGCTTCGTTCTTTATGTGATTATTTTTTTCTTAGTTGTTTTTGTTGTTATTTGTTTGATGCATCGAATTATATGCTATTTAATATTTTACTCTCCTTTCTGTAGCATGGCGCTGGTTTTATATTTTTCTTTTTTTTAATTTCAATTTTTTTTTTCAAATTTTGTTGAATTTTTTTCAAAACATTTTGTTTTAATTATTTTTTGTATTTTTTGTTTATTTTTACTGTTTGACACTTTCGAAAATTTCGAAATTATTTTCTTTGAATAGAATTTAAATGCTTTGGTGCAGAGTTTATAGAAAAAAAATTTAAAAAAAATTAATTTTTAACAGTGATATGAAAAGTCTTTCTAGTTCTGCAGGAACTTCTGGCATTACTCATATCCTAAAGTGTGTCTCCCACCAAAACTAACGTTCCACTTTCATTTTGTATCTTCTTTCGGTAGAGTAACTCTTAGTTTTACTGCTCACCAGAGAATGGCGGGAACAATTGAGAAATCAAATTGAGAAAATACGTAAACGAGAGCACCTACCCTCGCGGCATTCACTGACTTGTTGGGAGGTTTCAATAATGCAAACACCATCTCATTGACCTCATCATTGGCCGCAGTGGGGATAAACCAGAACCTAACCGCATACGAATAGGAAGAATATCCAAGAGAGTAATTGTGGCACTCTACAAGACGGTCTTGTGTCTTCCAAATACTCCAGCTGGCAACAGGTAAAACGCTGTTAATTGGGTTGAGAGACCAGGATGATCTTTGAACGAGTAATATCTGGAGCGTCTCTATGAGAAATGCAAAAGTTCACCAATTCAACCTACCATCTTTGAGAAGTAACATTATAATTCCCTCCAATTCTGTTAAGTATCGCGGTACCTTAAATAAAATAACATAGAATGTAGAAAGCAGGGCCAGTAAAACTCTCCGGAGCAAGTAAAAGCTATTGCACCAAAATAAGCATTGGCTTTACACAAAGTGTCCTTAGATCCAGACTATACATACCCATACATATGGAACACTAATATGGTGAGCGGCACTAAAAAAGAAATGTCACATTAAATCCTTGCAACTGGTGCAAGATACCTGTCTACTTGGTATAGCAGGCCCGACGAGGACTACCTCAACTAAGGCTGCACAAGTCGTCGTTGACATTAGACCAATTAATATACAAGCTATACATGAAGCAGGCGGTGTCATGTGGTGTAGTCAAGCTTCTGGGTATGCTGCTACAGTTTCGAGGCTATACTCAATTCCTATCCTTGCGTCCACGTTGCGCACACTGGAAACCTGTGCAATCCTTGTGCAAGATGCGGCAACCAACCCGTGTGGAGCCTTGGGTCACGGCTAATGAGAGAGGAAACTTCAGTGGAGCCACTCCGACTTATTCGGTTTAAGGGTCCGCTGAAGTCTAATTGCGTCTGTTCACCAGAGGTGCGGCTGCGAGCGGGCGTCGGTCTTGAAGCTATCGGCTCACCATATAAATGTGTAAAAAAATTTAAACTTACTAGCTTTGTCAAGCATACAGAGAAGTCAGAATGTGTGAAATTCTATCTTAGATTCTGGGATTCATGCTTAGGGCGTTTCGTAGCCCTTGCAATATTTCTTTCTAACTGATTCCGATTGCATATATAAATTAATGGCTTCTAAAAATGTTTGAAAGCCTTTCGAGGAAGCAACATGCCAACTATAAAGGAAAGCCCTTCCTTCGACACTGCGCTTCACGACATAGTTGCACGCATCGAGATAGGTCTGGCTGTGGAAAGGTATTGTACATGCTTGATGTTTTCTTAGACGTTGAAGGATTCTTTAACAATATTCCATTTTTTAAGCTCTTCAAGAAATGGATGTTGAACTGCCGGTTGTAAGGACCCCTCTGCAATCCCTCCGTTGTAAAAGGATCATCTTCGCTGAGATCGGCAATGTCAGTATCATCAGATAAACCACAAGCGGCAGTCCTCAAGGACGAATCTTATCTCCATTGCTATGGTATCACACAGTGAATATGCAAATTCGTCAACTTGGTATAGCCGGTTGTAACGTGGCGCCGTATGCCAACGATAGTGTTCTCAAAGCGAATGGGAAACACCCACAAATCTTAAGTGATTTAATACAGAATGACCCAAACATAGTAAGAAGCTGCTACAAAGTATTGTATATAGGCTGAATGTAAGTCCAGCGAAAATCGAAATTGGTTTTTCAGAAGGAAATATAAACCACTAATTTTTAAACCCCCCAAACTAAAAGGCATCTAGATCACTCTAATATTTCCGGATAAACTTAGATAGCAAGCTCAACTGGAGCCGAAATATGGCGGAAAAGTCACTGAGGCATTGGCAAAAGACGAGACTTAAAATCGTTTCTAGTGCATTAGATATGTACTCGTATATGCGGCAGTCAGATTATTCTGTCACTCTCAGGAACAAACTGAAGCAATCAGCAGCTATTATGGAAGCTCTCAGGTCGTTGTTCACTTATTTTGCTTTATTGTATTTGTTATTCTCTATGCCGTGAGTTTCTTTTTTTTAACTCAGTTAATAATATAACACATAATAAGATGTATTTTTGTAAGCTAATTACGTATGGAAGGAATTTAATTAGCCAACAATTAAATAAATTAGCTATAACTCAATATGTGTTAATATACGTATGTGTTTTTCCATTAAAAAAAACACCCAAAATTCTCTATACTACTAATTAACCATTTTACTTTACCCGAAAATTAACCGGTTGACATTTTACGCATACAATTTCACACATGAAAAGTAAAATTCCAATTTAGCACTCAATGGCATGTCGGCCACACGCAAAAGCACACATACATACATACATGTTTGCATCCTAACATCAAGTATAGATGTGTATGAGCACACAAATATTTTTCAAAGGCTTTGAATTACGCAATAACATAGTATAAACACTGCATACTATAACAACAAGCATAGCTAATACCCAGCTGGCTCATTAATGGTATTTATTTACCTGTGAGCACAGCTGGAATATTGGGGCCGATTAATGGTTAAAGGACTTTGGGAGCAACTAAATACATATACGCATACAAGCATACATGCATATTTAAATGGATGAATACCCGTGTGTTATTAGTAGAACAAAGGCGAACTTTGTTATACCCACGAACAACAACAAAGTGATGGTATGAAATTTGCATGAAAGTATCTTTGTATATAATGAACTATCAAAAGCTTTGAGAAGAGTACGTATAAGCCTGTTTGCTGGTTTGTGTGCGTGATTGTAAGCATATTTTAAATATTTATGATGTGCTTTTGCTAAACAAAACTGATACGGAAATAAACACCATGGTGTATACGTAACATTCAATTGACCCATACAAATATAATATGTTGCGTATACGCACTGACGTACTACTATGAAAGCAATTGACGTGTCTTCATCTATTATTTGGCTAAGTAGTTATGTTAAAATGATATTTGATCACATACATACATATGCACTAGTTGATGTATTAGACGAAACACACACATATCTGTAGCTTAATAGTTTCCATGAATTCATGCAACTAATAACTATTTATATGCGTCTTATATACAGATAAGCATTGTGTACGAGTATATAAACACTAGGGTTTTCACCATTTTAGTTTTATATAAAATCTTAATAATTAAAATCTTAATAATATTTAAATTAAGTGAAACACAATAAAATAAAATAAACAAAATAAAATAAAACAAAACAAAATAAAATAATGTAAAATAAAATAAATCAACCTAAAATGAAATAAATCGGAATAAAATAAAATAACATAAACTGGAAAAAATAAAATTCAACAAATAAAGTAAAATAAAATAAAATTAACTAATATAAAATAAAATAAAATAAAATAAAATAAAATAAAATAAAATCAAATAAAATAAAATAAAATAAAATAAAATAAAATAAAATAAAATAAAATAAAATAAAATAAAATAAAATAAAATAAAATAAAATAAAATAAAATAAAATAAAATAAAATAAAATAAAATAAAATAAAATAAAATAAAATAAAATAAAATAAAATAAAATAAAATAAAATAAAATAAAATAAAATAAAATAAAATAAAATAAAATAAAATAAAATAAAATAAAATAAAATAAAATAAAATAAAATAAAATAAAATAAAATAAAATAAAATAAAATAAAATAAAATGAAATGAAATAAAATAAAATCAAATAAAATAATATAAAATAAAATAAAATTAAATTAAATAAAATAAAATAAAATAAAATAAAATAAAATAAAATAAAATAAAATAAAATTAAATAAAATTAAATAAAATTAAATAAAATCAAATAAAATCAAATAAAATAAAATAAAATAAAATAAAATAAAATAAAATAAAATAAAATAAAATAAAATAAAATAAAATAAATAAAATAAAATAAAATAAAATAAAATAAAATAAAATAAAATAAAATAAAATTAAATTCAATAAAATAAAATCAAATAAAATAAAATAAAATAAAACAAAATAAAATAAAATAAAATAAAATAAAATAAAATAAAATAAAATAAAATAAAATAAAATAAAATAAATAAAATAAAATGAAATAAAATAAAATAAAATAAAATAAAATAAAATAAAATAAAATAAAATAAAATAAAATAAAATAAAATAAAATAAAATAAAATAAAATAAAATAAAATAAAATAAAATTAAATAAAATTAAATAATATAAAATAAAATAAAATAAAATAAAATAAAATAAAATAAAATAAAATAAAATTAAATAAAATTAAATAAAATAAAATCAAATAAAATAAAATAAAATAAAATAAAATAAAATAAAATAAAATAAAATAAAATAAAATAAAATAAAATAAAATAAAATAAAATAAAATAAAATTAAATTAAATTAAATTAAATTAAATTAAATTAAATTAAATTAAATTGAATTAAATTAAATTAAATTAAATTAAGTAAAATACAATAAAATAAAATGAAATAATATAAAACAAAATAAAATAAAGTCTATCCAACTCAATTAATTAAAGAAAATAAGTTCCAATAGAATATGAAAATAAGCAAATAAAGTAAAATAAAAAAAAAACAAATAAAAATAAATAAAATAAAATAAAGTAAAGTAAAATAAGAGGAAATAAAATTAAGCAAATCAAGTAAATTAAAAACAAAAATTCTAATAAAGGAAAATAAAAAAAATTAGAATTTTGGTGACTTATATGAAATCTTAATTTTTACTATAAAATTTATTTTAAAAGTAATTTAACATTAAAAAATATTTAGCAAAATTCTGAAAAAGTTAAGTGTACGCCATGCATACAGTCGTAGCAGCCCTGTGGCTTGGCCACTCAATGTCATATGATGTAAATAGTTTTATTGAAAAAAAATATTTTAATTTTTTTCCCTTCTTTTGAACACCTTAGCACATATCCATATATATGTCTTTTGCTTTTTTATTCTCATTAAACGCAAATAGAGTTCCTCTGGCAGCTAAACTTCTCCCGCACATCATTTCACATCAAATTCAATGGTAAACTAAACTCACAAATACGCATATGTTCGAGGGAATACATAGTTCATCTTCAATGGACGCCAAGCAGTCAATTTGAGACGAGTGCATGTAGACTAAGCAAATATGCGCATTATGAGCTGTGTGTTCAACGCAGTATGATATACTCAAATGTAAGTATGCATATAGTAATATTCATATGAGTGCATTCAATTGTTGAGTGTCTGCACACACACCTCCTTGATTCAGTAAGCGATTTGCGAGGAAGAAGACCAAATCAACCACAATAATTCGAGGGCAATGCACAGTGGGCTCTTAAGTGATAAATGAAGTGTTAAATCTGATTTTTTCTTTTAATTTATTGCAATAGATCTCCGTCCACACCATTTAAGAGAAAACAAGAGAAAAAATGAAAGCTAGAAAAACCATTCACAGGCTATACAACTTGAGGGAGAAAGACGTAGAGAAGGCAAAGCGAGTTCTTCTTGGAGATGTTGAGTGTTTTTAGTTTTTTTAAAGAGTGAAGCTCAGAAGGAAGGACCTGGAGGCAAAATTGTGAAGCCAGAACCTCGATTACCAGCTTCTACTGAAAGCCTGAAGTCTGACTAAACCACTAACTCCCACTGTAGACGTAGTTAAGCAAGCTATTAAAAAAAATTCCAGCAGTCACTGAACGAATCAGAAGTATAAAGACAGAAAATTTTGTTTGCTAATTGCGGCGACCCCCGACAGGGAATGTCAAGCCCTCTGAGGGTGTTTCTGAGTAGGAAATCAAAGCTCTTCTTTAAAATCCATCAGCCGTTCGGAGGTGGCTTAGAACTAGCTCTAGATTCCTTCATTTGCTGGAATAACAACTGGACGCACATCACAAATAAGAGGAGGAGCTCGATCAAAAAACATTCAGTGATTACAAAGTGTCAAATGAGCTGTTTCTACAGGTTCGGACAAGAAGGAGAAGGGTGTTAGATGAGTAGGTTTTTGTGGGCATACCAAGAGTTGACTAGTATCATGGTGTTGCACCCAGGACATACGCTAAGTATAAAGTATCAAGTTTGGATATATAGGAATTAAGTAGACTATGGTATCCAAACCTTAATTGCACTAGTGTTACACGGATCTCACAAAGCAGCTCGAGCTCTTCGTATGCTAAGGGTGGTAGTTGGTTTCCGAACATGCCATTCACGGAAAGAGAGGCTATAAACGTTTCGACGAACAGTTTGACAAACATATTTAGGTCCTGTCGGAAGGTCGTCCTCTCCAGTGGCTCTGTTATGCGGTGCTGAATGGAGTCCATTAAATCAAAAGCTCCCTTCCGGATTTGGTGGTGGTTGAGTTTCCAGTAGATGTGGGCAAGAATAGTTTCTACTACTTAAGTACATAACATTATGCTCCTCAACTAATAGAATAGACGTTCCACTGGGGAAGTATTGCACAGGTGACAGCAAAAGGTTTCCCTTTAAGGTTCCAACAGGCCTGCAGCTTCCTCATCTGTGTCCCCCTTGTTCGGTGTCCAAAGCAGTTCGACGTTATCAATGACCAGTCGCCCGAATGCTTTGCAAATTGCGAGCAACGTTTCCTTGACTATTCCCCAGGTGTTGCACGCTAGCGGTTTGAGAATTTTTAGCGGCTCTGTACTTTTGTAGGAATCACAGTTGAAAACGGAATGGGGGTGTGTAATCTGTTGTTTATTGCCAGAATTTCGACGGCTTAGACTATCACTTTGAGTTTTAGTCGGTACTTTTTCGTTCAGGTGGTGAAAAGAGTAGCCGAGGAAATGTCCCGAGTAAAGACTATCAATATCAAGCAGTAATCGACATATGAGTTCGGGAAAACAATCCTCTCGTGGTGGAGGGAGCTTCGAGTTATAAAAGTTATTTAAAAGCGGAGAGAGAGCACTAGCCTCCGAAACACTTTGCTTCAGTTTTCAGAATTTTGAGTTTTGCCCTCGAAATTCTACCGATGACTGGCCGTGGCTTGAGTACTACTACGACTAACGCATCGTTTATTGTTAAGGAAATGGATTATCTGGATACCCATAGGGTCGAGTGCGGTTATAGTGGTGTGTATCTCGACTCAAGTGGGGAGTGAAAGATGGCAGCAGCATGACCTCAAATGGGATTCAAAAGATGTTAGCCAATATGAATCTCTTTTGTTGACTTGTTTCTAAGGTTTAGTATGTCGAGTGGATATGTTGTTGTTGTTGTTGTTGTGGCCGAAAAATGATTCCCCACAGTAATTTTTGGGTAATGTTGCTGGAGTGACAGTCTTTGGCCGGTTAAAAATTCGTGCGCTTTCGACAGGTATGCCTTTTCAACACCTACCGATCCCTGAAAACGTTGTCGGGTGGACATCTTTGTCTTCGGTGATTGTCAGACAGCAATGAAAGTCCTTGGACTCGGTCGACTTTGAACTCTAAAGTGCTCCGAAATGTAGCAAATTTCTTCAGAACATGCAATCCCTCCCTTGGGTCACCGAAAACCGTTTTTGAAGAGGAAAAACAAAAAAGTTTTGCTCCTCGACACCGGAACTAACTACCTAAACGTCTTTAACTGTGATATCTTCCGTCTGAAATGTGTTTAACGTTTGAAATATGGATCTCTGCTGGTACAAACCATTGGGAACGTCGCTGTTGTCGGGTCCGAACCCCCTCCTTACTAGTGGTCTAGTACCCAGAGCAGGCTGTTCGATGAGTTAGATGTTTCTCCTTCCATATTTCCCTAAACAAACCCACTGTGCTCACTCGCCATCAATAAGCGCTTCTGCCACGAAAATTCAACTTCCATGCACACGCGGTCATCTTATGCTTCCACTTCTTCATTCTCAATTTAATACTCATGTGTTTATGCTCATCAACCGACACATACTTATTACAACTCACTGACAACTGACAACTGACAACTGCGTTTTGGCTCTGTTCGGTAAGAACAGAGTAACCACAAGACACACAGCGTGCACACACACACACACAAACAAACAACCCCATCCCCACGTCGATGAGCACCAAGAAAGTCCACTTTATGTTTGGCTGTGAAAGGTTGGCAGTCTCGTTTGGACTTTTGCTTAGAAGGCTCGCTTGAGGATGATACGAGGGGATGTTGGGGGGAGTTGATCTGCTCTACACATGTGTTTTGTTTTTGCTTAAATAACACGCTTCGACGCTGTTGAGCCTTCTCATGCATCTTAGTCACAGTTGCTTGAACTAGCTCATAGACCGTACGTCAGCGTCCAATACTTGAAGACCGCTGTAGTTTTTTATCATGTGTTTGTTTTTATATGTATGTATGTATGAATATATGTATACTGGATGTGCTGTGCCAATAAATAGTTGAGTCGTTGCTTGTTATTTACTATCTTTTGTATTTTTTCTCTTATTCTGCCCTTCTACCACCGGCTCCACCACAGTCGCCGTTCTCGCCTCCCTCGCTACAACCACAGCAGTAGCAGCAATTCGTGGTTTTTTGCCTCGAGCATTTTTCTTCCATTTACTTGCTCTCCAGACCGAAGACCATAACCGTTTGAGACGTGCTCGCCGGCAAATCCAGTCAATAAATTGTACCACAAAATGCGGTTGGCCGATACTGAAATCGATGCTTGCCTCGCTACTACATACTTCACTCCGGCTCTCCGGTGCTCCGGTGCTCCGTGCACCGTGCTGACCACAATTTAAGTGGATGTAGCGTTACCTAGGCGGTAGATAGGCGGGGAAGATGTGGACGGTGGTAGAGTGTAGACAGACGCCACGATGTGGCCTGATAAGGGCAGGGGGTAGTGAAAGTCGTCAGCTGGCTACTGGATTGACTGACTGATTGTGCCAAGTCTGTTTGGTTGTTGCTTCGCAAAAAAACATTGGAAGATTAATTTGGTGGATTTTTCATTTTTCAATATCGATTACGTAAGGTGAATAATGATGTTGTGAAAGTTACTTGCACGGCACTTAAATTGGAAATCAAAGTCAAAGCAGCGAAAAGTTGAGAAGGAGCGAACAAATAATAAAAAATTAGAAAATTGAAAATAAATGAATTTTTATGAAATTTTAAAGGGGAAACACTCTGGAAGTAGCTTAACTTCTGGTTCAAAAACATTGACTCGCAGAGTCGCTTAGGACCCTTGTTAAGTATGAAGCTCTCAAATGTAATATTCCTATCAGCTATGTCCCCGACTGTAGTCGTCCATATAGTTTTTTCTTCGACTACAACATCTGAAGGAGGATTCACTGGACTCCGTAGAATCTTTCCTCGACGCCCTTAACACTGTCATTTTTTACTTTTGTCTCTCTGCATCTCTGCTTCTCTGATGATGTGTGTATCGCTCAGAAAATTCTCTTTGAGGAAGAGTATTCTTCAGCCACTGCTTACTGTTTCCCTCAAGGTATTTAAACTCAAACCCATTAACCTGGGAGTGGCCAGAAACTATTCTTTGCATATGATTCGAGCAGCTCTCGACCTCTGCTCCGCTGGGTAGTAAACAAACATACGTTTCGAGGCTATATAAAGTGAGAAGGCGAACCTCCGCGGTTGTGCTTAGGGTTTGAGCTCCACCATTTAAAAATCTGATCCAGTGAACGGGACAAAGACGGAAGAAGGATGTTCTTGTGAAATCTAATACAACAGCTATATAAATTAGGGAAAATTTGGTGTGAGACTTGTGGTGGGAGAGAGACTCCATCGCAGAGTGCTGGCAAAGTGAAGTTCACGAAATACGATGCTTGGCAACTCAAGCACTAGGGTGCGCAAAGAAGTTATCTTCGATACAACCGCCGGAAAATTCTGTTTGTACGACGAAACATCCCCAAACGTACTAACGTTTTTAGACTTAGCCGGCGCCCGAAATATGGTAGTAGTAGTGTTTCTGTAGACGGACGACATATCTCCAATACTCTAGATGTTCGTACTTTCCTTGGAGAGTGCCTCAGTGGTGCAAAGAACCTCGTCAACAAACACAAGGGAGGTTCGGCGCCATCATAGCAAACAGCCAACCGGTTTTCTACTTGATTTCTTGTCTCTCTTTCTCTTTCTCTTTCTCTTTCTCTTTCTCTCTCTCTCTCTCTCTCTCTCTCTCCCTCTCTCTCTCACTCCCGCTCTCTCTCTCTTTCTCTCTCTCTTTGAGAGCACTCATCATCAACTCGATACAGGGGAACTGTGGAGCGGCGTCTCGAACTCCCTATGTGCAGCCGCTACGGAAACAATTGGCTTTTGGCAGTGCCAGAAAAAGAACTGGTGCCATGAAGAATGCCAAACTGCAGAGGAGAAAAAACAGACTGCCTACCTCGCAACTTTGCGGTCGACCACAACGCGTGTGGGGTGGAATAAATGCCAAGAGCTGAAAAGGGAAGTAAGACGCGTGGGTATGAAGAGTTCGAGAAACTGGCTGTTAAGGATAATGTTCGAAAATTCTATGCGATGACTTACAAAAAACTTCTTGATCGACGGATGCCCATAGTATACTGAATTTATGGAGTGAAAACTACTCTAGCACACTAAATGGCAGTGGAAGTGTAGCATCGAGGGATAAAGAAGCCAAAACTCCATTAGATGGCTATGGAATAGATTTCCGGCTATGAAGAAGTTCGACTAGCAATTGCTTTTTTGAAAAAATTAAAGCCGTTGGCTAACCGTCTGATCTATTAAAATTTGGCTAAGAAGACCTGACTTGCAGGATATGGTCGAAAAAAATCAAGTCAGATAATTGGAACCTAAGTGTGCTCTGCTATACCCACACCACTAGTGAAGACATTACTTTTTTCAGTAAGGAAATCGATGGGACCTACCAACCCCGCATACTCAGGAAACGAATTAAGAGCTCAAAAGATATATAAATATAAACTGAACTCATCGCATCTTAAGTTTGAGCAAAATTGTATATAACATATGTACGTGCATGTAAGATGTGAGGCCCTCAACTATAGACATTTTTCTCATCGATCTGAATCTCTCTAAAATATAAGGCATGAACTCACAGCCCTGAGGGCACTTTGGCTAAGACTTTATTGTGAAAAAATTGTTATACATTTAATGTTCAAAGTATTGCTCATCGGAAGCTACAATGTTTGCCCATCTTTCTGGCAGTTTGTGGATCCCATCCCAAAAGAACATCTCCGGCTTGGAGGTCAAGAAAGAATCGAGCCAATTTCTGATACCCTGTTCTGAAGTGAAGCGTACTCCGGTGAGGGCATTCTGCATTGATCTGAACAAATGGTAATCGGAAGGTGCTATGTCTGGGCTATAAGGCGGGTGAGGTAGAACTTCCCACCCATAGTTTTCCAAATAGTTTTTAACTGGCCTTGCAACATGTGGCCGAGCGTTGTCATGATGAAAAATTAGTGATTCGTGTCTGGTCGCATATTCTGGTCGTTTTTCCGCGATGGCCTTTTTCAAACGAATCAATTGTTTTCGGTAGAGGTCCCCATTGATCGCCTGATCCGATTTCGATAGCTTATAATAGAGCACACCCTTGTGGTCTCACCAAATACATATGTAGCATATCCTTGGCACCATGGATATTCGGCTTTGCCGTGGAGGTCGATGGTTGGCCGGGCTTCATATACGATCTCTTGCGCTTTGGGTTATCATAATGAACCCATTTTTCATTGCCAGTGACTTCTTTTGGTGGCGTTGAAGCAACATTTCCGAAATGCAGATTCGATGTTCGACGTCTATTGGCTTTAATTCATAAGGCACCCAATTTCCAAGCTCCTGGATGAATCCTAATGATTTTAATAGTCTGGAAATGGTTGCTTGATCCTAATATTTTTGCAAGTTCTTCTTGCGTCTGGCGTGCATCTGCGTCGAGCAATGTCTCCAATTCTTCGTCTTGAAATTTTTTTGGCTGTCCGGGTCGTTCTACGTCGTCTAAGTTGAAATTGCCACTTTTAAATCGTGCAAACCACCTTTGGCACGTCCGTTCGGCTAAAGCATGGTCACCATAAACGTCCAGTAAAATATGTTGGCTTTCGGCAGCACTTTTCTACATGTTAAAGTAATGAAGAAGAACTCCCCGCAAAAACACTTTATCTGGTACAAATTTCAACATTTTCAAATGAATGAAACAAATTGTTGTTCACGCTAAAACAAATGACATCTACTGAAAACGACGCGAAATGACAGTACCTTTGAAATGAATATATCCACAGATGAACACGACGCGAAATAATACTAATAGAGCCCTCTCTTAGAAAATCGCATTAAATAATCCTCTTTTTAAAACCCTTCGATGTCATCGTTCCGTAGTAGCTGGTGAAAAGAGGCTGCCTTGGTGGAGAATCTCGTACAAATTTGTCAAACTTTTCGAGGTCATCTCATGCCCAACACTTGGGTATGACTTCAGTCGACCTTAACGAATCAATAACAATAAAACAGGACTTTCCCTAGAAACATATTGCACGCTCCCTGCACATTTTACCTCGCAAAGCCAAAAATTCTTGAGGAAAAAATTCTAACAACTCCCAGTAGCAAGAAGACAGCATAATTCATATAAAAAAAATATATATTTAATTCGTATCGCATGCACACACTTAAATATTAATATGCGACGATTGTAATCAACACTTCCTTGCAAACAGCCACAAACCAAAGTCCACCCCCACTACCAAAAAAGGGCGACCGCTGAGTGCACATTTATGTAGGCAGGCATTCTTATTAAAAGCTCATTAGATATGCCTGCATAAGTCAAATACACATATTCTGGAGTACAACTAACACTTATTTATATATATATTCATGTTTGCATTACTTACTTCCAACTTCACATACTCGTATCCTCCTTTGCCACTCAACTGAGCTCCAGCTGTGCATTTGCACCCTTAACTAAGTTTTCGGCGTAGCCTTAAGCTCGCTCATGCTCGATTTCGTTGAAAGTTTATCTGAAGTAGGTGGCCAAATATTAGAATTACTTCCTCTTCTTCTTCTTCCACGTATTTAATTCGCAAATATGCCGTTGTAAGCTCAAGCGAGCTCCACTTAATGCATGCAACTTGAAGGATATGCGTGCGCATATTAAATATGTAGTCAAATCTTCTTGTTGAAATATCAAATTTATTTTCGCAACGAAATTATAAATCATCCCAAAAGAAGGTGGGAGCATTTCGGCATTTAAATGCAGCCAACACATATATTTATGTACTTATGTATGTATCCATATATTAACATACTTTTATTATTAGAAATTTGATTTGATATAACTCTCCCCTCTGTTCGTGAGTGTTGAGCAAGGATGAGGTTATTAACGCGCTTATTAATATTGAACGCCTACGAACAGATGTATGTACGAGTACGTATGAAGCTACATTGCGAGCATTCCTCCCTTCGAGAATGATTTGCACTCGACAACGACGAGAGACTCGTCATGGATTCATGTTCTTTTGCGTACACATCTTATTAGCTGCTCGGCTCTAACCTGCTGTTCTTCTTAGCTAAGAAGTTCTATTGGAACTCCTTTTCTTTTGTTCCTTTTTCAAGAGGTCTGTGCGTTGTAAGGAACTTTGTGTTAAAAGTCCATAACCGTAGCCCTTGTACCGCACCGCTTACGCGATTATAGCCGAATCAATTATAGCACGCCATTCCTCTCTTCTTTTTACTGTATGGCCACCTAATCCTTCCAACGGAGTGGAGGTCTTCCTCTTCCTCTGTACACCAGCGGGTACTGCATCGAATACTTTCAAAGCTGGAGTGCTTTCATCCATTCGGACGACATGACCCAGCCAGCGTAGCCACTGTCTCTTCATTCGCTGAACTATGTCAATGTCATCGTATAGGTCGTACAGCTCATCGTTCCATCGTCTGCGGTATTCGCCATTGTCAATGCGGAAAGGACCATAAATCGTTCGCAAAACTTTTCTTTCGAAGATTCCTAGAACCGACTCATCAGATGTTGACATCGTCCACGCTTTTTTGCTATATAGTAGATGTAGTAGGACCAGTATGATGAGCGACTTGTAGAGTTTGGTTTTCGTTCGCCGAGAGAGGACTTTACTTTTCAATTGCCTACTTAGTCCAAAGTAACAACATCCACGTCCGCAAAGAATTTTCAAACTGTTTATGACCAGACATTCTTCAAGCTTCAACCCTTAGAAAAGACCCTTAAAAAAGATCGACACACACCACATTTTTTATTGATTTCATAGCTTTGTCTGAATATGCAAAACCTTTATGGCTGCGTAAACAACAGCTGGGCAATACCAGAAATGCAGTCAGAATTGGGTAGATCCTCTCCGAGGCGTTCGGTATCCAAGGAGGTTTACAAGTGACTTTCTATTGTATGATTCCTTCACACGATTTTACGACCCAAATAGATAAGGTACATTCTTTTAAAAGAGTGTATATTTTCTGGTGTTCTTTCCTGTAATTAAACGACTTTTTTTGGGCCACGGCATAGTCGCTCAAGCTCAACACATTTGTTTCGCCTTGGAGACTGAATTTATAAACTGTTATACCTAAGATACCTTCTTTGCATCGTACACGCTCATAGAAAATATATCTAGTTACAGCGTCTGCCAGACCGTGAGTGTGAATCAGCGTTATGTTCAAGAACTGTCCTTTGAAAGGGATAGTGGTAAGCAGTTCGTCCAACGGGTAGAATGATGGTATTCGATGTCAGAGTTTCTCTTCTGCCACAAATCTAACACCTAAATTGCACTCCTTTGTACCGTCGCTGCAGTAAATATCATAAGGACCTATCCGTTTCCAACCATGTACCATCCATCCCGTTTCTTGGGTGGTGGTGATGTCAGGATTATTTTTATCGAGGATATCAACCTGCTGAAAAGCGGCACCATTCAATTATAGGGCTGGACATTCCAGTTGCGGCCCTGCAAATAATAATCTTCTGAACGTTTGCCATGGGAAATCTCCCATACGAAGCTGTGGTCTCTTTTTCATTACAGCTAACTTCTGCGTGGTTGGTACGAAAACGGTCGATCACGACAAACTCCAGAATCAGGCTGAACTGTCAAAGATCTCTTCATGGTATAGCTGAACGGAACAGACAATTTTTCGTTTGAGATCATAGAGAGGTCATAGAGATGTATGATAAAAAGTAACTGACTGAGAGAGACAAAGTGCAATGAAGCAGTTTCTTTCGGACCTAGGGCGCATTAGTATGCCTCTTGCCAGTTCGTCAGGAAGGAAGTAGGTTACAGTCAGTGGGAACAAAATTTGTTGTTAAGGCTAACTTGGGAGAAATGAGACCTGAAGAGGTCGTATAGCTTATACACCCCGAAAACGAAAGAGATTTCAGAGGCAATCGGTATATAAACATGACATTGTCTGATTGCTAAGACGGCAAGTAAAAATGCTGTGGGTCGCTTGTGAAGATGCGGAGAAGGAGCCAGTTTTTCAGATGCTATGCGATTAGCCTAGTCTAAGCAAAAGTAGACATCGAATTACTTTCATGGATAACCTTCTACTTTGAGTAAGCAAAAACTAAACTAATCGACCTAATGAAATTCTTAAAGTAATACAAGTGGATAGAAAAAGAGACCTACAATCAGAGCTATTTTCATGGCATCAGAACTGGCCTATTTGGGTCTAATTGTATCTGCGCTCGTCCTACACGAAGTAAGCTATACACTGGCAAAGAGTGCTCGCAGTGGACGTCTTTTTGCGACTTTTACTTGGATGACGATTCTCAAATGGTTTGGTAGGGTAGACGGACGACATATCTTCACTGTTTTAGATAAGCGTACATTTCGAGGACCAAACTTCGAAGAAAAGCTACAATCACAGCAGACAATTAGTCGGTTTCACTTAGAGAGTAGTAATCAGCACCTTATTACGAGGAAACTGCAGAACGGCATCTCAAACACCCTACGTATTACTACTAGGGTAGCCATTGCTTTCGATAGCCCCAGAAAAATAGATGGTACGATGAGGAATGTCGAACTATAGTGGAGAAAACATACTGTCTACCTCGCAACCTTGCGGTCGACCACAGCACTTGCGGGGTGGGATAGATACCAAGAACTGAACTGAAGAGGAAGTTCCCTCTATCCTAAATAAAATTTTCTGAGGTGAAAAATGCAACCGAAGGGTTTCTATGATGAAAATTGGCAACGTTGCATACACAAGCCACTCCTCCGCAAGCGTTTGGAGAGCTAAAAGAATAATAATAATCTATAACTTAAATACCGAACCTGCTTAATAAAAACTCCAGCAATTTAGTGTTTTTTTCTAAATAATTTAATGTTATTTCAAAAAAATTAAAATTACAAATTAAAATTAAAAGAGGACGTAAAGATGTATCATTTAATATATATATATATATGTAATTTTAGTTGCTTTACACAAAGTAATATTTGTTTTTAATTTTAATTTAAATAAAATCTAGAAAATAAAAATATTTAATTTTTGTCACAAACAAAAAAGTTTAGAAAGACAGAGTGAGAGTGAGAGTGAGAGAGGAAGAGAAGAAATTATATATTTACTAGATAAAAAAAAAACGACATATCCGAGCATGCATGTCCGTACATACATATGCCGCGCCATGGGTGGGTGGTAGAGGGGAAGAGAGGGCCAAAGCGTGAGCGCGTGAATCCGAAACAGTAAAATATCAAAAAATTTGCTAAAGAGAGGATGTTAGTTTATTACGAAAGTTTTGATTCATAATTTTGCAGCAAAATTCGTTTTCGATAAATTCTCACATTACTGTTTCAACTCTTTGTTGTTGTTTTTTGTTTTATATTTGATAACACACGCTCTTGCTTTTGTTTTTTTGCCAATGTAGTTGTGGGTTGGTTTTTCATTTTTTCAAAAGGAACAATACAATTAATTTATTCACTTTATATTTAGTCCTGTCACTAATTTACCCACATAATCTACACTCTCTTTAGCCCCCTCCGCACCCGCCTCATGCTATTTATCAACAAATATATCCCTGATCAATTCTTTTTGGGTGAGTGTCAACTTGTCGGGGAATTGTATATCGAATGCGACCAATAGATCACCCTTTCGCGTTGTATCCTTGGGGAAGGGCAGACCATAGCCTTGTATACGCTTCACCGTGTTCGGTTTGATAATCTCCTGCAGGGTGCTAATACGCAAACGATCGCCGGACATTGTAGGAACTTGGAAGACCACACCGCAGAGAGCCTGTGGAGGAGGAAAAGAAGCGGAAATGAAGAAAAGAAATTATTAGTTGCATTAAAGTACTAGTGAATAAACTTTAAATAAAAGAACAAAGAAAAAATAAAATTAAACTTAATTATATTATATTATATTAAATTCCGTTCAGTTCAGAAAACAAATAAATAAAATTTAAAAAAATAAAACCAATAAATAGAATAAAATGAAAAAAAATTAAAATAATATAAAACAAAATAAATAAAATTCAAATAAAATAATAATATCTATTTAAATAAAATAATAATAGTACTTAACTTAAATTAAATGAACTAAAATATAAGGAAACGAAAACAAAAATTAAAACAAAATAAAAATAAAATAAAATTAAATTAAATTAAATTAAATAAAAAAATAAAATAAAACAAAATAAAATAAAATAAAATAAAATAATACAAATAAAATAACATAAAATAACATAAAATGAAATAAAATAAAATAAAATAAAAAAATAAAATAAAATAAAATAACATAAAATAAAATAAAATAAAAAATGAAAAATAAAATAATATAAAATAAAACGAAAATAAAATAAAATATAATAAAATAAAATAAATAAAAAAATAAAATAAAATAAAAGATGAAAAATAAAATAATATAAAATAAATTAAAATAAAATGAAAATAAAATAAATAAAATAAAATAAAATATAATAAAATATAATAAAATAAATAAAATAAAATAAAAAAATAAAATAAAATAAAATAAAATAAATAAAATAACATAAAAAAAATAAAATAAATAAAATAACATAAAAAAAATAAAATAAAATAAAAGATGAAAACTAAAATAATACAAAATAAATTAAAATAAAATGAAAATAAAGTAAATAAAATAAAATAAAATAAAATAAAATAAAATAAAATAAAATAAAATAAAATAAAATAAAATAAAATATAATAAAATAAAATAAAATAAAATAAAATAAAATAAAATAAAATAAAATAAAATAAAATAAAATAAAATAAAATAAAATAAAATAAAAGATGAAAAATAAAATAATATAAAATAAATTAAAATAAAATGAAAATAAAATAAAATAAAATATAATAAAATAAATAAAATAAAATAAAAAAAATAAAATAAAATAAAATAAAATAAATAAAATAACATAAAAAAAATAAAATAAATAAAATAACATAAAAAAAATAAAATAAAAGATGAAAACTAAAATAATACAAAATAAATTAAAATAAAATGAAAATAAAGTAAATAAAATAAAATAAAATAAAATAAAATAAAATAAAATAAAATAAAATAAAATAAAATAAAATAAAATAAAATAAAATAAAATAAAATAAAATAAAATAAAATAAAATATAATAAAATAAAATAAAATAAAATAAAATAAAATAAAATAAAATAAAATAAAATAAAATAAAATAAAATAAAATAAAATAAAATAAAATAAAATAAAATAAAATAAAATAAAATAAAATAAAATAAAATAAAATAAATAAAATAACATAAAATAACATAAAATAAAATAAAATAAAGTAAAATAAATAAAATAACATAAAATAAAATAAAATAAAAAATGAAAAATAAAAGAATATAAAATAAATTAAAATAAAATTAGAAAAAATGAATTAAAATTCCAAAAATTAAATTAAATAAAAATAAAATAAAATAGTGTAAAGTAAAATAAAATACAATAAAATTTAATAAAATAAAATCAAATTAATAAAAAAATAAAATTAAATTAAACAAAATAAAATAAAATAAAATGAAATAAAATAAAAGAAAATTAAATTAAATTAAATTAAAAAATATAAAATATAATAAAATAAAATATAACAAAATTTAAATCAAATTGATTTAAAAAATAATAATTCTAATTAAGTTAAATAAACACATATGAGATGAAAAATATTTTCATACACAAAAAAAAAGAAAATTGGTTTATATTTTCTATGAAAATCATTATCATACAAAACTAAAGCAACAATTATTTCGCTTTTCTGGTGTAGAAAGAAAATAAAATGTCGCACATCGATTTTGAGCGATACGATTCGGGCATCAAAAGGATTTTAAATATCGCTCAATCAAATACCAACTAATCCGCCGACGAATAAACAATACAATTCAATTTTTCTTTTCGCTTTACTTTACCAAGCGTGTGGTATACGCATGCCATTAGTGATATGGTCGCTCTTCACACAACTCCTTTTTTGTTATTGTTTACTCTTCCCCTACAATGTGGGGTCGACAATTCAACAAATTATCAATCTTCTTGCACAACTACGAAATACACACAGAAAAAAAACTCTTTATACGCTCGGTTACTTTGGAAAAACGTCTATACAGTACTAATATCCTTACAATTCGTCTTTCATTGTAGGTATGAATTTGTGAGAGGAATGTGTGCTTATATGTGTGTGTATATACTTTTCATTGATATCTTAATGCGACATCTAAATCCTTTTTATATATACTTAATCGCGCTTAAATATGTTGTTGACAACTTGTTTGCTTAACAAATACAAAACCACTAACAGTCGTCAGACATAAACTCACATCCCACCATACATGTAGGTATGTATATATCATACGTATACATGCAAGCGTATTTTTCCTACTTAAAAGCCCCAAAGTAGTAGCTCTTTTCCGTCGTGCTGTTTGTCAGCTCACTTTCGCTTTTATCAAAACATTTGTTGATTTTAGTTTAATTGATTGTTTTCTGTAAGTTAAATTTTTTCTCTATAAAAATCATTTCATATAGATTTAGAATGTCCAAGGACCCAGTTAGAAGTTTTTAGAAATGACAAAGTAAACTTTCAGTTATCGAAAGTGTAGTTATTTTCGTTTATGCTTGAGAGTCATGGGTGATGGGGCTTAAAAAGTCGATTGAATCGCCAACTCTAGACCTAAAATGTACCATGGATCAAGAATATCCACGAAAAAGAGCCCACAGATAAGATGAAATGGCAAAAACTAAAAACTCGAAACCAAACTCTTTTAAGTTTATAAAAAAAATACTAAATTTGGACAGAAAAATAAGTAGTCATCAACTGGACCTAAACTGGTCCTGAACTAGTTCCGAAGTAGCTACTTGAAAATTTAGACCGAAATTAATTTCTTTTTATTTTCTTTAAACTTTTCTCTAAGTAGGTCAAAAAACTGTAGAACTAGTCTGAAACTAGTTCCGAAAAGAACAGAAAATTATTTTTGTAGAAAGTCGCACCAATCACGAAAGTAATACTGATAGTGTCTGAAAGAATACCAATTGAAGCTGAAGTAATCCTGATATATCATATTAACCGTAAGGACTATTATGTAAGAGTCCTTGAAATTATTACAAAATAGAATAATTCCCTTTAAAAACTGAAAAAATTTCTTATGGAAAATCAGTTCCAGTTGGGAGTGCTTTACATACTTATAGGCATTTGTGTATTTATGTATTCTAAGCGTGTTGTTAGCAAAAATGTCACAAATCCTTTTAACATATCCTTTTCTTTCGACAAACTCATCTTTGTACATACATACATGTGCATATATAATAGAAATACATACATATGTATGTGTCAATTTCAAGTATTGATGACTATTTATTCCTTGTTGACACGCACAGATGCACACATTTTACGCGCACATACTCCTATATGATGTACATATGAACATAGATAAGAATTAAGAACATTGAAACAGCTTTGTTACTTATTTTCATCTTTTATTTATTTAATATATATTATATATATATATATGTTTGCTTTTATGTGTTTATTGTGAGTGAAAGTCATTCATCACAGTTTATTTTCCGTCCGTCAGCACACTGTACATATGTATGTATGTTTGTATGTAGAAATTAGCAAATATTGTTTTATAAATAAAATAAAGTGATTGTTTGAAAATGCAAAAAATTTGTAAACAAAAAAATGGTTTCATGTGGATTTTGTTAAGAGCTTAAATATTGAAAATGATTAATTTATTTTGAAGAAACATCTTCCAGTCAAACTGTCACTCAAACATAATGGTTATTGTCGAAGATTGGATACTATGAGATTTTTAAATGGGAGGGTGCTTCTTCTTCTTTACTGGCATAGACACTGCTTACGCGACAACAACAGCCCTCATATTCATTCCTTCCTTTCGTTCTTTGGCGTCAATGGAAAATACCAAGTACAGTCAGATACTTCTCCACTAGGTCTTTCCAATGGAGTGAAGGTCTTCCCCGCCTTGGAAACTGAGCCCTGATTTTAAATTTCCCTGCACTCAATAAATTTTAGGATAGAGTCATGTGCAGAAGTTCACGTAAGTGGGGAACGATTTTGTTGCCATTTACCCGAGAGTGGTCTTTTCAAGCAGCTCACGACTGCCGATCTTAGACTAAGTATCTTCTAAGTAGCTAACAAACATTCATCTGGAAGGCAACTAAAGTAGAAAATCCATTCCAATGGAAAAACCAATCATAAGTCAACCGACCCCTTTTGACAGCGATCCCTCCAAACGTCTTACCACCTGGAACCAACCTATGAGCGCTATATCTGCAACAAATTCTCATCTCTCTCTCCTTTTTTTTCTCTATCTATCTATTTCTTTCTGTCTCTCTCTCTCTCTATTTTTCTTTATGTATGTTTCTCTATATATCTATATCTCTCTCTCTCTCTTTCTTTATGTATGTTTCTCTCTATATATCTATATATCTCTCTCTCTCTTTCTTTCTGTCTCTCTCTCTCTCTCTTTTTCTTTATGTATGTTTCTCTATATATCTATATCTCTCTCTCTCTCTCTTTCTTTATGTATGTTTCTCTCTATATATCTATATATCTCTCTCTCTCTCTCTCTCTCTCTATCTCTATCTCTATCTCTATATCTCTCGCTCTCTCTCCCATCTATCTATCTATCTATCTACCTATCTCTCTCGCTCTCTCTCCCATCTATCTATCTCTCTTTCTCTCTCTCTTTCTCTCTCTCTCTCTCTCTCTCTCTCTCTCTCTCTCTCTCTCTCTCTCTCTATCTATCTATCTATCTATCTATTTCTCTCTCTATCTATCTATCTATCTATCTCTCTCCCCCCCCATCTATATATCTATCTCTCTCTCTCCCATCTTTCTATCTATCTCTCCCTCTCCCATCTATCTATCTATCTTTCTCTCTCCCATCTATCTATCGCGGAAGAAGAGCTGAGATGGCATAGAGAGGAAGTGCATGAAAATTATATGAAAAGATGCGTCGACTTGCGGAGAAGATTTAAAAACCGAAGTGTGCTAAGGTATAAACCAAGCAGTTGATCTGGTGGTCAAAATTATATTTTTTTTTTATTTTTTTTATTTTTTTTTACCTTTTTTTGTTTTTTTTTTAATTTTTAAATTTCATTTTATTTTATTTTTTTTCGGAATATCTTGCGTTTTTTTATTTGCTTGATAAAACTTTATGTACAGTGGCGGACTAAAGTCTACATACGATCCATTTTTTGGGAATTCAACCCGTCCTATAGCTTTCACAGAAAAAATAATGATGCAGTTTTGTTTTAAATTCAAGTATATAACAAAAACTAAAATTTCTCATTTATTCAACATTAACTTTCAAAGTTATTAACAAAAAATGGAAAAAAGGCACTGACAAAAGTGAACATACGATTTTTTGCTTAGCTATTCTAGGTAAGCATATTAATTTTAATAACTAAGTTAATATTTTGTTGGGCCACCATGCGCATCGATCACCGCTTGCAAGCGTCTAACATTGAAAAAAACCAAATTTTCCAGCTCTTCTCCTGTAATGTTTTGCCACTCTTCTTGAAGTTTCTCTCTGAGCTTTGATGCATTACTTATAGGGTGTTTTCGAATTTTCCGCTCCAATATTTTCCATACGTGCTATGTAATATTCAATTCCGGGCTTTGTGGTGATGAGTGCAACTGCCGCGGAGCATAATACAGCAGCCAATCCTTTACAATTTGCGCTGTGTGCTTAGGATCATTATCCTGTAGAAAGATCCAGCTCGAGCCAAGGCACAGTTTGTCCACAGATAACTTCAAATTATTTTCCAATATGGTCTTATACTCGAAGCGATCCATATTTCCTTCAATAAAGACCAATTTACCCACCCCAGACGCTGCAACTGCTCTCCAATCCATGACACTCCCACCACCATGCTTTAAAGTCGAAATAAGGTGCCTGGGATCCATGGCAGTAATGGGTTTTCTCCAAACTTTTGCTCTGCCATCGCATCCAAATATGTTATATTTTGACTCATCCGTAAATAGTACGCTTTTCCAGAACTCATGATCCTTCTTTAGATGCTTTTTAGCGAACTCCAACCGATGTGCGCGGTTTTTCTCGCTTATGAGAGGCTTCTTGCGAGGAGTTCTGCTGTAGAATCCTTCGTTGTTAAGAGTTCTTGTTATTGTGCGTAAGTGCACAACAATTTGGGATCATTTCGCTAGCTTCTGGGCCAAATTGGTAGCATGTACCTTGGAATTTTGGCTTACTTTATTACGGATGAAAGAGATGTCCCTATGGGTAAGCTTCTTTGGACGGCCACTTCACGGCTTACTCTCGAACGAGCCCGATTCTGCAAGTTTTTATAAATTGTTTTCACCGTCGCTTTTCTTAAATTTAACAATTTAGCTATTTTGCCGAACGTTTTCTTATCATTTCTGTGTTTTATAATCAATTTTTGCACAGCCACCGGGATTTCCGTTCCTGACGACATTTTCGCGATTGTATTTCTTTTTTCAAATGATGGAAAACAATAAAGATAAAGCCAAATACCAAGAAAAGTATAGAAAGAAAAAAAAAACGGTACTTGACCGCTGAAAACAATAGCTGAAGTAATAAACGAAACAAATTAATGAAACGTATGTTCACTTTTGTCAACGGCTTTTTTGAGTTTTTTTTTAATAACATTGAAAGTTAATGTTGAACAAATATGAAATTTTCGGTTTTGTCTTACAATTAAATTCAAAGCAAGACTACATCAATACTTTTCCTGTAAAAACTATGGGACGGTAGGGATTCCAAAAAAAGGGGTCGTATGTAGACTTTAGTCCGCCACTGTATTTGTGTATACATATACTTATATACATCTGTATATACATGTATCCATACATCAGGGAAAGATATTTCACATAAAAACCAAATGTTTGCAATAAAGTATGCGAGAAACAATAATAATAATAATGGCATACTTATAAGGCAGTGAAAATGTGAAAACAAAAGCATAAAAATACCGGCAAATGCAATTGACAATAAGAACAAAAACAAAAAACACAAAATTATCACTAAAATTGCTGCCACTGATTCATTGACGATACCATAATGACGTTGAACTTTATGTCGCTGCCACTATTAATGTTGCAGCTGCTTTAGTATTGTTGCTTTTGCTCTTACCGCTGATGCCATCATCAACTACAAGTCATTGCAAGTTATTGCCTGCCAATAAAAGCATCAAGAACAATTTGAGCGAGCTCGTGCCTATTTAACTACACACTTGACATTTCGCTGAACTGTCACCACAACACGAAATCTCCTAATAAATATGCATGCAAATTCGCAAATATACACATGCATATGTGTGTACATATGTATGTATGTATGTTTATTACATAATTCTAATATTAAATCGACTTTCAGTGCAAATGCGTGTCATTTATTCATCAAATTGACTATTTACTTATCGCAAATTCATTGCACTCGCCCATTTCGCGTGGCGACGAGTAACTGCTGTCTACCTGTACTCGCACATACATATATACAACACTGTGCATGACTGGCAATAAATGACATTCATTCGTAAGTTCGGTCGTTCGTTGGTTCGTTTGCATTGCATTGCTACCATTTCGACATTTATTGTACTTCAATAAAAATATATGCGAATTTCTGATTGATTTCAATGGAAATGACATGAAAGCATTTGGGAATAGCTTGTGCGTGTACGTGTAGATTGGTTCATCTTTTAGTTGCACGCAACATTTATAGATTTCTGTCGGTATGTATGTAGGTATATACATACATACCTATGTATGTATGTATGCCACTTCGTTGGCGGTGAGATTCGTGATGATGGTGTCATCATGTTATTTCTTGTCATTTTTGGTAGTAAATGAAATTCCATTTGGCTGCATACTACGAGGGAATTGCCGTGCCGTAAGTAAATGTGTATAGAGCTGTGGTGTGTGTTCTGGATAAATTGTGATAAAAAATAAACGCAGTTTTTCGATACTCTATATGGTACATGTATGCAATGTCGGTTGTTGAAATTTTTCGAAAATTATTTCCGTTATTAAAAAATACGATACAAAATATTTTAAATGAAGAATTTTTTAAATGTTAAATGCGGAAAAAAATCATAATTTCTTGTATTCATTTCATAAAAAGTTTTTGTTTTCAATGTGTTTAGTTTTTTATGTACAAAACTTGCCAAAAACAAACCGAAATGATAAAAAGTTATTAAAAATAAAAAATAGTAGTAATAATAATTATAAAGTAAAAATTATTTAATTAAAAAATTATTTTACGTGTATGCAATGTCGGTTGTTGAAATTTTTAGAAAATTATTTAAGTTATTAAAAAATACGATACAAAATGTTTTTAATGATGAATTTTTTAAATGTTAAATGCGGAAAAAAATCATAATTTCTTGTATTCATTTCATAAAATATTTTTGTGTTTAATGCGTTTAGTTTTTTATGTACAAAAATTGCTTAAAACAAACCGAAATGATAAAAAACTATTAAAAATACGTGTAAAACAAAAATAATGGTAATAATAATTATAAAGAAAAAATAAATGATTAGAAAATTAAAAAAATGATTTAATAAACTGTATGGCAAAGCCTGGAAAAATTAATATCCATCTCCAACAAAGTGCTGCCGGTCTAGATATTTACCATATATTAATTCTAAATTCTAACACAAAAAGATAAAAGTGCGCGTAAATAAGTGTTCTTTCAGCTTACTGAAAACCTTTAAATTTTCATCAGTTTTCTATTATAAAATAATTCAAGAACACTAGCCCACTGTGCAGTTCATCATCACTCAGCGCCGCTTTGTTGCAATGTCCATCATAAAGTATGTGACGCACTGTTACAGCAGCTCATCTTCAATCACCGCTGACAACGTCACTATTATACGCTAACAATAACAACAATAAAAGCAACCACAATATAATACCAATATAAAGAAAAATTAAAAATAAAATCACTTTTTTATTTGACTGCAGTGTCGCATTTTGCATTTTGATGGGGCCATTCTGGTATATTTTTAAAAACAAGTCTCTGTGTATCCCCTGACGCTGGAGCAATGAATAACGCTTTATGGTTGCCGATTGATTTTTTAAAACTTTATTTCAATTTTATTTGTGCGACATTTTGTGTTTTTTTTTTTAATTTTTTTATAAAGTATTTGCTACTTTTTATAACGCTGTGACTTTGCGTTGATGTTTTTTCGGTCAGTTGACGTTGTTTTGAAGTTGGCGGTTTCGTTTCATAGCAAAGCTGCACCTTTTTCGCTTTTGTTTTATTCTTTTTTTTACTTTTTTACTCTCCTTTGTCGCCATTCATATTTATACTTCAACTACAATTTTGCGCAGCATGGCATTTTATTGGGAATTTTTTCTCCACAAACTTTTTATTGCGTTCACTTTTATTTAACGCATACATACATGCATATATACACACACAGCTTCAATCATAGTTGCCAGCACAATCAGTCCGTGGAGTTCCTCTGTTCGCCGTTGAGTGAATGAATGAGTTTTTGTTCAATATGTTTGTTGCCTTATTTGGTGTGTATCAGCCATTAAGTCATCATAAAAAGCGGTACTACCACAAAAACAAACATTTCATAAAAACGAAAATTTCATATAAAACAAAAATTTCACAAAAAACTAAAACCCACAAAAACACTGCAGCGAAATGTGAAAAAAACTCTCTGGAAAAAAAATTAAATCGCATGCGATATAAATTCGTGCAATATTTTACGCATATTGCCAACTAAAGCTCATGCAGCCAACTTGAAATCGTTGGCAGTGGATATGAGGAGCAGTCGCTTGTATAGCCAAAACGGCGGCGGAAA